>JBBMJZ010413105.1:1789707-1808130 GCA_037833815.1 Zingiber zerumbet | reverse complement strand
ACTATATATATAAATAAAAAATACCGAAACTGTATCGGCACGGCACGATACGATACCGAAACCGTATCGTTCCGGTCCGGGACCGAAACTCGGCACGGGTCGAAATTTTAAACCTTGCTTTAAACATTATTTATGAATCTCTTTGGAACATTTATTACCATTCGCCGACTTCTTTTGTTGCAAACTTGCAGCCAAACTTTTATGTTTCAGCCAATCGCTGCCTTTCCTTTTTGTTGTGGGAACTGTCATTATGTCAGTACAATTCCATTGTTTGAATGTTTGCATGGTTAACTACCTTCCTTGAGGGTTGGTCACAATGTCTGCATGGTTAACTACCTTCCTTGAGGGTTGGTCACTTTGAATTTCCTGATGAAACAGTAGCAATTCTTCTAAAGATCTATCTTTATTGCTTATTCAGGAGGAAAGAATATCTGATATTGGAAAAGAAGCTGAAACAAGAGAATCAGTTCTTTCTAGTCACACATGCTATCTTATAAAAAATTTGTCACAAAGGGATGAGCATGTCCGTGATATCAGTGTTAATTTGTTAACTCAGTTGAAGGAAAAATTTCCCCAGGTTTGTGTTTTCTTCTAAATATCTAGATATAATATGTCCATTTATTGTGTTTTTTTTTTTCTGGAAACTTGGCTATATTATCTGCAGGTTTTGTGGAACTCCTCGTGCTTGGACTCGCTTCTCTTTTCAGGTCATAATGAATTACCATCTATTCATGTTCACGATCCTGCTTGGGTTGCCACAGTTCGTTCTTTGTACCAAAAGACGGCTCGAGAATGGATCACTACTGCTCTTTCTTTTGCTCCCTGCACTACCCAGGGGCTTTTACAGGTTTTCTCAAGAACAGATTATTGAAACCTTGATAGATGTTTATGTGCTGTTGAAGGATTAAATAAAAGAAATTGAAATTGAATGCTGTTACTGGATTTAGAATAGTAGTTGTATTCCAAACGCATTATTAGCATTACTCTTTTCCTCGTAGATGTTAAGTTAGGATGTATGCAATTGATTCTCATAGTGGACCTGTTTTATGTTTTCAAGGAACCTTAAGTTTGTATACCTTGAGGCATTAGGAGAATAACAACACACTTAAATCTTTTTTCTATGCTCAATTGTAGGATAGACCTTAAATAGTTGAAACTATGATCAACTTCATTGTGACTGATATTTAATTTGCAGGCCATTTTATTGCCGACCTTGTTAGTTCATTTTTTTTCCTACTGAATCTTGTTGTTCCCTAGTGACTTTTATTCAGTTTATTATTATAAATATTGATGTTCATGATGACAATGTCAGGAAAACCTATGCAAGCCAAATGCGTTGCAGAGAACACAACATGCCTCAGATGTTGTATCTCTTTTGTCTGAGATACGTATCTGTACAGGGAAGAATGATTCTTGGAATGGCATTAGGACAGCAAATATCCCTTCTGTTATATATGCTGCAGCTGCCGCTTCAGGAGCCAAAAAGGAGCTCTCTGAAGGTTTTGTTCTAGAAGTTCTGTCAATTGCTGTAGTGAGTGCGACAGTTAAGTGCAACCATGCTGGAGAGATCGCAGGCATGAGAAGGCTATATGACAGTATAGGTGGTCTGGGCATGTCGGCAGTTGGTCTGGGACTTGGTCTTGGTCAATCTATGAATGGGATGCCATCTTCACAGTTAAACCTTAAAAAAGAGTCGTTCAATGAAATTCTTCTTTCAAAATTTGTTCATCTACTTCAGCAGTTTGTAGGAGTTGCTGAGAAAGGTTTACCAATTGATAAGACATTATTTCGTGATACTTGTTCGCAGGCTACTGCACTACTTCTATCGCACTTGGTATATCATCCAAGACATTTTTTGCTATTACTGTGCTTGGTCATTACCTTTTTTTCATGGCACTTACTAATGTGTTTTTTGATAATGGTCAGGATTCTGACTCTAAAGTTAATATGGAAGGATTTTCACAATTATTGCGCCTCCTTTGCTGGTGTCCTGCTTACATTTCAACTCCAGATGCAATGGAGACTGGCATCTTTATCTGGACATGGCTAGTTTCTGCACCTTCTTTGGGGGCTCTTGTCCTTGCAGAGCTTGTTGATGCATGGCTGTGGACTATAGATACAAAACGCGGTTTGTTTGCATCGGAGATGAGATATTCTGGTCCTGCTGCAAAATTGCAGCCACATCTTGTTCCTGGTGAACCTCAAGCACCACCAGAGAAGGATCCAGTGGAAGGGTTAATTGCACACAGACTCTGGCTTGGCTTTTTTATTGACCGGTTTGAGGTTAGAAACTCTATGTTTTTCCCCCCTTGGCTGATGAGGTTAGGAATCACACACTCATATTCTCCCCTGTAGTTCACACTTGATGCACATTACTTCTTCTGACTCAATTTTCTTGATCTCATCTGATAACTTGTTTTTGCCATGGGTTGTTGGGACTTGGGATGCTTGATGATCTCATCGCACTTCATAACTCAACGTTGTTGCCTGCTTTTTTATTGTCAAACAATTCTTGAAGGATCAATGCCTTTTTTTTAAAAAAAAAATCTTCAGTATTTGTTGATGTAGGGTAAACTATTGGCAAGAAATTGGTGCGCCTAGTAGTGCCACAATCGCAGGATACACATCCATGCTATGTTTTAAATGTGTGGCGCGTTGCTATGTGGGATCAATGATATTGACTTTTAAGTCCATGGAAGAAATTAAGAACGAGAATTGAGGTAATTTCAGAGAGTATAGGATATTGAGAGTTCCCTGGAGGAGAAATGAGGGTGGGATGTGGGTTATGTAGAGTGAAGAATACTAGCTATTACTGATGTACAGCCCTGTACTAAAGTGATTCAATCAGAATGCAGTTCTTGCACCATGTGGTCGTCATGCCATTCATCTATTGCACTGTTTGGACCAAACATGCTGTTCCATATATCTTATGAGTTTTCAAACCATCATTGTTGTTGTATTTTCATGCATTACAGAATCTAGCTTCCTATGTGTATGTGATTTTCTGTGTTCTTTAAGTCTTATTTGTGTTGTGTGATCGTATTGTTGGTAGGTTGTTCGACATGACAGTATTGAGCAACTTCTACTTCTAAGCAGACTGGTGCAAGGGACCATGAAATCTCCTTCTCAATTTTCTCGCCATCCTGCTGCTGTTGGCACGTTCTTCACTGCAATGCTCCTTGGACTAAAATTTTGTCTATGCCAGTCACAGAAAAATTTGCGGAACTCTAAGTTGGGCCTTCAGTTATTGGAGGACAGAGTCTACCGGTAAGTAGTTTGCATTTACTCTACATTGTTTTGTAATAATGACGAATAGGTTACTAGAAGGTGATCAAATTTTCTTGATCAAGTGAAAATTTTGCTATACAGAAACATATGGCTTGTTGAATTGTAAATATATTTGTTCTTCTAATATTGTTCTCATGTGTTGTGTAATCCAAAGACTATACAATTATGTATATTAAGAAATAAAGGAATAATGTTTTAGTAAAATTTTTTATTTCTTGTAGAAGTGCAATGGATCTTTATTAAAAAATGTGCTCTCTTTAGTAGCTAGCAAGGGATTGGATGTTGAAGACTGTGAATAACAGTTTAAAAAACAATGTCACACCTTAGAGGTGGAGTCAAATGTGTTTAAGTATCAATATTGTCTCTTTCTGGGTGGTCTTCAGCAGATAGGCTCCCTTTCAGGAGCTGTCTCTTCTGCCTGTCTGATCTAGCCTGTTTTTTGCCTGTCCATTCACAGTTTGATCCATTTTAACTTAAGGATAATAATTTACTCATCTCTATCAAGAGCCTATATCCAAAGAAACACCAAATTTATCCAAAAAATTTGAAATATGACAAGCTAGATTGAAGCTTGAAATCTCCATGCAGATAAACAAAAAATCAATCGCTTATTTATACTTAGAACAAACCATTAGGATATGAGGCTTTGGAAATAATCCTTGATTCATGATGCAAAAGGTTTGTCCTCAAGGAGCATAAGCAGATGGAATATGGAACTTGTATGAATGTACTTGACTGTTGTTTAGTTTGCACTTATCCTTTGCTACTTGATGACACTTAATACTGTCTTTTAGTTGTAAAACAGTTTCTTTGGCTTGGTTTTTCTTCCTTCTCTGTGTCTGATCCATGGATCAAGGGTTAATAGTTTGGTACTAGTTTTACGAACCATTAGTCAAATGATAATATATTGGTGTACTATATAATATCATATAATGAATAGGCTCCAAAATTATAATTATCTGGCTGGTACTTTATGATGGCTATATAAATAATTCTTGTAAGACTTTTGCGATATGTTCATTTGGTATAATTGGGTAACATTAATTTTATTGTTCACAGTGCTTCTCTTAGCTGGTTTGCTTATGGGCCTGAGTGGTATGAAACAAATAGTAAAAGTTATGCTCAGAGTGAATCCCAATCTGTTTCATTATTTGTCCATCATCTTTTAAATGAACGAGTAGATAGTATTGCAATTGATTCGTCAACAAGAGGAAGGGCAAACGATACTGAATTGACTAATATGGTATGTGCTAGCCAAAAACTCAGTCCTGCCATTTTTAATGCTTTCATTGCCCCAGCTTGAATAATTTTCCACTTGCTAATGTGTTGAACCTTTCATTTTGTTAGATTGCTTGATTTAAATTATCTGTTCCACATGATTTACAGACAGATATATGTCATCCTGTTTGGGGACATATGGATAACTATTCTATAGGAAAAGAGAAGCGCAAGCAGCTGCTTTTAATGCTTTGCCAGCATGAAGGTGATAGGTTGGAAGTCTGGGCACAACCCCTAAATAAAAAGTAGGTCTTTAAAATCCTTTCATCCTTGCATTTTTTAAGCAGCATAATTTCTATTATCTTTTATCTGTTGCAATGCTTTTTCCTACAGAGATAACATATCTCGTACTCAAATTGGGCCAGATAAATGGATTGAACATGTAAGAACTGCTTTTGCCGTAGATCCTCGCATTGCTCTCTGCTTGACTTTGAGGTTCCCTGCAAATTCACATATCGCATCTGAAGTAACTCAGTTGGTACAGGTATGTTTCTTCCTTTTTTTTGGGACAACAATTCCTATCTTATTCCTAACTTATTTTATGGATGTCTGGAGCTATATCTGGGGATAGGATAATATAGAATGTTTTAGTTGCAACAAGTCTTCTTAGAACTTTTGCAGATTCAACTATTATTTCTTTTCCTGAACTCTTGCCTTATGCATCTTATTACATAATGTCTTTTTTGTCTGTATGTATGTATCTGATTTTATCTTCTTTTTGCTCTAAATTTTTTTAACAGACACACATCTTAGAGATTCGTACAATACCTGAAGCGTTACCATTTTTTGTCACTCCAAAGGCAGTTGAAGAAAATTCTGTGTTACTGCAGCAACTACCACATTGGGCTGCCTGTTCCATCACTCAGGCTCTTGATTTTTTTACCCCTCCATTTAAGGGTCATCCCAGAGTGATGGCATATGTCATGAGAGTTTTAGAGTCCTATCCTCCTGAACGGGTGACTTTTTTTATGCCACAGCTGGTACAAGCCCTCAGATATGATGAAGAGGTGAGTGTACAATCCAAATATTTATTTTCACTAGTCCCATTTGTTTAAGCATCAGCTATGTGACATGCATGGTTAGCTTTTAACTGAACTTTCATTTATTGCAATCCTTGGCCTAGCCAATTTGCTTCATTTGAAGTTATTGTCTCTATGGTTTTTGCAGAAATTAGTTGAAGGCTACTTGCTGAGAGCTGCTCAAAGAAGTAACATATTTTCTCATATTTTGATTTGGCATCTTCAGGTGTGACCTCTGCTTGTATTTCACACATGGTTTAGAAATTTCTGCACTGATTGATTATTCACCATCTACTTCCTGTTCACTCCCTATGTTAGTCAATGTAGTCCAGAAAATTCTTGTGAACTTCATTGAGAATTCTCCTAATCCTAGGTCTTCTATTCTCTGATGGCAGGGTGAGTCTTGTGAACAAGAACCTGGAAAAGAAGGTGAGGTCATCAAGGTAGGTGATCTATCCCTAGTATTGCTTAAAAACAGCTACTGCTACTTGCTTAACTGTATAAAGATGACATGGTATTGAATCATATTAGCTGTCTTAGATGTCATGTTTAATGGTATAACTCTGTAGTTTCCTAGCATCTATATTTTCTTTATTTTCCAAATTAGAAACCAGTTCAGAATATAATGTCAAAATTCCAAACAAGAAGAATGTGCTATTTTTTTATGGAGTTGACTATTTAGCTAATTAGACTTTTTCCCATTGGATTAATTGTAGAAGTGGAAAACTTTAATTTTGACTGTAGGAAAGTCTTTTTTTTTTGCAAATATTGTAATCAAGGTTTTAAATCTTGGTTTATTTTTGTTGACATGAGCAAAAGATCTCGTTCCACTTGGGTACTAATACTGAGCACACTGGCACAACCAATTCGTACCTCCAAAATCTCCATCGCTCTGTCAGCTCTCCACCTGTTGTGTTGCTTTGTTTCTTCATAACTGGCTGGGAATGAGCATGAGGAATCTAGAGTGAGACAACATTGTTACTCCTCTCCTCTTTATAACCTAAAAATTTAACTCATAACCCATATAAACCCAACCCATGGTTTGGATAATTGGTTGTGTTGGTTGACATCAGCATAATATTTGTTCTGCCTAGGGGTTGACACATGGAACAACCCTGTGCACCATGACAACAACACCCATCTACGACAGTGAGGCTTCTATGGAGTAATCTCGATGACTGCAAAGCTTTTGTGAGGTTCCCCAAGATGGTCCCTGCATGGTGAGGAATACATCCACTGACACCAACACTGGCATGACTGATGTCTTGTTCTTGCCATGATTGAAAATGTAGATTGGAACCAGATTTCAAACATTGTATTAATCCATTATCAATCAATTCATGAACCTAGATCCACTAACCCATTAAACTTACTCCTATCCACATTGTACAAAACGATGTGAGGTCTTCTTTTGACCTTTTCCTTCTGGCTGGCAACACCACATTGTTTTGATGAGGCAAGGTATTAACTGCTTCTCCTCTCTTTTCTCTTATACTTCTCCTCCGTCACCTCAATTCCACTCTCCACCTTAGTGGTTTAGTGGTACCACAAGCACCACGCGTTCGCACATTGACATTGCACCAATATTAATTCATTGTGATTGGTGATCTAAACTTCTGCTTGGGATGACATTTTAAATCTTGATTCTAACCATAATGAGCATCACTTTGAAATTTTTATAGAAGGTTTGATCATTTGTCTTAGACTTCATGAACTAGTAATGTTGCGACAATAAGGTCGTGTTGGTAAAGAATAAAAGAAGAATAAATGCATGATTCACATTGCAAATTTAAGATCAATCTTCCCTAATGAGTTTTAAGGACCAACTATAGTTCATAGATCATGGTTCAATTAGGAATTCAGTGTCCATAAGAAGCTTTAAATTTGTATTTGGAAGTGCTAATACGGATGCCCATTTTAAGAAGTCATTCATGTTGGCATCCGGACCTCTAGCAGTTGGACATGAACCTGTTTTGAGAATTTAACTCCCTAGGAGAGAAGGGACAACTAGGGAGAAAAATTCATAGGAAAAGGATTGGGAAATATTTTTCTAATTTTTAGTTTCCTTGGAAAGAAAGAAAGAATTAGAGTTTTCTGTTCAACCATTTCATTGGAGGGAATGAAACTTATATTTGAAAACTTTGTTTGTTAAAAAATAGACATAAATTTAAAAGAATAATTTTTTAATTTTTAAATATTGATTTGAGCTCCATCGCATGCAAACATCGCTTTCCATTTTAATCGAATGTAAGCAACATAGTGGATATTTGGACAATCTTTTCTCCATCTTTCTTCCCTCTCTTTTTCCACCTAAGGAAACGGTGGGAGTACTGTTGGAGATTTTTTTTTCTTTTCCATTTGCATTTCGTTTTGCTCATATGAAACCCACCCTAGAAGCTTTACCTTTTGGGATTCACCTTTTATGGGATAGTCAAACTTTGAATAAGTGACGTGTTTCATAAACTATGGGTGGCTTCGTATTTGGCTTGCTTGACTTTGTTTCGATGGTTTTCTTGTAATACATGCATGGGTTGCATTCATGCTTGCTAGTTAAACTCCACAATACTCAATTTCTTCTCAACTTTTCATTTGTCATTTGTTCAGCAATTTAGAATGCTTAGAGCATACAAATCCTTTAGCTACTTGTCCACCTGGGAGTACAAACACCACCTTTGCGACTTCATATTCAATGTAGATGCATAGTCACAGTGTTTGCACTTCCAATGCTATTGATAAATTGTTAGTTTGTCACATGTGGGACCTTTGAGTGCTTTCACTGCCATTACAACAGATTTTCAGAGAAATCTTTGAGAATTTTAGAGATAAAAGAGGTCAAGGGAAGTTGAAATGAGAACTGGAATATATGGCAGTTACGTTCTGTACTTTGGTAGTTTGCCAGATTCACATCAATCACCATAATTATATATGTTACGTGACACATGTGTAACCATTGGTCAAGGGTGGTTGACTTGGTGATGGTGTTTTCTCTAGCTGGTAAATGTTGGGTGTATATACCCAGTATCTGACAAGATTTGAAACCATGGTGGACCCTTGTAGTTGACCATTAACAAGTTCTGTGAATTATGGGCTATAGTGCATGTACTTTTGGCTTTAAAATTGTAGTCTCTCTTGCTCTTTTTGAAAATTCAGACCTGCTATAACAAATAAGAACTGGTTCAGACTTCTGAATTTGACAATTATTTTCAATTCTCTAAAATTCAAGTTTTTTCTGAAATATGCTAGCTAATTTCAAGTGCTAGGAACTAAATCATTCTACTATAATTGTGATGCTTTAAGCAATTATATATATATATATATATATATATATATGTCTTTCAGCAATACCACTGTTGCCTTTATGAAATTATCTAGTTCATTTTTGACATACTGAATCTCTTTTCATAGGGTTAATACTCATGAATTGTTGAATGTGCTGAATGTTCTGCAAAGCCGACGTTATATATATATATATGAATCTAGAATGGATTTCATTGGCAGACATCCTTTTCTTCCAGATGTTATGCTTTTGTTGACATAATCAAATTAATCTCTTTGACTCATGGTTTCTATTCTGTTAAATATATGGTTTTACTATTTAGTCTGCTTATGTTCTGAGGTTTCTGTTAGCAGTGAGTAGTTTTTGCACGTTACCTATCCACCTCACAGAACTGACTTTGAGTAGCGTGCTTATTGATTCCTTATTCATGCGGCTGTATTTATAAATTCTAACATGTTCAAGTCTTCACTTGTTTCTCCTTTTCGTGTTCTTATAGAGCAATCCCTTCCAAGCTATGCTTCCTCTGGTCAGGCAAAAAATTATTGATGGCTTCACAGCTGAGGCCCTCGACTTGTTCCAAAGGGAGTTTGACTTTTTTGACAAAGTCACATCCATTTCTGGTGTTTTGTTTCCACTTCCAAAGGAGGAACGCAGAGCTGGTATCAAAAGGTATCACATATGTCATACATTGACCTATTTGGCTGTTTTGGTTGGATAATGCTACATGTTGTGTTCATAAGCCTCTTAATTGGACCTTTGTTTCAGAGAGTTGGAGAAAATTAGTATTGATGGTGATGATCTCTATCTACCTACTGCTACAAACAAAATAGTTCGGGGTATTCAGTTGGATAGTGGCATTCCCCTTCAATCAGCAGCAAAAGTTCCAATAATGATTACCTTCAATGTTGTGGATAAGTATGGTGATCCTAATGATGTGAAGCCACAGGCCTGCATATTTAAGGTAAGCTACTATCAAATAGTGTTCTGGGTTTGAAAATTTTTCCTTAATTTATTGTTCCATAGTCATGTTTGTAGATGTAAGGTTTCTTTCCTTGATTTAGTTGTAATGCTCAGCCATAATGGATTTTTCTCTAAACATTCATTTGAGTACAGATTTAATTCCTTGAAAATTTTCACACTTTCATGTACCTTACACAACTTGTTATCGAAAATGCACTTTCTGATTCCCTTTATCATCTTGAAATTTGGGCCACTGTATTTACTTCTTCAGTCAACCTGGTTTTGTTAAGTAAACAAATTTGAAAATTTGAGATGAATATTTAAAATTTAAAATTATATAGTAAATTCTATCAACATAATATTGATGTTTATTTTAACATTCATTGATACATCATACACACACATATATAAATATATAGTTCATCTTTGTAATATAGGTGCATATAAAGCATTGATAAAGATCTTAATAAATGAATAAAAAAACAAACATATCTTAATTTGACCTAACTTGTCTTTGTTTAAGATAGGATTTTAAAAAAATTTGATTCTCTCCGGTTTCGCAATCATTCACCTAAATTTTTTGTCCTCATCATTCATCAAATAAGAGCAGATTGACCTATTCTCGGCTTAATTGGTTGAATTGGCCAAGGTTTAAAATATTGTGCCATTTTAGTTAGTATAGTTGAAACTTCTTGTTTGACTAGCCAATCAAAATTGCATATAGTACTAGCAAGGACAAGTTTGGTCGCTTGAGACCTAGGTGGGACCAAGTGAAGCTATCCTCATCTTGTTAGTATCCCTTGAGCCAAACAGGAGACCGACAAAGGACATACTTGAAAAGTGGAGAAGAAGACGACGAACAAGAAGCAAAGGAGTGGTTGCAAGAGGTAGTTTGTCTGACTCAAGATGGCATTGAGGCCAAGGTTTAAAATATTGTGTCGTGTCATGTCGTGTCGCCTGGCATAGGCAAAAAAAGTTCCACTCACTGACCGAAATCGACACTAGCATGCCCAGCTCATGACGGAGGCCACGTGCGGGCCTCACGGTTGTCGCGGAGGCCACGTGCAGGCCTCACGATAGTCGCGGAGGGCACGAGTGGGCCTCACGACCGCAGTGGAGCCCTTGCGATGGTCTCGTGGCCACCGTGGAGGCCTCGCGATGGCTTTGCATTCGCTGGCAATGATGAAGGCGGAATAAGATAGTGCTTTTAATTAAAAAACTTATGTTAATAAGTTCAATCAACTCCTAGCTATAGTTAGTATAATTTAAATAATTTTAATTAAACTCTAATAAACCGATCCTATTAATTCTCTCTCCCCCAAACCCCACCCCCCCCCTCTCTCTCTCTCTCTATCTATATATATATATAATATCGAAACCATATCGACACGGCATGATATGGTACCAAAACTATATCGTTCCGGTCCAGGACCAAAATCTCGACATGTGTCGAGATTTTAAACCTTGATTGAGGCACTTTGTGTGCACCTGCAGGTGGAATTCACTACTTCAAGGGTTGAGTCTCAAGTGATTATAAGTTAGCTTTTTATGTTTATAATAGTATTAACTAGTATTTATTGTATAAATTGCAATTTACACTTTATGTTTATAAGTTACAATTATTTCTACCAATTAATTACGCAATGCATTATATTTTAATCAACGTTTATAATTATTATAATAAAGTTAGAGTTTACAAAGCTAGGGGTTATAATTTAGATAGATGATTTGAGGTGAAATGATTTCAATCCATTTCATGCTTTAAGAGTGGGAAAACTTCATTCTGCAACTATTATATATAGTAATTATTAGCAAATTATTATCCTAAAATTATAATTGAGATAACTAAAATGAGTGAACTGGGCTGGCTAAGCAAGTCAATTGGGCTATAGATGAGCTAATTGGGTCTGCTAGGTTGTTGAAGTCACTTAAGTAAGATTGATCAAGCTGAGTAAGCAATGAGGATCAATTGAGCGGCTAATCAGATCAGTTTTGGAAGATGGTTGGTAAGTGATTAGACCAAGTGAGCTGGTCAAACCAACTATTCTACGCTCGGTAGATAGGTTGGGCCAGTCAAATTGTTAAGTTGATCGGGTCAAATAGATTGTGTGGAATGAATCTGTTGAATGCTTAAATTGGACCAAATAAATTTTCCATTGTGTGGATCGATTGAATCAGATATGTCAAATAGATGAAGTAGATTGAACATTCTAAAATAGATAACATGAACAATGTAAGTTAAATTTTCCAGAAGAATTAGACAAGCAAAATGGTAAACTTAGGTTGATGCATTTCACTAGTTATACCATTTATTATTGTAACTAAACAAATGAATGAAAAGAATTATTACCCTTTTCATTTCGTTTCGTTCCATTCCATTCCTAATCTCATTTCATTACTGTTCCATTCCACTCGTGTATTAAATGCACGCTAATTGTAATCTTCTTTTTTCTTGATTGTGTTAAGAAAGGGTTCAATATTTTTTTGTATTCTTAGTACACGATATGTGTGAGTGGGCATACTTGACCGCCCAATCCCATGAGATGTATCATATTAAAGTTGATTGGCAAACACTTATATCAAAAGCTTGAGTTGCTAGAGAATGGACAAATCTTTTAATATTTTTAATAGTGTGTTTCCTGGGTTTTCTTCCTTCGTGCTCATTGTCACATGTGGTTCTAGATGGTGCAGTTAAAAATCACTATCCAGTGATGGGTCAGAACCTTATGAAGTGAATCTTGGTACCTTGGTCTTGTTGCTATATGGCATAGATGACCTTGATCAGTAGCCTCAGCGGTGAAAGCTATAAATGATGCAATCCTGACATAGTAGCTCAGTCCTCAAAATAGAGCTGCAACAATAGCCTTTCTAGAAAATAAGATAAAGTTTTCCTAGTATTTGAAAAAAGGATTTAATTAGCCAATTCATTTAGAAATGCTTCTTACATGAAACCATAAATTTAGGCATTAGCAAATTTCAATCTCAGATGCCCTTTGTATTTCTCTTTGCTTGAGATAGGATTTGTTACACTGAAATTTCAGTTGCAATATTCAGTATCAGTGAGGAATTTTCTACTGTTCAATTTCAGGTTATAGAAAACCTGAGTTTCATATGTAATTTTATTTAGCAATAATTTACCCATTCTTTTTTTTGGATACGGATAATTTACCCATTCTTAGTTGAGTTTGTTCTGTCAATGAATTTCCACTGTTGGATGCAGCCTGAATTATATTCAGTTCTTCCATCGGTATTTCTGTGAAGTAACTTGACTCATTTTTTTTTTCTTGTATTTTGTATTTCTCAAGAATGTAAACATATAGCTTGGGATTTTTCCCTTGCAGCTAAAGTTTTCTGGGGTAAGTGATCATGACGTTCTTTTTATTTGTGTTAACATTATAGTATACACATCAAGATTCTATTTGTTTTGATATTAGTGACATTTTGTATTTGCTTTCTATCCTTATATAAAGTATACAGTATACTTCATTTTTAGCTAAAATATAGCAACTACATTGTATCAGCCAAGAGTTTTTTGGCAATCCATACATAAAGTAACAGTGAAGTCAAACCTGCATCTAGCTACATTCTAGCAACATTTTATGCTGCATTATGAAAGAATCATTTGGCAAAAACGAGGCAGCTGTCCAGTCCTTGACTGTTGCAACACTAAAGTTTTGAATTACCACAGCAGGATGTTGACAGGATTAGCATTGGCTATTGTTCCTTGTCATCCTTAAGACATTCGGGACTGGTGTTTTCATGTGTGAATGGTTGGTTCCTTTGTATAGGTAGAAAGGACATTCTTATGCTTAGGTGAAAAATAAATAGACATGCCATAGGAAGGTTAGAAGTTTGGCTCATTATGGTGGCCTATCATATTAGTTAACCTTACCTCACAGTTTGAAAAATTATGTTGTATAATCAGAAGTCAATCGCAAGTAAGTATTCCCTATTAAATTAGCAATAATGGTTGCCATATCATTTCCTTATGCCACAATGTTGAAAATTTTCACCATCATCATTAAGTCATTCATTTTGTCCCAACTATTCGGTGACGGTTTACATGAATCAGAGTTTTAAGTTGATCTGACTTAGATTCTCTTAATGGTTATGTTTTGTTTAAGTTTTACATTGTTTTAAAAAGCCATTTGGTCATTGTTTTCATTTTTGGAACTGTCACTTGCAATCTAGTTGTCCTCATTATAGGTTGGTGATGATTGCCGACAAGATGTTCTTGCTCTTCAAGTGATTGCCTTGCTCAGGGACATATTCATTGCTGTTGGATTGAACCTTTATCTGTTCCCTTATGGTGTTTTGCCAACTGGACCTGAGAGAGGTATAATTGAGGTAAGTTCCACTTAGTGTTATCTGCTGTGATCCTTTAGATGTTAATAGTTAATTCAATTCTGATCTTTATTTCAGTTACAATTTCCTTCAATCTTTAGGAGCCATCATTAATTTTCCCTACTACTATTGTTTTGGTTCAAAGAGAAAATTACCTGTGTATATCATCTTGAGCAAACCATATGCTTCCTAATTAAAAGAAAGCTTATCATTATTGTGGGATGCATGAGGTTTTCAAGCAACCAAATGTTTTCATTTTGATGAGCCCATGCATGCCGATTGTTTGTTTTGATTGGCTAGATGGGTGAGACTTGGGTTGTTCTTTCAATGAATTAAGCAATTTGTGGCTTGTTGCTTTTGATGGGAAATTTAATGTGATGCACGTCAGGAAGTACAAGAAACTATGATGAGTTGGTGATATAGAAGCATGTGTTTAGAGTAGAGTTGGCCAGGTCAACTGCAAATAGCTAGG
This sequence comes from Zingiber zerumbet, assembly GCA_037833815.1. Classification (NCBI taxonomy): domain Eukaryota; kingdom Viridiplantae; phylum Streptophyta; class Magnoliopsida; order Zingiberales; family Zingiberaceae; genus Zingiber; species Zingiber zerumbet. The sequence continues at coordinate 1,793,492 of JBBMJZ010413105.1, read as the reverse complement.
GTCTTGCCATGCCCAGGCCGGCACACCTAATAAGTGCAGGCGAAGCACCAGATTTATAATCCATGGGTGAAGTTCAGCCCCATTTTTATTTATAAATGAATAATAACACACATTAAATATTATTTTAATGAAAAATCAATTTTAGTGACATTATTTGTAAATTTTAGATATTATTATAGTTATTTAAAAATATCAATTTTAATTAATTAATATATATGTGTGTGTGTGTGTGTGTGTGTGTATATATATATATATGTTGTTTGAATTATAGAGCCTGTGGGGTTGAGCCTAGGTTGGCACAGGCAAAGGTCATTCAGGCCTGTGCTTGTGTCAGGCAAGGGATGCCCTGGAAACCCTTTTCTGGGTTATGTTTGGCATGACTCATTTGGAGCTGTGCTGGACCAGGCATGACATAGGAAAATCGAGCCTAATGGGCTTTTGTCATGCCTAGCTCAGGCTGGTCCACTGACAATACTAGATTGGTGAGTAGCAAAGAATATGTTCGAGGGCTGCAATTTGTTACAAAGTTAGCTTGAGGAAAAAAAAAAGAGAATTTCGAGAGCTATGAAGTTAGGGATCTTAAATGAATTGGATGTGTTTAAAGGTTTGCTTTTAATGGTCTGATTGCTTGATTATAGAATGTCATGCTGAAAGAATGCAGTATCCATTTGCTGTGTGAAATAACATTGAAACATGGTTTCTATGACATATTTGGAACTTTTAACTAATTAAAATTTAGATCCTTGCTATCCTGTGGTGTTTAAGTTATATCACTCTATTTTCACATAATATTAATAGTTAATAATAAGCATTTAGGTTATAGATGCTGCCATGTTCTTGTTGAATGACTTCACATCAAAAGTGAAACTATTCTTGTGGACAGTACTTGTGTGTTTTTATGTGCCACACTGAATTTCTTTTGATCTAGTTATTATAATCCTGCAGGTTGTTCCTAATACTCGTAGTAGAAACCAAATGGGAGAGACTACCGATGGCGGTTTGTATGAGATCTTTCAACAAGATTACGGGCCTGTAGGTTCTCCTTCTTTTGAGACTGCACGAGAAATGTTTATGGTCAGTAGTGCTGGTTATGCAGTTGCTAGTCTTCTACTTCAACCAAAGGATCGACATAATGGCAATCTCCTTTTTGACAAGTATGCTTTTAATTTATTAGTTTCTTCACAGATTTGATGACTTTCTAGTAACTAACTCATCCTAATTCACAGCCAGGGAAGGCTTGTTCACATAGATTTCGGGTTCATATTGGAAACATCACCAGGTGGTAATATGCGATTTGAAAGTGCCCACTTCAAATTAAGTCATGAGATGACTCAATTGCTTGACCCTTCTGGATCAATGAAGAGTGAAACATGGAACCAGTTTGTCAGGTAATTGTTTCCTTATTTGATTGCTTGTATGGTGAGAAGGTTCTCGCACTGAATATGATGCATGTTGACAGAATCATTTTGCATATATGTCTATATATCCTGCTGCATGTATAACTAGATTGAGTTTTTGTACAAAGCCACACCGGAAATGTGTAAATTTAAAACTGGCCTAATTTGTAGATTATTTTAAGGAGCTCATTTGCCATGTCATGCTTGCACAAACCATCTCAGAATTACAAAAGGAAAGCTTTATCGCCAAACTCGATACTGCCGCAAATGTAACTCATTGAAAGTTTAATGTCCATATCAATGAATACTTGCGCTATGCAGTAGTAGCCATTCAAAGTCATGCTAGCCATCCGTAACGGCATCCCCAGGCTTCACTGTTTAGGAATTTTACAGTTGACGTGTTAACTGTTTGCTAAGAGTTGCTTATCAGTGTCACTCATTTGCCCCATTCATGGTTATTTCAGCTTGTGCGTCAAAGGATACCTTGCAGCACGAGTCCACATGCAGGGAATCATTACGACGGTGCTTTTGATGATTGACAGTGGTCTACCGTGCTTTAGCAGAGGAGATCCCATAGGCAATCTTCGGAAGAGATTCCACCCTGAGATGACTGAACGTGAGGCCGCAAATTTCATGATTAGAACATGCAATGACGCGTACAACAAGTGGAGCACGGCTGGCTATGACTTGATTCAATATTTGCAGCAAGGCATAGAAAAGTAGATCGAAATCAATCTATTGTCTGTACATATAAGATTTCACGTGTTCTTATATGTTAAAGATGTAGCATAAATTAGTCACGATGCTGGTTTGTTGAGGCTGCAGGCACCCGTGGTGAGCTTGTCATGGTCTGGTCGGCCCTCTGAGGTTTCTCGTGTTTATTCTGCAATTGCAACGTGAGTAATTTGATGGACTTTAGGGGTGAGTGTTTATAGAATGTTTGATCCCTTAGGATCACAAACATTTTGTTAATGACGAAATTGTAGCTCATCCTTGTGACATTGTTGTTTCAAAACCCATGAAATATATTTTCTCGAAGTTCCATCCTTGTAATATTGTTTTTTAAAACCCGTTGTGTTTAGTCATGACATATATTATCTAGAAATTTCTTGGTGTTTCTTTTTCTTGAAGGAAACAACAATCATTTATTTTCTCGTATAAAACTCTCTTTCATAAAAGCATTTGTTTTTCATGCTCCACGCCCTACCCCTTCAGGAACCAATTTTGACTATAACAATTTGCTATACTACAAAGTGAATCCAGAATGATATATTATAAATTAATTATAAGGTAAATAATTTGCAGAAGTTGACACATCAGATCTGAAGGAGAAATCTGAGATGGTTATTTACGAGTAGGGATCTGCTGGTCTAGGATCCTGACCAGATGATTCTTGTACCACTCCTGGATCCTTACTCTCATATATAGAGATCTCCTAGTCTATATTTTTTTTTGAATTAGGGGATAGACCATATAGAATTATAATTGGATCATGGTCGTGATTTAACTGTATTTGATTGCGATCTCTCCCTTGATTCATCGTCCTCCAAGGTTATAGTTTGGATAGGGGCAGGTGGTCCGAAAGCCGCCCCTCGCTTGGGGCCCAATAACCTGGCCACTTGCCCACCTCCGAGATGCCTTCGGCCACCCGTCTCTACCCAAACTATAACCTAGGGGAGATGATAAACCCAGGGAGAGATCGCAATCAATTGTGATCGGATCGCGACCACGATCTAGCCGGAATTCCATGTGGTCTATTCCGTGATCCACATTAATCTGGTCTTGATTCTCTAGTCCCTAAAAAAATACGGATTTTCTAGATTACATTTTGCGATTCAGAGGATTGACCACTACATTGATTAGTTGATTTGGATAGACTCACCTGTCAAACATGCGAGATCCATCCAAATTAATCAATCAACCTTTATGGTCAATTCTCTGGTCCACACTTTACAGACCAGAGAATCTCACTTGTAAAAACAGTGAAACAAGGGATGAACCACTTGTAATTACGGCTGGATCGTGGCTGTGATCCGATCGTAATTGGTTGTGATCCTTGGGTTAATTGTCCCACAGGTTATAGTTTGGGTTGGGACGGATGATCGGAGGTCATCGACGGTGGACAAGTGGCTAGGCTAGCGGCGCTGAGCGTGGGTGGCCTCTAGCTATCCACCCCAACCCAAATTATAATCTAGGGAACGATGAATCTAGAGAAGGATTAAAACTAATTACGATTAGATCACTATTACGATCCAATTATAATTATAAATGATCCACTTCTAATCTACTTCTTTTTTATATATAGACCAAGAAATCTAACTTCGAAAGGAACTAGATTCCATCTGTTTAAAAACAGCTGGAGTCCAGCCGTCCCACCCAGAGAGCAGG
>JBBMJZ010413105.1:1639485-1661762 GCA_037833815.1 Zingiber zerumbet | reverse complement strand
ACTTAGACACAAGGGTTAAACAAACAGGACCTAGCTTAACTTGTTTGATCACATCAAAACACCTCGGGGTTCCAACACTTGAAACTTATCTGCTTAACCTTACAGATGATCTAATTATTTCATATACAATCTTGGCTTTTGGATATATCTTTACTCTGTTGTGTATATACATGTAGAGTATGTATTGTAGGGAATGTCTTATTGATTGAGTTATCATGTTGATTATGCATATGTTATTGTGCATACACATGTTTGGTACGAGTTATAGGGGTTACCTTGTTGATTATTCATTTATATATTGTGTGTGCACACATGTCCGATGTTTACTGTTAGAGGAATCATGTTGATTATATTTGTGTTGTGTGTACACGTGTCTGATGTGTACTATTGAAAAAATTATGTCGATAATATTTATGTTGGTGATCATACGTGTCTGGTGTGATATTGGAGATATCCTATTGATTATACCTATGTTGTAGGGTGTGTATGTGTATGGTGCGTACGTATTTGGTGGTGCTACTTATTGTATTTATTGTTTAGTAGATATCAGTTGGATTTATCTATACTTATAGATATATGTGTTAGATAGATCATTGTACTGGAGGTATTTGTGATGATTGAGATGTTGCATTGATGATGATCGTGTTGGTACCATGATTATTTACATCATGTTCGTCATTGCACTGCATGCTGACGACCATTTGCTCCCTTGTGATATGAGCTAGTCGCCAATCATATGTATGCATGTTGATGACCACTTGTTCCCCTATGGTATAAGCTAGTCATCAGACATGTTAGCTGCCCATTCAACCATTGTGGGAAAGTGGTAGCTAAGAGTGGAGCTAGTCCTATCGTGCTCACTTGGTCGCTCAATGTTATACTCTGTTCGCCTTGGCCACTTAAGAGTAGTGGGTCTGGGGGGTATAGCAGTTAGGGGACTAGAGATGTGAGTAGTCAGAGACCCTGATACTATGTAGCTAGATAACTACTTAGCGAACTGTTCGCCTCAACCACTATATAGTGGTGTCTGGAGGGTAGTACAGTTGTCACAGACCCAAGTCTCTCGTCCATACAGGGGTCGTAGTGTCTTGAGGGGTGACGGAGATGACCATGTGACATATATGCGCATTTGTATATGATGCGTGATGCATCTGTGGAGATATAATTGCATACATATCTAGTAGATACTAGCTTTATGTGATTGTGATATGTTGCACTTACTTGAGCTATGATTATTGCATATGGTTGTCATACTTCATACATGTCATTTATCATACATGTATATGCTGTCGGTTATATTGTTCAGGTGTTACGAGTAGATCTGTTATTGATCCCTAGGAAGTTTACTGATCATTATACTGTGTGTCGATTCTAGATTGAGTATGTGTATTTATTATGTAAGTTTTGGTTATGTGCATTTAATTATGTCAGTTATGATTATGTGCATTTACTTATGTCAATTATGATTATGTGCGGTCATTATGTCAGTTATGTTTAGGTGCATTGATTATATCAGTATGATCATGTTCTTACTTCCCTACTGAGACTGTATATATTTTGATCTTCATGTTTCATATAGACCATGTACTATCTTGTCTATTATCTGCTGAGTCACCCGCACTCACCACCTTATTTGTGTATTGTCTTTTTCCTCATATAGGAGGTAGTTGATTGTGGAGTCGCTTGGAGTATCCTGTTTGCTGGTCTTATGTCACATTAGAAGACATTCTTTACTTCGCTCTTGTTTTCTTATATGTTTTCTTATATATTTTCCTTGTGATATTGACATTGTATTGGTGTTTAGCCATGTAGCTACTTTATTATTTTGGTAGTCGGTTGTGTTTAAGCCATGTGGGCATGCGCTGTATTTTTTTAGTTTGTGTGACTTTCCTATGTCTTCCGTTGAATTTTTTATACAGCCGTGTGGACTGATTATTATACAACTGCATAGTTATGTTCTTTCTGTTACAGTCGTGCAGACTGTATATATAACTGCGTGGTTGTATATGTTCTAGTTGTATAGGCTGTTGATAGCTTGTGAGTAGTCTTATGGCATTGTATACGTGTTTTATTTGTTACTGCTACAAAGAAGGTGTTATCCGTTTGTCCAACAGGGACTCCTTGGGAACAGGGACTCCTTGGGATGTGATAATGTATTTCATTTGTTATTTTATAATTAGTTATTAAAAAAAGATAAAAAAATAATAATTTAAAATAATAATTTTTATTGACGTTTTTTAAATTTTATATTTTTTTATTAACTTCTTTTGTACTTTTAAAAATTTTTATTAAAATTTTAAAAAAATACAACGAATAAATTTAGGAGATCATGAGTCTTTTAAAATAATTTTTTTACGGTCATCACTTTTATATAAAACTACATGATTAAATAATTAAGTTTTTTTTATTGATTTGGTTCAGTTAAATTTTGTTTGATTTAAATAAAGAAAATTATTTTTTACTGTAATTTTCAGTCCATGGTTTAAAATTACGGTGTCTTTTAAAAATTTCTCTTTTTTAAGCTAAATATTAGTAGAGATTCACATTTATTTAATTATCTCTAACAAAAAATAGTTTTATATTTTATAATGCTAATTTAAACTAAATTTTTAATTATTTAAACAAAACACATATATAATCCTATGTTACGGAAGAATAACTCGTAATAGATTTTGTCGAGTTAAACAACACTAAAAATCAATGTTAAATTTACTATTGAATAATAAAAAGTTAGTATACGTGAATTGTTTATATACTTTACCGACTATTATTAATTATCAAGTAATATATCATAATTAATTTTGATTATAAAATTAATACAGTAGATATTAGTTTAGATTTCACATGTTAAAAAATATCATTTCATTTCTATTTTTAAATGATATTTTATTTTATAATATTTATTCAATTTTTCCCTATGCACTTTTAACATTTTCTTACTTTTACAAGGTTAAAATTTACCAAAAGGGTCAGCGACTTATATGTGATGATGAGCTTCCTGTGTCGCAGAGCAAGAATTCTCTGGTTCGTATTTAATGAATCAAGTTTTGTTCTCTATAATTATTAGAGGAATTTAATGATCCCCATCTGTTTAGGGATCCTCTAGTCCGCATTTAATAGACCAAGCTTTGATCTCTGTAATGATGGGAGGGATTTATTGATTCCCATCGGTTAAACAGGTGAGAATCATTCAATCCCTCCCATCACTATCCCTATTGTCACAGGGGTAAATTTTCACCTTAAAAACTCCTGCGCGGCAGTCAAGTTCCGCACTTGATTCAGCCTTCGAGTTGCACCACCAATGTGCTAGAGAATGCACAAGCCACGCACACAGAAGACAAGCCAACGTACAGGAAACTCCCAACCTTTTTGTATTCACAAACAAAGGATTACAAGTGACTCTCTCTTGGCAGAATGCTCATACAATCTCTCCTGTTTGCCTATGCCATGCCCATGCCTATTTATAATCTATAGGCAGGGTTGGTTTGGCAGTTACAAGCGGTTGGCATGATAGTTTCCTCAACCACCATGCCACATGTCCTAAACTGTCAGCCACCTCGTCGCTGCCTTGGCGCCATGTCAAAGCCAGCAAGCACCCCAGTGCTTAGCCCATGGTTCTGCTGCACGGGCTTGGGCCGAAGTAGCCCCTTTGCTGCATCCTTCCGTATGCTGCGTTGCATGCACCCGCTGCATGCCATGGCTCACGATTTCTCCGAGCCATGCTTGGCCAAATGCTCCGATTCCGCGCGTCCGCTTCTTCGCATCTGTTTGCCACCGCCAAGTCGACCTCCCGCTCGACTTGTGCTTGAACAGTGCCCGCGCACTGCCACATGTCCACCCGCTGCTTGGCATGTCTTGCGCACATGCCCAATCTGCTGGATCCAAGGAGCAACGAGCCAATCCTTGCGCCCAGCCATGCCGTCGACTTAAGGGGCTAACAGATACTCATTACTATATACACTCAAATTTCATTATTCTCATGTACTATTTATCTTCTCCATTTTAACATTGTCGGATATTGACTTGATCGTCGGAGTGGAAGGTCATGGCACCCCCAGTCATTTCTCTAACGTTCTGTTTCCCTCTTCTTATCTTCTAGCAACCCTATAGGCATGGTTGACTAGGGACTATCAGAGATTCTCGGCTCCCTATTCCTGCCTTTTTCTTGGAGGTATGACAATTCAGCCTACCTAGAAGGCAGCTCACCTTTTTCGCTCTCTGAGTCATGGTGACCTGATCCACATTCCAACAACACCTCACCAGTAGTCCGTCATTCACCGCTTCCAGACGGGATCAAATTTGGCATCGTCTGTGGAACACATACACATGATCTGAAATATAAAGATGGATGACACCGGAAAATTCATTACCATCACCATGGAGGATTTCAACAAACACAGTACCGCCATAGTGCAGGAGTAAGAAATCAGAATTTTTAGGCATCATTCTCGTTCGACCGTTGTGTTAGAAGCCAACGGGTCATTGTCCCAACAAGATCCTTCCTCTTCATATCCTCGGTCGGTAACTCTGATTGGTAAATCCAAGCACAAGCATCCCATTGGCAAGACTCAATCGAGAGCTCCATCACAATTGGGAGCTCCATCACAAGCGTCCAATCAGCAAATGGTAACATCAAGTTTGTTGATCGACAGCTCCAATGGAGTCAAAATTGGCAGCATCAAATGACAAAATCCGTTCGATTGCAAACGGGCAGTCAAACGAGCCAATCAAATTCCAATTAGCCAAATCTGAGCAGCTTTCCATTCCAATCGGCTTCCAATGGAAATGCCCAACCAGTGCGCTATCATCTCACTCTCCCAATTGGCCAAATCCAAGAGAATTTCATTTACACAAAGGCCAAGGTAAGGGCACCGCCTTAATAGACGATCAGCAGCTCCTAGTCAGTGGTTTCAGTCGGCAAGTTAATTAGAGTCGGCAAAGCCGATTGGCAGATTAATCGACACAATATCAATCAACTCGGCAATTCCAAAGTGATAAATGCTGATCGGCAAAATCCAAGGTGACATGCTGATAAAACTTGACTTCACTCGGCGGTAATAGGGAGATTCCAATCCAATCAGCTTCAATGGGTAATTCCAATCAAAGTCAAAGTAGCCAATCACATTTAGCTAAATCAAAGAGGGACAAATTCCAGTCAAATTCAAGTTAGCCCATCAAATTCCAAGTGGAAAGTCTCCAAAAGCCAAAATCAAAATCAAATGAGCAAAATCCGGTCAACAACTCTAAGCTTCAATTGAAGAATCCAAGCAGCTTCAATCTGATTGGCAATGGCAAAATTAGCATCTGATCAGCAAAATGCGACAGGAACAATCTGATCAGCAGCCCCTTTTGGCTTCATTGGGCTTCACTCGGCAAACAGGAACAATCCTTGACCATTTCACTTAAGAAATTCTCATTGGCCAAATAAAGCCCGATCGGCTACTACAATCTAATCAACAGTTCGGCTTCCAATCAGCAGCTCCGATCAATCATCCGATCGGCCATCCAATCGGAAGCTCTAGCCGACAGCTCAACCGTGCCAAGCAGCTCATCCATCCTACTTGATAGCTTGAGATTATCCGCCTAAGTCATCTCAACAAATAAGTCTGAATTTGAATTTTAGAAATTAAATTCCGACTATGTCCCTATCCTTACAATAGGCAAAAAGGCTCTCACGTCTCTCGACCGAATTATAAGCGTGGTCCCCACGTGCCCTAACGACCTTCTAGTCGGTAAAACATCCAGACTCTTGCGTCTCTCTACTGAGTTATAAGCGTGGCCCTTATGCACTCAACGACCTTTCAGTAAGCAAAACATCCAGACTCTCGCGTCTCTCCACCGAGTTATAAGTGTGGTCCCCATACGCCCAACAACCTTCCGGTCGATAAAACATCCAGACTCTCGCGTTCCTCGACCAAGTTATAAGCGTGGTCTCCACGTGCCCAACGACCTTCTAGTCAGCAAAACATCTAGACTCTTGTGTCTTTCAACCGAGTTATAAACGTGGTACCCACGAGCCCAACACTCCGCTGCTCGCTCGGCACTCACTCCGCACACAAACAACCGCTCGCTCAACACCCGCTTAGGCGATAGGTTTAGTCCATTCAGTCGACTCGCACCTCCTTCAACTCGACTTGAAGGGGAGACTTGTGATACGATGTGCATGAAAAAATGCCACGGATGCAATGAAGGTCAATCAGATGCTGAGTTAGGTTAAATTCAAGGGGGGTCAATGGGACCATCACTATCCGATTGATCCGACTCGCTTCGCTAGTTTTTAGTGAAAGCCAACCCACCAGAATCGACCCTCCAGTCTTTCTCACTAAGCCGACCTGCCAGTCTTCCTGACCGAGCCAAGCCAACCCACCAGTCTAACGATTGATCCTATACTGACCCAGGGGCTCAAGTCCCCGATCAAATATCCAACTCATGCCCGACCGGCTCTGTCACTCAAACACTTCGGCTCACCTCCACTCCGACCCAACGCCTCTCCCAGCCCAAATATCCAAACGAGCACGTGGGCCCCCTGTAGCTTGTCAGAATACATGAGTTGTCAGAACACATGGTTGTACAAACACATGGAGTAGTATGTGAGACATAACATGATCCTCGTAGGATGTCCACAGTGCAAGATATGGGACACCCTCCTTACCAAAGCATGACATCTTGTTAGAAGTGCACCATCTCCTCTGACAGCCATGGATGTGACACATCACCCCTTCGTGCTATAAAAAACCCGGCCTCGACAGGCCAAGGTATGTTGGATACTCATTACTACATACACTCATATTTCAATATTCTTCTGCACTGTTTATCTTCTCTATTTTTGACATCGCCAGGGACTGACTAGAGTGTCGGAGTGGATGGTCGGGCACCCTGGTTGTTCCTCTAACGCTTTATTTCCCTCTACTTGTCTTCTAGCACCTTGCATGCATGGTTGACCCGGGACTTGCGGAGATTCTCGGCTCCCTATTCCTGGCTTTTTCTTAGAGGTCTAGTGATTCAACCTACCTAAAAGACAGCTCACCTTCTTCGCTCTCCGGGTCACGGTGACTTGGTCAACACCAGTAAGTCAGTAACACCTCACCGGTCCGCTTCATGGGATCAAGAAAAAATAGCAATCTTCAAGCAAACCAAAACACCGTCACTATTCAAAGAAGCAATCTAACAGTCCGATCGTACCTTGAGAAAACAAATTATGGAACCCATCAGAGAACCAGCCACTCCGAGGAACGCAAAAAATCGGCACTTGTAGATTACCTGAAAAAAAAACAACGATGTGTCAAATGACGAGCAAATTTCAATTTTTTTTTTCAATGTTAACGTAAGTGAGAAAGGTCCTTCGCCTTTTCGATCTTCTCTTCCACGTCATCTATTCCTCCCGACAAAGCCAGCGGTGGCATCCTGCGAAGGCCAGGTCGGGCATCGGGAGCGGGAGCAATGGCGGAACACGGGGACGAAGTGACCTCGGCACCGGAGCTCGCCTTCACGGGAGCGAAGGACACGAATCGCACGATGCCGCGCCCGAAACTTGGCCCGGTGAGGGTGAGGGTTCCGGACTGTCCCAACCGGGGAAGGACGAAGCGGAGGGACTCCATCGATGGAGGAGGGCGGTCGCCAGGCCAGAAGCGAAACTCGATCTGCGCACTCGTAGGGAGAGCGGTGGCTTAATAGCTCCGGAGTTACATTTTGGATGGGAGACGACGGAGACGACGACGACGCAGTCGCTGCCGCGGCGACGGACGCCCGCCACATATTCGGTTTCTGCTCTCGCCAGCACAACCTGGCGCACGGGCACCGAACACCTCACTGCGAGTCCAAATCAACCACATAAACCGGCCTCCCCGTTATATAAGTACACGAGAATACGAGATGGAAAACCGTTACAATCATGGTAGCCGCGCTACGTCGTCCACGAACATAACGGGTCGAGCTATCTTTTTTTCGAAATGCTCCTTAGTATTTTGTATATTTTCAGCTTGTCACAAATAATATAACGGAGATATTAAATACTAGAAATAATAAAAATTCCTTTGAAAATAAATAATTTTTTTTCATTTTTTGTCGACCAAAAAATTCACTTTAGTTATAAATTTTATTAATTAATTTCTCTCTCTTCATTGGACACTAAACTTAGCTATCACCACTCATTTTAGATTTAAATCAACAAAGAATATTCCTCGAAAAAAATAATTATTCGCACGAAGCCATTGACTAATATGTTACTTGGGCTTGCCCGGCCCATGCTTTATAACAGGGCGAGCCCAGCGCTGCGAGTCATCGTAGGGTTTAGGAGAGGAGGAGGACGGCGAGCCTTCAGATTGCAGATCTCGCACTGACGAGAGCGTGAGAGCGAGGTGGCGGCGACTATGACGCAGCGAATGGCATCCTTTTGGCTCCGGTGGGTTCTCCTCTTCACTGCCGCCGTCGTCTTCGTCCAGGTTCGCATATATGCACATTCGGTCCGTTCAATTCGCCCCACATCAGTTCATTCTATTCGTGTTCCCGGATCATCGGATGGAATAAGAGACGTGGTTTGTGACGATTACAGGAGGGAGGAGGCTTTTTTGTCTTATAGCTCTTTTTTAGCCCGTTTGAGTGTAGCGAGATCGATTGTCTCCTATCTATTTGTTTGTGCATTCCATCTCCTCTTATGATAGTTTTAGATGATTTGCAGTTGATCACTTTCAGTAGCAAGCAGGATTTGCTTGAAGTAATAACGCCCCTCTAGGTTTTCTCCTATTCGTCAAACTTTATTTTCCCTCTGAAGCACCACTAAAGTTTGCTTAGATTTGTAATTTTTATCATCTCCTTCAAGTTCAATATTTGCGTGCATATTGATTCCAGTTGATGTTGTTCAGTTCTGCAGCCATTTTAATTATACTTATCATGCCCTCCTTCAATTTCCAAATAGATTTACATCTCAATGTCGTTTCTGGACATTTCAGTGCTGAACTATTCTTGTATACCAATAGACTATTGATTGCTCACAATTCGACTTTACATTTCAGGCTAAAGCATCTCAAGAAAGTTTAAAGGAAGTCACACACAAGGTCTACTTTGATGTTGAGATTGCTGGAAAACCTGCTGGTACGCTGAGCAATCTCAACCCTTGTGGATCTTAGCAGTGGCCATCTTGAACCAAAAAAAAACTGAGCATGTTGTGCATTTTCGTGCTTCCATACTCTTTATCTTTACAATTTGTTGAATAACATTGGTAATAATTATGTGGACTATGCGTGTGTTAGTTTAGTGGGTAGCAAGATGATGTTATACCTCTTAGCTTTTAAATATTGACATGTGGTATTCTTTTTTCTTAATGGCAAAGTAACCTACTCGAGGAGATAGGATTTGAGTCAGTTATTTTTTTAACAAATTGAACCAGAAATGGAAGACCTGTCTTATATGATTGTGAGGTCTACAGAATGGATTGGTATCACTGTATAATGACTGCTTAAAAATAGCAGGAATTTTCATATTTACCTAGAGATGAGTATTGTTCTAACTTATATATGATGTTTTGATAATTAACTGACTTGATTGCAATGAAAGATGAAGTGTGCAACTCTAGTTCTGCCTTCCAGTTTGATATAAAGTTTGTGAGGTATTTGACTTTGGTTTGTTTTTATGGTGCAATGGTAGAGCCATAGACTATATCTAGGATGGCTTGATTTGATGAATTTTTACGCAAAATACTCATATTACATCATCACTGTTTTATTTGTTCTTCATATATATTTTGAACATACCATCCACTTTTTTCGAACATTGATTCCTTTATATTTATTTTAGAAGATCATAATCGCTAATGTGCATTGTATTTCCTATGACTTTAATTATTGACTTATTCTGTCTCTAATATCTGAAAATACAAGGAATACTTGTTGTTAACGATGATTTTGAATTGTTGTATTCCAGGTCGGATTGTCATGGGCTTATTTGGCAAGACTGTGCCTAAGACTGCAGGTATGTATTTGTCAAATGCTGCTACATTTCATTTCTCACCAATTGCTGTACTGTACAAAGCTATTTTTCCTTACTTTTCTAATACTGTGCTATGCTGCTTACACAGAAAACTTCCGGGCTTTATGCACAGGTATGCTTTGATCTTGGTGCAATGCATGATTTTATATGGGTGCCATTTGTTTTTGCTGGTCTGGGCTTGCTGAAAAATGCTAGATTTTATCCTATAAATGTTTAGCGGAAGGTACACAGTTGGGACCCTACTGGAAGAATTAAAGAATGTCAAGATGGAAATCCTTGAGAAGTTAAAAAATGTTACCCTCACTCCTAGACAATATGGAGTGTGATGTAAATGCAAAATAAAAGAAGATAGAAACAGCGTAAAGAGAGGTGTATCTCTTGGTTTCAAGAGCTGATGCATATATGATTTCCCCAACTGAATTAGTGTGCATCAAATAATAGTTAATGATATCAAATACAAATTGCATTTAATCATAAGAAGTTTTTAGAATCTAGAAACTATATCTATTCTATTTTAAATCAGTATCTCTAGATTAATTAGTATACTATGGCAATTATAGTGTTAATATATATCGATAATTATAATCATTTTCTCTTGTATAGGAGAGAAAGGTGTTGGCAAAAGTGGAAAACCTCTTCACTTCAAAGGCAGTAGCTTCCACCGAATAATCCCCAGTTTTATGATCCAAGGTGGTGATTTCACTCATGGTAATGGAATGGGCGGAGAGTCTATCTACGGCACAAAATTTGCTGATGAGAATTTCAAGCTCAAGCACACAGGACCAGGTACTATCATTTCCCTCGAGAAAAAGCTGCTATGGTCAAATAGGTGATGCTACTTTGCTTGATTTTTTTTGACAGGACACTTATCGATGGCGAATGCTGGCCGTGACACCAACGGATCTCAGTTCTTCATCACCACTGTAACAACCAGCTGGTATTTGAAATGCACTGCACTGTTTTTGTCGAATGTAATGATGAATTATTAGTCGCTGATTTGATTCCTTTTCATAGGCTGGATGGTAAGCATGTTGTTTTCGGAAAAGTGATCTCTGGCATGGATGTGGTATACAAGATTGAAGCTGAAGGGAGGCAGAATGGGTCGCCTAAAAGCCAAGTGGTGATCGCTGACAGTGGTGAACTGCCTTTATGATTCAATCACTCGATAAGCCAGTCATTAAGGAGTCTTTAGGTACTGCTAGAGTCTATAGAACTCATGGGTAACATTCTGGATGAAACATCTATGTCTATCATTTTGTTTGATATCCTTCTGAATCTTGCTTCTTAAGCATTTGGACAATGATCATGTTGCTCGATATCCTAAACATTATATTTTGAAGAATTTTGGATATGTCATTCTTATTTGAAGCTACTGAAGCAATTATTTATAAATAGTTTTTGCAATTAACAAGTTTTTTTTAAAAAAAAATAAATATCTAATATATATATTTATATATGTCATTGGACATGCATTTTGTTGAGTAAAGGATAATGGAGATCTCAACTTATAGCCAACCTAACGGTTGGCTAGGGATAGAAGTGGTCAAGTACAAACTATTATATTTTGACCTTTATATTTACCCAACACTTTTAGATAAATATATCTAATTGTGATTAATTGACTAAATTTATATACTTTGAGTAATTCTAAATAATTGATCAATTAACTACAATATTTTAGGTACTCATATGCATATAGGAAATAAACAAAAAAAAATTAAGTTCTAATTTCAATATAGATGAATACTGATCGGTATAAATTACACTTCAAATTTATTCTATAAATGAATTAGAAAGAAAATTTTTATTTTAGAAATTAATTGTGAAAAAAAAAGTTTGATCCACTCATTAAGCACTCTAAAGCACTGGATGAGGAAAAAGAATTTATGGTAGAAAATTATCAAGAAAGGGTGAAGAAATCTTTTTCTTTACATGTTTATTTATCTTAATAGATGAAGATATATACATGTAATATAACTTTGTAAATAAAAAAAAGGGTACATGCGTCATTTTTTTAGGTACATGGTGTAATTTTGTGAGTTAAAAAGGATACATATATCATTTTTTTAGGTATATAGTATAATTTTATAAATGAAAAAGGGGTACATGCGTAATTTTTTTTCCACCCGCTGTTTTCCGTCTAATTTTGAGGTGATTAATTTTGGCTTCAAAACTATCCATTGATGATTCCATTTTTTTTCCATATGAAAACTTTAATAAAATAAACGACGAAAATTTTTTCACTGTAGAAATTTTTTCTTAATTTTAATTTCCACCCTTCCAAGTATACTAACCATAAAAACTACTTGAAGGTGGGTTTGTAAATTGTGGACGGTCGAGATAAGAATGTAACAAGTTTCATTGGACGGATAAATTATTGTTACCCTTATTTTGAGATTTTTAAAATAATTTAATTGAATCTTATCGCACTAATTGCTGTAACTTATAAGAGTGTATAATAACATAGATCTTTTTAGGTTGCCGAGTCTCCAGCGATTCCGCACGCCTCTCTCTCTCCCTTCCCTGGACGGCGATCAACGACGGAACCCAGAGATGGCGGTTGTGAGCTCCGCAAGCGGCCTTATCGCGATGCTCCATGAGCCGCACCCCGCGCTGAAGCTCCACGCCCTCGAGAAGCTCAACTCCCTCGTCCACCTCTTCTGGCCCGAGATCTCCACCAGCATCCCCATCATGTGAGCCCTTCGCCCGAATTTCCCTATCATTTGGCCTTTTCTTCTTGATTTTCTCTTTTCGTGCTGCCTGTGTTTGTGATAGGGCTTCGGTGTAGGTTGTAGATTTGGTGTTTCCGTCCTTGAAGTTTGTTAATCTTTAGAAAGTTACCGGAGGATGTGATCAGGGAAGGTGCTATGAGGGTTTTCAGTTCGCATGACAATGGGTTGAACTTTGGACGTTGGTTTCAATGTGTTTTTTAAGATGAGAAAATGCTTATGAATGTCATTTAAGCTTGGAAGTGTGATATTGTTATGCGCCGTCGAGGAATAATTCCTTAATGTGGTTTGATTTCTTTCGTGCTTATTTTTACAGTAGCATCATTCAGCTTCATATTTTTCAGTGAAAGCTTATATGAAGACGAGGAGTTTGATCAAAGGGAACTTGCTGCATTGGTGGTATCCAAGGTGATGCTGCGATCCTTTTCCTTCATTTTCTTTTTCATTTTAGCAAATTAAATTGTGGTGCCAAAGTATTTGTTGATACTTGACTTTTAACTTTTGTCATTTTGTTTTTACTGGTCAGGTCTTCTACTATCTTGGAGAGCTTAACGACTCATTGTCTTATTCTCTTGGTGCTGGTCCCCTATTTGATGTATCAGAAGATTCTGATTATGCTCATACTCTATTAGGTATAGGATTCTGGCCAAATGATTGGGATTTCATTTTTCTCTTCCAATTGTTGTCAGTTCTGATTCATTTTGTTGTTCCTTTAGCCAAAGCACTAGATGAATATGCTGCCCTTAAGTCTAAGGCAGCAACAAGTGAAGATCAGTCAAAAATGGATCCAAAGTTGGAGGCAATAGTGGAAAGACTACTTGACAAGTATGTTAAGAAATTTTGCACAAATGATGTTTATTTATTACTATCTAGGAAAGTATCAGCATATTTTGTTGATTCAGGTGCATTTCAGATGGCAAATTCCAGCAAGCCATGGGGATGTCCATCGAATGTAGGAGATTAGATAAGCTCGAAAAAGCAGTTACTCAAAGTGACAATGTTCACTGTGCACTTTCATATTGCATAACACTTTCCCATTCATTCGTTAGTCACAGAGAATACCGCTGTGAGGTAATGCTATCCTTGTTGGCTAAGTTTCAATAAGCTCATTAATATATCTACAGTAACATATCTAGGTTGAATCAAATTGCAATTTTTATGAGTCTCATTTTTCCCTTTTGTATTTTTTTTTAAATTGGTACTATGTGGAGCAATTATTTGTAGCACTAATAAACGATAAAATGAGAAACAATGAGTTAAGATGGTATATACTATCAAAAAATGTAAATAGATTCTAATTAGATGTGTTGAATTTAATAGAGTTGAACTTGCATTGTGGTTAATGGAGGTAAGATCCATACAGTTGTCCTCATATAGGTGGGACTAACATGGATTGATGTTGATAAAAAATATACAGTTTTAATGTTATGAATTTTCGGAAAGATGGTATACAAAAAAATATATGCAGATATAAAATAACAAACATGTAGAGATATTATCGGTGATGCTAATAAATCTTGCATGGAGTTTGACGGAGGGAAAAGATTTATCTAGCCAGCCTCATATAGGTGGGACTTACACAAATTGACAATGATACTAATGATACAAGTTTTCGGAAAGATAGTATACAGATAAATATGTGCAGATATAAACTAATAATCATGGCTGTTTCATCTACAATTGATGTGGTCCCATCTTTTAACCTGTTTGCTTAAGGATATAAGCTCTATGCTATCTTTTCTTTGAAAAGCTTGTTGTTTCAAGATAACTTGTTGGCGATATTGGCTATTCATTAATCACCGGGCCTTCATAGTGAAAAATCCAAACCATCTTGAATTAAGAGAAGCAAAAAAATGTGGGCTAGTGTGGAAGATATCCTCATGATGAATTTTAGGTCTCATCGTGATCATTTAAAAAATTATACACAGGGCTACAACTTAAATTCCATGCAGTTCAAGTATTTATAATGCCAAGAAACGACTCACATGATCCTTGTGATTCTAGTAGATCTAGAAAAGTATATTTTACATTGTAAGGTATGTTTTTATTTTATCAAAAAATTTAAAATCTGTGCTATCTCTTTCTGTGCAATTACAAGCACTTGGCTCAAGACTAAAGGATGATTTTGGTGAAGGAGATTTGTAGGAGCTTGCATTAACATTATGGGGTTATATAGTCCCATTACATATAAACTTAATTGCATTCAATATGGTTGTTTTGAATGATTTTGTAGCATCTTAGGAGCACATTCTGATCCATACTGTTTCTTATTGGTTCTTTTCTTGGATTGTGAAATGAAAATCTTGCACCAAGTGACCAAACTGTATGCATTTGTTTCCAGTGTGACAATTTAAGTGGAAGTTCAGTTTTTATGATCAATCCACTTGGATTGAGTTCATAATTTTGCTAATTTAAAAAACATGCATGACAGTTTCTGGTGTTTAATTTTGATAGATCGGTTTGGTTAGTTATAAAATATGCTAGCATCTTCCATCATTCGGTGTGATATTAACTTTCGTAGTGGCATGAACTATATTTACATCTTTATGTAACAAATATCTGGCCTGTGCTTCAACATGGATGCATTTACCTGTTTTGCATTCATTTGAACAAGAAAAATACTTGGATGTGCACAAACAAAATCCTGTTTTGTTCTATGTTAGGATTTGGCCTGAATATTATGATTTATTGCACAATAAAAGTTGAGATCCATTCTCCAATTTTGGGTGAGAATGACTGCTCAAAATGGCATGTGACGAGTTGTCTAATTGTTTTTGGTTTAATGCTGCAGGTTCTTCGTCTGCTGGTCAATATATATCAGAGGTTGGATTCTCCTGATTATTTAAGCATTTGTCAATGTCTCATGTTTTTGAATGAACCAGAAACTGTTGCAACCATTTTGGAGAAGTTGCTATCAGGGAACAAGGTACTTAGTTATATTTTGCCTTTTGTGCTTCATTGCAATTCTGACATTTTGATCTATTTTCCTAGGAGGATGCACTTCTTGCATTTCAGATAGCTTTTGATCTTGTGGAAAATGAGCACCAAGCCTTCCTATTAAATGTTGTGAATCGTTTATCAGATTCCAGATCTCAAGTTATCGACAATGTGAATGCCGATCAAGTATCATCTACTTCAAATTCACAGAATGGGAATGTTAGCGCAAACGCAGAGGATCTTCAAATGATTGAAGAATCTCATGTTGCTAATGGGACTGCTGAAAATAACACTGAAATGGACACTACACGTAATGAGAGGCTTGTGAAGATAAAGGGAATTTTATCTGGAGAAACGTCAATTCAGTTGACTCTACAATTCTTATATAGTCAGAATAGGTAACACATAACATCTTTCTTTATTGGTGAGCCATGGTCTTTATCCTTGTGTAGCTTATTTCGATGAAAATTGATACCATTGTGTCTTAATGGTAGGTCTGACCTTTTGATTCTCAAGACGATAAAGCAGTCTGTGGAAATGAGAAATAGTGTGTGCCACAGTGCAACAATTTGTGCCAATGCGATAATGCATGCTGGAACAACTGTTGACACTTTTCTTAGAGAAAATCTGGTATGAGCATATATTAGTATATGCCATTTAAATTCTTTTGTTTCTTCTCCTTGGTCTATCTTTTTCAATTAAGTAATGTTGTTTGATTAAAGAAAACTCCATTATAATCATATAACACAAATTGTCTATATTTTTCTGCATTTGCTTTAAGTTTCAAGTTTCTCTATTCTGTTGGCAGGAATGGCTTAGCAGAGCAACAAACTGGGCCAAGTTCAGTGCTACCGCCGGGCTAGGGGTCATCCACAAAGGTCATCTGCAGCAAGGAAAGTCCCTGATGGCACCATATTTGCCTCAAAGTGGTGCTGTTGGTGGCGGTAGTCCTTATTCCGAAGGTGGTGCACTTTATGCTTTGGGATTGATTCATGCTAACCATGGAGAAGGCATCAAGCAATTTCTTCGTGAAAGCCTACAGAATACTAGTGCTGAGGTTGTAATACTCCCCAAACACTGTTTTCGAAATTCGCCTGTGCAAGCATCAAATCTCTTGACCCAGTCTCATTTGATATGTTAATATATATTTTACAGGTTATCCAACATGGAGCTTGCTTAGGTCTTGGATTGGCAGCTTTAGGAACAGCAGACGAGGAAATATATGAAGATGTCAAAAATGTGCTCTATACAGATAGTGCTGTGGCTGGTGAAGCTGCTGGCATCAGCATGGGGTTGCTCATGGTTGGGACTGCAAGTGAGAAGGCAAGGGAAATGCTTGCATATGCACATGATACACAACATGAAAAAATCATTCGGTAAGTATGGTTTGTGTATTTTTCTGAATGGCATGTCTGACAAATTTCTTGTTTTTTTCTGGGTAGGTTCTGTACTGTTCATTTCTTTTTTAAAAAAAAATCTCAATTTCTGCTAAGATATTTCACTTTATGCACTTGAGTCTTAAATCAGGCTGAAAATGAGATTTTTTTTGTTACATCCACTAATTAAGAAGCCATATATTAATCTGTATTCTTTTCTCTTTTTTTTGCAGGGGCTTGTCTCTTGGAATTGCTTTGACAGTTTATGGAATAGAAGAAAACGCAGATATTTTGATTGAGCAAATGACAAGGGATCAAGATCCTATACTTCGTTATGGCGGCATGTACGCCTTGGCTTTAGCTTATAGGGGAACAGCAAACAACAAGGCCATCCGTCAGTTGCTTCATTTTGCTGTCTCGGATGTAAGCGATGATGTACGAAGGACAGCTGTTCTAGCCCTTGGATTTGTGTTGTACTCGGAACCTGAACAGGTAAGTTATTTGAATTTATTTAAATGAATGTCTTGTGTTTTAATAAATATTCATGAAGATAGCACTCCCTGCTTTTCAAATTTAATTACATGTGCAATGTTGTGCTTGCAAGATTATCTCCTGTTGTGGTCTTCTCCTTCACCCTCGTTTATTACCAACTTATGATGATGTTTATAGCAACCCCTATGCTTTTAGTATTGTCAAATGTCAATAAGTTCTAGTCAATATTTCTTAAGTATTTGTTTTTTACCTTAATTGTATTAGTTTTTCTAGTCATAACTTTTCTGATATTGCAGACTCCAAGAATTGTTTCCTTGCTGTCCGAGTCTTTCAATCCTCATGTTCGTTATGGTGCAGCTCTAGCAGTGGGCATTTCCTGTGCTGGTACTGGTTTGAGTGAGGCCATTTCATTGCTTGAGCCTCTAACATCTGATGTCGTGGATTTTGTCCGCCAAGGAGCCCTCATAGCTATGGCTATGGTTATGATCCAAACCAATGAATCCTGTGACTCTCGTGTTGGAACGTTCAGGTGCTTGCTGATCTTATTTAGGCTTGCGATAAAGCAGCTGACAACTGTCTTACTATATGTCATAAATCTTCTTGATATTTGCAGGCGACAATTAGAGAAAATAATTCTTGATAAGCATGAAGATACGATGAGCAAGATGGGTGCAATATTAGCTTCTGGAATTCTTGATGCTGGTGGAAGGAATGTAACCATTAGACTACTGTCTAAAACAAAGCATGACAAAATCACAGCCGCTGTTGGGCTTGCAGTTTTTAGCCAGTTTTGGTATTGGCATCCCCTTCTCTACTTCATAAGCCTCACTTTCTCTCCAACTGCCTTCATTGGTCTTAATTATGATCTAAAAGTTCCAAAATTTGAGTTCCTATCAAATGCAAAGCCTTCCCTGTTTGAGTACCCTCGCCCAACCACGCCTCCGACCTCAATTTCAGCAGTCAAGATGCCTACTGCTGTTTTGTCAACAACAGCCAAAGCAAAATCAAGAGTGAAAAAAGACACCGAACATAAAGGCGCTTTGGAGAAGTTGTTGAGTGATGATGTGTCAACTGCTTCAGTTTCTGCAAAGTCTAGTAAATCTATTGAGAAGGATGCTGATGCAATGCAGGTAACTTCTCCTGTGATTGCTTTTTCCGGTTATTCTAAGCATGCTATTAGAATGTTAGTATGTCTTTATGTTGTCAATACAACAAAATAAATATTCTCTCTGTTGGTACCCTAATCTTTAAACTTTTATACAAGGCTCCTTGGGTTCTTGTTCAATAAATTCCTGTAGGTTTGTGCTCGTGTTACGCAGAACAAATCACAAAAAGTAGCCTACATTAGACCAAAGTTCAGTTTCTGAAACAGTTAATTTCTTCTTTTTTTTTTTTTTTTTTTTTTTTTTGAAACCGTAACTTCTTTCTCAGAACAATTGTCCAACACAAGTTCAAATTTATGGGCTTTTTAGAGTTTCCTGCCTTTTATATGCAAACAAGCTAGTTACCGTTGCTTCCAAGAGGAAGAACAAGTTGAGAAAATTTGTTCTTTTCAGGTGGATACTGCTTCGGAAAAGAAAGTGGAGTCTGAACTGTCCTACGGTACTTTGACAAATCCAGCGAGGGTCGTCCCTGCACAAGAGAGGTACATCAGATTCGTCGAGGGAAGCCGATATGTTCCCGTCAAGTTAGCACCTTCTGGATTCGTGCTTTTGAAGGATCTGCAGCCATCTGAAGTGGAGGTATTCACCCTTTCTGACACACTGGCGACGCCACCACCCAATACATCAGCAACTGGAGCAGCTTCAATTGGACAGCAGGGATCAGGTTCTTCAGCAATGGCAGTAGACGATGATTCATCATCCGCCTCAATTATTTGAGTACAGTGCAAATCCTCAATCTCCTTTATCTACATATTAAGGCGGTGTGTTCTCTTAAGATTGCTGGGTATGAATCCAGTAGATGGATGTTACTTCATTGAAGGGAAAGAAGATGAGGGAACAATTATTGAAATATCTTCTTGATCAGCCGCAATCTCTGTCTATCTTCCCTAATTTTATCGTCAAGCAGCAGCGCCAGTGGTTATTCCGAGCCGAAATGATATGAAAGAAACACTAGCTCCCCTCCTCTGTGCAAAAAGAGGTATCTTTATTCATTGCATACACTATATATACATCACACTTTTCCTTTCCATTGCACACTTGGTGAGCTAAATAATTAAGATAAACACCACTTAAAGATACATAATGACAAGATGGAAGTATCCTACGTTAAGTTGCTAAAATTCTCCATCTTGAAGAAATGTTTGCACTTATGCTTTTCATAGGCTGTGACTAGTAGTTCTTCATATGTTTCCAGGCTAAATGGTCAATAATAAATTGCTGCTTAAAAAAAACCTGCCATCATTCAACCAAAGAAAGAAATATGAATAAGTTTTTGAAATATTGAGAAGATCCAATATATTTAACTTGATGTTAAAATCTGATTCAATATCTTTTCTTCTTGTTGAATAATAAATTTTAAGATATATTAAACCCTATCCTAATACATTAAAAACTGTACTAAAAAAACTTAGTTTTTTAATACAAACCTGGCCATAAAACTGGCAGCTGATGCTTTTGCTCCAAAGCATCATCTCCACTTCCTGTTCTTGATGCTGATTCATCCTCAACATCCATTAATTCCTCCATTATTTGATCATAATTTATCACTCCATTCTCTGATTCATGTTCTGTTTGCATCTCATCATCAGATACCATCAGTTTCTGATCCTCTTGATTGAAATCTTCACCTGGTTTGATAATTTATCATCATTTTTTTCTCTCTAAAACATGGAACAAAAAACTTAAACTTTTACAAGCAGAGTTCAAATTTGAGCACAAGCCTGGTGGGTTTTGCAGAAGCTGTTCTTGTTCTTCTTCCTGCACCTGCATCTTGAAATAATTAGTCAATGTTCAGATTGATCAGGATGATGATATTTCTGATCATATTCACCAGAACTATCTTGATCTTTTTACTCTGAGAACTTAATGAGAGATCAGGTTTGTCAATCTCTGAACCTTCTTTCCTCTTCATGCTTGAAACAAGAAACATGGCCATCTCAATGGATCTCGCAACACCTTAAAAAAGATGAATCTTGATTACCAAAAAAAAAAAGTTTTTTTCTTTCGAAATAAATAAATTAAGGAGAAGGCTGCGTGATCTACTTGCCTGCTTGTGGCTGGGAGAAGCAGACATTGTCATTTCAAGCAAATTCCATGTAAATATATCGCGAGATGTTACTCCAGATCTATGTGGGTTGACCTTGTATTCCAGTTCAAAGAGTTGACTTCTTCAATTTCCATGAAGAACAAGAGAAATTCATTTGTAGGGAGGCAAAGAGTTGACCTACGATCTTGTTGATCTTATCTTGTGGAGATTTTTCCTTGCCGTGGCGTCATGAAAACAATTATTTTTTAAAATAATTCTGATATTCAGATTTTGTCCAATTAATTTTAGAGATAAATGATTTTCTCCCTGGCTCCTTTACGGATTAAATTCAAGCACATGCCTATATTGTTTCAATTAAGATATTGATCCTTGATCTTTTATTATTTTTGGATCAGTAATTTAGTTGACTTATATACAGTGCAATTACAAAATTAATAATAAGGTGAGAATATACGTTGTAAAAGATAATAATACTCATCCTAGGCGGCTCAAACTGATCAGTATCTATAGATAGATAAATTACATGTAAAGAGGGAGATAACTTATGAATCTTTCGCATTCACTGGAAATTGTTCTCAGATTTATATGTGATGATATTATTGCATGAATTATCTGTGTCACTTTCCTAGGACAATAATAAGATGAGAATATACTCATACCAGGGAAATGAAAACAATATTATTATAAAAATATGATAAATTTAGTTAGGTAACATTTAGTTCCCTCCTAGGAATGAGAATAAGTATCATAGTATTATAAAATAGGAATGAGTATGAGTTTGAATATCATTCTTAAAAATAATATTTGGTTAATTTAATATTTTCAATTGGAATGAACTTAAATTATCTTTTTTACCCTTAGAGGAAAATAAAAGAAAAAAAATAGATGAGAAAGAAAGTTGAATGTGAGAGAAACATATGATGAGAGAGATATATTAGAGAGAAAGTGTGATGAGAGAGAGTGTGATGGGAAAAATGAAGAGAGAGAAAATATGATGAAAGAAAATGAAGAGAGAGTGCATGATAGAAGAGATTGAGAAGAGAAAAAGTATGATGAGAAAAAAGTATGTTGAGAGATGGAAAAAAATGAATAGCGAGAAAGTATGCTGAAAAAAAATGAAAAATTGAGGAGAGGGAAAGCATGATGAGAGAGAAAGACTGATGGGGAAAAATTGAAGAGAGAGAAAGTGTGATGAGAGAAAATAAGAGATTGAGGAGAGAGAAAGTATGATGTGAGAAAATGAGGAGAGAGAGTGTGATAGGAGAGAATGAAGAAAGAGAAAGTATGATGAGATAAAATAAGGAGAGATAGTATGGTAAGAGAGATTGAGGAGAGAGAAATTATGATGAAAAAATTAGAAGAGAGTGTGTAATGAGAGAGAAAGGGTGATGGAAGAGAATGAAGAGAGAGAAGATAAAGAGAGAGTGTGTGATGAGAGAGAATATAGAGAGAAAATGGTAGAGAATGTGTGATGAGAGAGAATGAGGAGATAGAAAGTATATTGAGAGAAAAAGTGTAATGATAGAATAAGGAGAGAGAAAAGATGATG
>JBBMJZ010413105.1:1573407-1590148 GCA_037833815.1 Zingiber zerumbet | reverse complement strand
CCTTACCCTGCTTTTTGCAAGAGGCTGTTTCCCGGATTCGAACCCGTGACCTTTTGGTCACAAAGCAACAACTTTACTGTTGTGCCAAGACTCCCCTTCATATCTAAATATCAAATTTGACAAAAAATATAATTGCTTTCTCGATTTATTCTTTTGTCTTTCTGATTTGCTCTATGTCTACATCATTAAAATTATTTTCCCGATTTGTGCTTTTGTTTGCATTATTAAAATTGTTTTTTGGATTTGCTCTTCTGTCAGCATCATTATCTCTATGATAGAGAAAATTTACCCCCGAATTTAAGCAGCTAACCAAAAGTGGATAGATATTATACTCAATAATAGCCTGTAGAGAAGAAGCCATATTGCTGCTGTTCTCCAAAAGATAAGATATTGCTTTGCAAGACAAACATTTAATAAACTGTGAATTTGCCTGAAGCCTTGCTCGAACCGCTCGAATTGACTCCCTTGCAATGGGCACATCAACATTTCCAGCATATTCAGACAATTGAGTCACAATCTCATAAGTGTTGCTCTCATTAGCAATGACAGTCAACATCTCAAGTTTAAGTTTTTTAATATATGATGGACCTCTGAGTTGGCAATAAAAATGTTTGTAGTCAGAAGAGAAGAGCATAGGAGAAAGCATCACCAACAGATGCATGTGACTCAGAACTGTGTAGGATTGCTCAGAACTTCCTGACCCCACTAAAGTGAGCAAAGGAGCTTTAAGGGTCTTATAGACCTGCTGATGAACATCGGTCATTGACATTGTTAGATGCAAACACACTTTGATTGTAGCTAAGACAACAACTCCATTTGCATGCTGAAGTCAATGCTCAAGTAGATTCATTATGTCAAATACATCATTGCTATCAGGAGGTACATACTTAGAGATTAGTTCAAGGATAAGTCACGGTGCCCATTCATTGAATTCTTTAATCCAATTCAAAAGGTATTATATGGTCTGCTTGTTGAGAAGAGTCTCTCTTTCCCTATTGGCTTCCTCTAATTTTTTGGCCTCCAAGTTCCATATCTCCTGCAATACAAACAGGCAAGTTGCAACGACCTGGGCATCCGAATCGATGAGCATAAGGTTCTTGAGCGAATCTAGAAAATCAAAGCCGAAGCATGTAGTAGCGGAGATGTGATGTAGCTTGAGGACACCAAGGACCGCAACCATCCAGATGTAGGGGCTGCTGTCCTCAAGCCCAGAAGTGAGGGGGGAAACGAGGTACTCAACGAAGTTGTGAACTTGGAGGGAGCAGAGGCTAAGGAGGGCGAGGTCACGGATCATAGGGCCCACATCGCGATAGTCCTTATGCAGGAAGTTAATAGCAAGGAGGGCAAGCTCGAGGTGGCAATGCGCATAGTTTCTGACATGCAGATAGCACATCTTCTTGAGGATGATGTCGGAGGTGGCGGAAGACATGACCATCTCGTTGAAGGCGGTGGAGACGTTGATCCCCACCATCATGTGGGAGATCATGTGCTTGAAGAGATTATGCTTGGAGTCATCGGCACCAAGCGCACGACTACTAGCTAGCAGACGGAGCGGAAGCTTAAGAGCAGAGATCTCGCTCTTCCCGGAAGGTTGAGATGGAGAGGAGGACTTCTGCTGAGCAATAGGAGGCGGAGCCATGGATGGATCTGGCCATAGACGCCGAAAGATGGATGTGACTGCTGTCTGGCTTTTGAAAGAAAAAGGCAAAAGGTTGAAAACAACTTCCGCTAACGTTTCGTGGACCATGCTACCCAACACAGTTAGTGTTCCTCGAGCTTTTGTTATATAGAGCAGAGCACAAATTTCAACAATTGATTCCTCTTTTTTTTTAAAAGTCCATATCCTTATCAACTTCATCATTATCATAAACTGGCTCGCTAGTTGTGTCGGTCTCGTTTTCGCCGTAAATTGGATCATCGACTATTTCAATCTTTCGCCCTATATCTTTCTCAAGAAAATTTTATCCAAATTAAAATAAAAGAACTTATGATCTTTAAGATCTCGCGTTGCTAGACGCTTGGATAACTATCTATGTAGATCTTCAAATATCATGTCTTAGGTGCTGCGACTATGGTGTGAGGCTTCCTAACATGCCTAGCAAGACTATAATCACGATCATGACGACCATCCATGTGATCTAGAGCTCTAATACCAAACTGATGTAGCAAATAACTATCGGTTTCGTTAATTCGCGGAAGCAACTATCAATTCCGTTGATTTGTGCACGAATACCGAAAGCGACCTTCTACAACCTGTTGATTCGAAGGGAAATACCAGGAAATAGTGAAACACCACGTTCGAAAGAGGAGACGACGGCTAAAAATAACATTAATCAAAATTGTCTTTTACAACTAAACAGGAAGCTTATATAGACTTATGCAAAGGAAAGAAATACTGATAAAAAAATTCTAAACATAATAAAAATATAAAATATACTAAATATCAAACTCGACAAAATAACAGATTAAAATTGCTTTCCCGATTTTTTCTTTTGTCCGCATCATTAAAATTGTTTTTCTGATTTGCTCTTCTGTCTGCGTCAGGCAGATTGCAAGCTGATCTCTGGACTGCTAGAGAGTCCTTTTATCTCACCTTAGGATGAGCCTCTTGTTGAAAGATTGTCACAACTCTGCCCTGAACACAAACACCAAACTCATCAAATTTGAAATAGATGTCGACCCAGTGTAGCACAGTTTGCTACCACTGTCACTATCACTTCCATAATGCAACCTAATGCCTTGCTCATATTTGCAGTGAATTCTCAAATAATCCATACTGGGGCTTGCATCTTAAGTTCCTTAGCATCAACTGTGGCTCTAGGACTCGTACACATTTGTTGCTTTGAGCTCTGGTTTGGCATTCCTTCAGCAATCAAGTAATTCCTTGGACAATCAATGATATATCATGCTTTCGGTGACAGTTGCCAGTATGTTGTTGTTTTGTTAAAGATTCCAACATGGATATCAATATCGTATCCTAATAGTCAACACAATGGGGAAAAAAAGGATGCCAGTTTAAGCACCATATAAGGCCAGATCCCACTAGATACACAAACACAGTATGCATTACCTGTGCCAGAAGGTAAGCAATGTGCACACATGAATCATTTCATCATTGGAATGGTAAATATCAAAATTGTCCAAGTCATACTGATTGATATATGAACTCGTGCTTCATCTTGCTTTAAGATGGAGTGCACGCATATTACTAGGAGTAATCTTGAAACATTCTACTCAAATTACACCGTCAGCTCCTGTCTATAATATGGTTTTTTGACTGGATGTTCTGAGGAGCATCTGACTTTCTAGCTGCTAGTTTAGACTAATCTTTGATCCTTTTATTGTATCGAAGTTTATGCACCCATTTTGGTGTTTGGTACTTGTGACATAAAAAAATTAACAGGAGCTTCAACAGGTTGTCATGATTGATGGTCGTGTCATCGGAAATGGAGAAGTTGGTCCAGTCACCAAAAAGATACAAAATGCTTACAGAAGACTAACTGCAGAGCTTGGCATGCCAATACCCTTTCATGGAGAGAGATAACTTGGTAATATGACAGATTGACAGGTTTGGTGCTATATTCACTGGAAATGCCATGCAATAAGGTGCTCTTTATCCATGCCATTCAACTTCCACAGTGTTGAGCGTCTCTGAACTCCATTTTTTTTACTGTCATCTGTAATAAATATGTGGAATTTTGATGAACGTGGAATATGAATATTTGATATTTAGATGTTGAACGGGATCCACATCGAGTTCGCATTCTGTTCTACATCATCCAGATTCAGAGGCAACTTTTCCCCAGGTAGAACTATTTCAGTTATGGGTTGCCACGGGATTGTCGTCTGTATTTGAGAATTACGTACATGAGTATTCATGTAACTCCATTTGTTTTTCCACAGAAATATGGAACCAACTGATTAACCACAGGATTCGTGGAATAAACATGGCTTATTTTGAACCATTCAAATAATTTTATTTTATTTAATTTTTATCATTTTTAATTCAAAAATTGCTCGTTAAACTTAGAAATACTAGAATATTAACCCTCAAGACTCTTGAATTTGAAACTCCACCCCACTTCACTTGATTGTTATTCCTACAAGTGTACCCACTTCCATTACAAGAAATAGACGTGTTGCTAATTTAAGATTTTCAATGTACTTATATTTATTATTTCAGTATTTTTAAAATGTTATTTGTTAGTAATATTTACTTTGACTTTATATGTATTTATATTATTTATTATTTATTTTATTTTAAGATAATTTATTTGTTTTTTAATTATGTTTTGTTTTGAGATGTATTACCTTTTACGTTGCACACCATGTGAGTATTTATTTTTAATTTTTTTAATATTTAATACTATAATTTAATTTTTAAATTTAAAAATAAAATTTAATTGGTATAATTGAAAGTTTTAAAAAACAAATAAATAAAGTTATATAGTCATCTAAACCCTACTAGCCACCAACAACGACTAAGACAGACAAGGCAATTCAATTTCCTTGCGATGCATTAGTCAACCACTTGCTTTACTGTCGTGGTTCAAAGTCATATGCCAACTGCTTTGGCCTTGCATATAGACCTGGTCATGATGACAGTTTGATGGTTCGGAATCGTCAATTCGATAGCTATTATCATGCCAATTGTTAATTTTAACCGTTTAAAATAGTTACGATTCACGGTTTGAAATTGACAATTTACGATTCATCACGGTTTAAGATTATTATATTAAAAATTTTAAAATTTATATATTTTTTTTTAAAACAAGGATTTGTACTCTATTAAGTTGCCACTGTATCCCCTTAGAATTAGGGGAATCAAAGCCTACGTTATTTTTTTTAATTTATATTTTTATCTTTTTACATTTGAAAGTTGTATTATCACTCACTTCCATTTTTCATTCTTATTGCATTCGTTCTTTCGGTATTAAAATATTCAATTTTATCATATGAAATATTAAAGTTGTATTCCTTGGATTTTTTTCTCAGCTCAGGTTCAATCGTTAAGTAATACTTGGGTTTCCAATGAGTCGGGAGATAAAGTTGATCGTTGTTCATCTAATATATTGTCACTAACACTGAACGTATGCTCCACAGCAATAGTGGACACTGGACAAGCTAATTTTTTTTTGGCGATCACGGAGAAGACGGGAAAACTTTCAATCTTCTGTAATAACCACTTTAAGATATTAAAATTTTCGTTATCCGCTTCATTAAAATCAAAAGAACTCATAAAATAATTCTCAAATTCTTATCTGGAACTTGAGGATCCTCTTGGATGTTTAGTCCATTTATTATTAATAATATAAAGTTAACATTTCTTATAAAATCTCTAATTTAAATCTAAATCTAAAACAAATACAATTAAATAAATTTTAGGAATAAAATAAAAATACTTTTCCTATTTAGTTTTCATAGTTAACTGGTAAGAATATAAAAATTTATTATTAATATGTTTATTTAAAACTAATACTATATTTAAAAAAATTCTAAAACTAAGCAGTGAGATAATAAACACTAGAAAGTTGTTCGATTATATCATTAAATACTTTTAAAATTTTACAAATACTACTATAAATATTCCATTGTTGTGAAAATAAAAATGCATCAGTATTAATATTTTATATAAAAAAATGAACATAATAATTCTTTATATTGAAATAAATCTTGTAATAATTAGTATGTTGAATTTTTTAGGTCTCATTTAATTAGTTTTACAAAACCTACCCTATTGTTTCATTATAGATGAATGTGACATTTAAAATATGACATATTCATAGAATATAAAAAAATAAACGACCAATAATATATTGACAAACAAATTTTAGATCATCTATACAAGCAGTATTAAAACTAACATTATCTAATGATATTGAAAATATTTTATAAATCAATCTATATTCTTCTAAAATTAAATATAATAATTATGCGATGTTATGAGCATTATGTGATTCATCAAAAACTTTATAAGCTAATAATTTTTTTTTGAGAACCAAGAGTTATCAATCCAATGACAAGTTACACCCATATATAAATGTGTTTGCTAATAATCACTCCAAATATTGGAATATAAAGAAACATTATTATCTAATTTACTAAATTCATCAATTAAATTCTTTTTTCCTTATTTCACTATTTTTTTAATTGTATGAGTAAGTGTAGTTCTAGAACATGTTTAACACATGAATTAAAAGATTTTTTATAAAAATATTCAAATATACATTTAGATTCAAAACTAAAAAAAAGATATTTTACGGAAACAAATTTAACTAATAATTATTTTAATTTATAATTCGAATATAAAAATAAATTGAAACCAGTACTACCGTTAGTTGAGGAAAATCTAGATAATTATTTTTGAGAACAGTCGAGTCTATATTCCGTCCGGTGCTTCGTTTCTACATGTCATTTCAACGACCCATAACCACCGCCGGTTTGGAATTTGTTGGAAGCATTGCAGTGCTTATATTTTGCATACAATTATCCCGATAGAAGAGTGACATTATCAAAATGTTTAGTGAAAATAGAAGACTTTAGAAGAGGAATTTTCTGAATCTTAGAAGTAATTGCATCAGTACTTCCTTATGTTTCGGGTGTTGGATTCGGAAGGTGCTCGGTCCCATCTTCGGTGGATTGAATATTGAGGTCCTCGAATGAATTCACTATTTTCTTTTCCTTCCGAGCTCGAGATAATGCACCTCCACGGCCTCCTTCCATTGTAATTAAAAATTAGAAACGAAAGTACATATAAATGGAGACGAAAATGTATAGAGAATGTGAAATTGAGATTAAGATTAGAGAAGATGTATGTGAAAATGATGAAATTTACTTTCTATTTATAAAGTTTGGATAGTAGGAGATACTAAATTATAGCCATTGATAAAAAAGAATTTTAATCGTTGAAAAAAAAATCTAAAAAACCTACCCTCTCAATAGCTAGGAACCTCCGGTTAATCGGATTTTTTTTTTTTTTAGGGTGAACGAACAACCGGACTGTTGAGCTGGACGGGCCCGGTCCGAGGTCGGGTCTACTTACATGAATCATTTTGGATTAAAAATAACCTCATGAAAAGTAATTAGATATCTTTCCATCTACAGCATAATTTGGTCATCGCTTGATGAATTTATAAAAATAAGTAAGCTTTATTTCCGATAAAGTCAGAGTAAAATATCCTCATGGTTTCTTCAGTTTTCTAATTTATTTTCCTATAAATAACCGTGGGATCAATCGGATGGGATTTTCGGTTCAACGTACACTTACAAAATTAAGTTGTCTTAGTTGACTTGGTTTCTGAGTCAATCATATACAACGTGGCTGTTAGATGCCATGCGCTCGTTGACCAGGAAAAGCAAGCATGCGAAATTTGACGAGGGTTGAACACTCGTGAAAGGAAACAATGCATTGCATAGAGGAGTTGCGGTCTCAAGTTCGAATCGAATAATCCTCATAATTTACTTCCTTCCAATTTCCTTAAGGTAGTCTTCGAAGGGTCTAGAATGAGGATTATCATATTTTACCATAATGAAGTCAAGATCGGTCGCCCCGGATTTATGGTGCAATGGTAAACACATTGAAATTTCTTATGCACTCAGGGCTCAAAATCTAATGAGGATAAGAAATTCATCTTCCTCGTTTGAACCACTGGATCGCTAGATCTTTGTATGGATTGTCATTTGTATTTTCAGATTTACTATGATAGTTAGTGAGAATTTTTTTCTAATGTTAGACGGATCATAGGACCTAGATTAAAAAAAAAAAAAATTCTAAGCAGAGGGTAGGCTTAATAATCGTGGGACTTTTTCATGATCTTATCAATCACATGAATTTCATTTAACGTTGGTTCTTGGTATATACATCTGTTGCGATGCTTAACGTGCGGTTCTGTGTGGCAAAGCCTATTCACATCATTCACATTGGAAAAAAAAAAAAAAGCATACACTGACACACATCAGCAGCGTGGGTAAAAATAAAAAAATAAAAATAAAAACACCAACAAACCCTAGTTGAATCACCAACTCCTCCCTCTCCTCTCCGCAAACCTTCCTCTCCACAAATCCACTGGCGGAGGCAGGGGGGCGCGAGGGGGTGCGGAAGCACCCCCTTGCTTTTGGGGGGAAAAAAATTATTATTATTAAAAAATAAATGGCATATTTATAATTTTTTAAAACTCTTGGACCTTTTCACAAAAGTGCCATTAAAAAACGCCTTTTGCCCTTTTCCTTTCTCAGTTTCGTCCTTTTTCCTGCTGCCACAACTTCCCTTATTTTTAGCCGCCGAACTTTTATTTTTTCTAAGCCAATCCTTTTTCTTTAAACCAAAAACCTTAATCGCACTAAGAGATCTTATTGTTTCCCCCTCTCCGGTCTCCTCAAACCGTTGCCCTCATCTTTGTCGCCTATTCACTTCGTCGACGCCTCACGCCAGTGACGCCACTACTCTTCACGGTTCGCCTATTCTGTCGACGCCGCTGCCAGCCTGCCACTATCGATGCCGTTGCCACTGTGCTCCGCCGGTGATTCTCCACAACAAGCAAAATTTCTTCAATTTTAGGTGAATCTTGTTCCTTATTTCATCTAATTTCTAATTTCATGATTTATACTTGGTAGTACATTAATTGTTATGTTGATTGCATAAATTAATAATTTTGAGAAATTGACATAGGTTATGGAGAAATTTTTAAAACGAAGTATTGAGTCTTCTAAGAATTCTATGGAAGAAAATAGTAAGAAAAAATATTCTCGTGTTGAATTCAACCCGGATGATGTTGTTAGTGACCTAGGGTTACTGAAACCAATTAATGAATTTGATGTTTCTATTAGAGATTAGATTTGAAGAGAATATTTGATTAGAGGACCTTGTCAACCATTTAGTCATAGTTATCCCCAAAGACAATTTGGTAGTATATATCGAGAAGGATATTTTTGCTACAATTGAAAATGAACAAATTTTGCAACATTTTCAACAGATAAACACTCGTAGGATCCAGTTGCCTCCTCTTGTTTATATGTCTAGATCTGATGTTGGTGGTTCAAATATTAAAAAATAATTACTTTATTGGTATGCCCATATTTTTATGTTTGTATTTAGTACTGTTATCTTTTAATATATTTATTTGATAGCAATAAATTTTTTTTAGTCTCTTCTTTGAGCACCCTTTTAAATTTTTGTCTGGATCCGCCACTGATTCTCCTCAACCACTAATTTTACCCAATCGATGATTTTTTACCGCAAAGGTGTCTAAAAAATGTTAATTACCTTCATAAAATTAATAATCTCATTATATTTGGTAAAATTAATATTTGAGGACATCTATATGAATAGGGGATTTATAGGAACCTATACGAGCTAGTTTCAGCTCATTTTGAGCTCTCTAGGTATCTCAACCGGTATTGAAAAGTTTATTTTGGAAAAAAAATTTACAATCTGTAACAAATTTTGAGATTTGTTGCAGATTTGATATTTTTTATATATAAAAATTTAAACTTTCTAAGGCTGGTTGAGATATCAAGGGAGTTCTGAATGAGATGAAACAAGTTTATAGGGGTTCCTATAAATCTTTTGATTTTATAAATCTCCTTAACTACTAATTTTACCCAACTGGTGATTTTTTTACCGCGAATGCGCTCAAAAAGTTTTAATTAGCTTCATAAAATCAATGATCTCAATATATTGCATAAAATTATTATTTAAGGGCATCTATATGATAAGGGGATTTATTGGAACCCATAGGAGCTGGTTTCATGTCATTCCGATATCTCTAGGTATTCGACCGTCTTTAGATATTTTAAAATACGTGTGATCTGTTAAATTACATCTTATATAAATTTGACTAAGTCTTACATGCATGGAACCGATTTAGCAATTTAAGAAAGAAATACAGTTGGTTAAATTATTTTTTAAGGATATTTTTATGATCAGGGTGTTTATAGGAACCCAAACGAACTTGTTTCATGTCATTTCGAGCTCTCTAGGTACATCAACTGACTTCAAAAAGCTTTTTAAAAAAAATAAAATAACAATCTGCAACAAATTTCTAAATTCGTCGCAGAATCTGCGATGAATTTTAAAATCCGTTGTAGATCTACGATGAATTTAGAAATTTGTCGCAGAATTTGCGACAAATTTTAAAATTTGTTACAGATTTATGATTTGTTTTATATATAAATTTTAAACTTTCCGAAGCCGATTGAGGTACATAGAGAGCTCGGAATGACATGAGAACCTATGAGTTCCTATAAATATTCTAATTTTATAAATCTTCTCAACGACTAATTTTACCTAACGGGTGATTTTTTTACTGCAAAGGTGTCCAAAAAATGTTAATCGCCTTCATAAAATCAATGATCTTAATATATTAGGTAAAAATGATATTTGAGGGTATCTTTATGATCAATGGATTTATAGGAACCCATTGGAACTGATTTCATCTCATCCCAAGCTCTCTAGATATCCAACCAGCATTGGAAAGTTTATTTTTTTAAAAAAAAAATTTATAATTTGCAATGAATTTTGAAATTCATCGTAGAATCTATGGCGTATATCAAAATTTGTTGCAGATCTGCAACAAATTTTGAGATTCGTAGATTTGATATTATTTTATATATAGATTTAAACTTTTTGAGGTCAGTTGAGATACCTAGACGAAACTAGTTTCTATGGGTTCATATAAATTTCCTAATTTTATATATCTACTCAACCACTAATTTTACCCAATTGGTGATTTTTTTTACCATGAATGTGGCTGAAAAATATTAATCGACTTCATAAAATCAATGATCTCAATATATTGGGTAAAATTATTATTTAAGGGCAACTATATGATAAAGGGATTTATAGGAAGCCATAGGAATTGATTTTATCTTATTCCAAGCTCTCTAGATACTTTATAGGAACCATGTTAAGTTGTTTTATGTCATTTTGAGTCCTCTAGGCACCAATTGGCTTTGAAATGCTTATTTTTTTAAAAAAATAAATTTGATTTTCGTGACGAATCTTAAATTCGTCTCAAAATTTATGACGAATCTATTATTCATCGCAAAATTTGTGACCAATCCATTTTTCGTCACAAATTTAGCTACGAATATGGTAGTTGTAGCTAATTTCTAATGAATTTTAAGATGAATAATATTTTGTTGCTAATTTGTGATGAAAAATATTTTTATCGTAAAATTTGTTGCTAAACTCTGACAAGTTAGTTTTTTGTCGCAATAAGTTATCGTAAATGTAAGACAAATATTTTTTGTCACAAACATTTATTACTAAATTATAGTTTTTTAAAGTAAACTTTACCACTAAAATCGAACAAACTGAATGCTATAAAATTAATTAATTCAGTTGATTATCAAAATTGGATAGATTTATCAGTTGATTACAGTATATTAATAATCGACTGAGGATGCTTCCATTTAATTAATTTATAAAATTTAAAATTAAAATCAAAACTAAATGAATAAAAAATAATATTGAAAAAGAAAGTTAAAATTTTAAATTAACCGAATTTAACTTTCGAATTTGTTTGGTTGATTTGATTTAACGGATTTTTTACTAACCCATACATGGAAAGCCTGCCCTGGCTCGCCTCGATGCTTGCAGTAAAGAAAGCGGGAAGTTCAAGGTGTTTCAACCGTGGGAGCATACTGGAGGAAGATTAGGGGTGAGGCCGTCGGTGCAAATTTTGGGTGCTAATTAAGTAGTACCTGATGCAGATAAAGCTGCGACAAGCGAATGCTTGGGTCCAGGGGACTGGGTACTGGAGTGTGGCACTTGGTGGGACAGACGAAGATGCGATTCGGATGCTTCGGCAAACTGAACTGCTGGAATGCTCAAGTACCAAGAAATGATCTGAAGTCGGAAGGATGAAGAAAAGGAATCTTATTGTACATTTTGGGTGGATGGTGTGTGTATATATACAGATTGGATATGCTGGGTGACGCTTTGTGCATGCCCGTGAGCGATGCGCAGATGTGGCAACGCCAGCTCGATTTCTCTACAAATTAAATAATCCCTTTATTTTCTCTCCCTTTCTGGCCTTTGTTCAAAACTTCTACGGCGTTAATTACCCAACATAAAATCTCCCTTGCCGCTCTCTCTCTCTCCCTCGCTCTCTCCCTCTCCCTCCCCGCTCTCTCTCTCTCTCTCCCTCTCCCTTGCTCCCTCCCTCTCCGACGTCCGGCCGATCTGACGCTCCCCCGGAAAGTTCGAAACTCATCCCTCGTCCCTCGCGCTTCCCGCGGGAAAGTTGCTCCGGCGTCTTCAATCGCACAGCTACTGTGAGATCATACCACCTCACTCCAATTTAATTTCTTAATCCATACCGTTATAGCCTTAAAAAATTAGTAAAAAAATAGTTGAAATAATTGTTTAAAGATGCACAACGTCTTTGCTCCCATTCTAAACGTTGCATCAACTACTTCGCAGCAAACCGTGTTTGTAGGAGATGACTAGGATTGGTCGTGGTAGAAGGTCGGAAGGATTTATGCTACGACCTGCAAGTCCGGCGGCTGCAACAATCGCCTACTCTACGGTCGACTTTCATTTGCTGCTACAAGGTGTAATAGCTTCATGGAGAGGAAACTACTATACCGTGTAGCAGTTAACTTTCGTATAGCTGCCACACCTTGTAGCAGCTAACTTGGTAAGTTGTTTTTCCAGCCCCTCCTATTTTATAGCAGAAATTAACCTACTCAGTAGCCATAGTTTTCATAATTTTTATATTAACTTGATTCAAAAATTATTTTTCCTCACTCTTTTCGCTGCTTTAGCGCCTTTCCTGCTTCCGATTGATTGCAGCTGTATATAGATTTGATTTAAAATTTTTTATGCTATTGCAGCGCCCATGGTTTGCTTTGCTGGTACACGTTGAAGCAGCTACCTCGAGTAATAACTTGCTACACTTGTTTGTATTTGTATATCATCTTGCTTAAAAAATGATAAAAAGTGATTTGTGATGTTGGCCTTTGCTTTGGTTTAGGGTCACGCGTTGTAGCATCTGCTTTGACTAATAAGTGCTACACATTGTAGCAGTTACATCTACATATTGCTTCCACAACTTGTTGCAGCTAAATCGGTAAGTAAATTTTGTAGTATCAGTATTTCTGTAAAAAGATTAACCCTTAAAATATATAATTGTCGTCTCCTTATTTAAACTTTTTTAAATAATGATTATAACTTTCATTTGCTGTTGAAGCGGATTTAGTTTGGTTTGCTTCGACACGTTGTAGCAACTACTTCGACTAGTAACTGCTACATCTTGTAGCAGTTACCTCTACATGTAGCTGCCAAAATCTGTGGCAGCTAAATATGCAAGTCTTCTTTTTAGTAGCCATATGTTTGTTGAAAGATTATCATATTTATCAACTTTGAAAATAAAATGATTTAAAATAATTTCCTATGCTGGAGGGCATTTGGTTTGTTTTGCAGCTACACGTTGAGGAAGCTACTTCGACTAATAACTGCTACAACTTGTAGCAGCTACCTATAGATGTAGCTACAACAAGCTCTGATAGCTAAATCCGTAAGTCCTTTTTTTAGTATCCATATTTATGTACAAAGAGTATCAACTTGAAAAAAAAATTATTTAAGATGATTTCTGCTCCCTGAGCGGCTTCGGTTTGCTTTGCTCCTACACGTGGAAGAAGTTACTTCTACTAATGACTGTTACACCTTGTATCAGCTACCGTGAGTGACATGTAGCTGCAACAACCTGTGGAAGCTAACTCGGGATGTTAGCTGCTACAACGATCTAACATCTCTTTCTTCGTTGACGTTCTAACAAGATGGTATTCTGTATTTTCAAACAATAATTTGTCATAGCAATATCTGGTTTTTATTAAGATCAATTAAATGAGGTTTTACACGTGGTAGAAGCAACTGCATCATGTTGAAAAAGTTAGTCTGCAGAAGCTGCTACACGTTGTAGCAGTTTGACAGTCCAAATAACCTTTTATTCCCAAATACCTTTTTTCATTTGTTGTGCTAATATATATATTGTGCAATTACAATTTTACCCTCATAGTCCAAAGTTTTAACCCCTAAACTGGCAGTGTGACAAATATTTTGAATGAATTTGTTTGATAGTTCATCGGTGGCCCACGGAGTGTTCATCAGTCAACCTCACCGTGATGATTTGTTTCTCATCCACAACTTCGCCTCCATTGTAAGTATTGTCTTAGTTCATCGGTTCTCCACGGAGTGTTCATTAGTGGCCTACTTTGATAGTTTTAATTTTTAGGGTTTTGATATGTCTCCTAGCTGCTACAATGGGGTTTAATTTTTTTAGGTCACTATTCAATGAGGGTTTACTTTGAGGGAACCAAGAGGTGTAAAAAAATTAGTTATCTTTGCTGTCGCAGCTCCTGTCGTTGAACTGCTAAAAAAGGATACAATGTGGTTAAACCCTACAAGGTCGGTTAGCTTCTCACTATTGTAGCAGCTGATTGACAATAACTGCTACAACATGTTTATTAGTCATGTTTAGCAGCAACAAGTCACAATAAACTACATAGGAGAAATTATAGACAATGTAATTTACTAGATTATGGTTTATAAATAAGAGGGTCAGGTATCATGGTATGGGTGAAAATCATTTGCATTGTAGTGAACGCACCTGTGTATTATTAAGTTCTTATGTATTTTTTGGACAGAACTAAATGGCGAGCCAAAGAACTGCTGCGTCCCGTGCATATCGCAAGAAAGTGTACTGGAAAAGTAACTACCCTCACTTCAAGGGGTTTATATCACTACTCCACATAAACGACCGACAGATGAAGATGATCAATGGAAGCACATTTTCTTGGGCATTAGCCGTGCCTGAAATTGCAAATATTCGAAGCCTAATCCAAAATATGTTTGACAATTGGGACATTTAAGCCAGATGCTTCATCTTTCATAATAAGGAGATTAGCTTCACTAGGAAAAATGTCTCATTGATTCTGGGACTCCTAGACCAAGGCGCTGAAGTTAATTTGCAACAGTATGCAGCCACCTCCCAACTATTTCTTCAACACTTCCACAATATGGAGTGCACACAGAAGGAGCTAGAGAACAAGATGGTCACCCTCAACAAACAACCTCCAACTGCTGAATTCGATACTCTCTTTTGCGAATTTTTAATTTTGTATTTCTTTGTTACTATTTTATTTACTACTACTAGTAGTATATCTTGATTACCAGTACAATCACTAATAGATTGCCTAGATGATTTTGCCAATTTAGGCAAGTATAATTGGTGTAAGGCTGTATATGACTATATCAGCCCACAGTTGGGGGCCATTGGTCTGATACTTTCACTGAGGCCGAAACCAGGTGTAACGCCCCTAGTTTTAAAAAAAAAACACATAATAAAATATAAACTGCGGGCATCACCTATTCTTACTTCCATAAAGGTTTCTTAGTTCAAATTACATAGAGGTTCAAAGGTAAACATAACAAAATACAGAATTTAATCTGGATGGTCTTTGGGTTGTACTGCCCTTGTTTCGAGCTGGCTCACTGGTCAATGTATTCTATCTCGTTTGTCTCATTATCTGAAAAAAGTATAATCTGTGAGTCGAGAGACTCATCATGTTTAAAACAGTGTTATGCATTAATTAATGACTATAATCTAGTGTACTAAGGGAAACCACATCTTAGGTAACTTGGGATCTCCCACATAAGCATAGGCATCGACATTAGCAAGAGAGAATAAACATGAGCATACATATTAACAACCATAATCAGGAGCATGTACAGGGGCATACACGAGCATGGACATAGCATATCATGAAACATATTCATAGCTTAATATGAATCTAAACTTAGCATATCATGAACCCAACTTATTCATAGCCTATCATGAAAATCGATATTAGGTTCCATCTGGGGCCTTGTCCCGTAACCGGGCTCCCTCTTGGCCTACTCTAGTAAACGGGATCCCTCTGGGGCATTCTCCTGTAAACGGGCTCCCTCTGGGGTCTTTTTCCTCATGGTATCCTCATTAAATCTTGATTATTTTCATTATTGTTATCATTTTGTTATATTCAAATTAGCCGATATTGGGCTCCCTCTAGGCCTTCTCCTATAAATGGGCTCCCTCTGGGGCCTTCTCCCGTCACCAGCTCCCTTTGGGCATTCTCCTGTAAACATGCTGCCTTTGGGGCCTTCTCCCTCACTGTATTCTTATTAATTTTTTATTAATTAATTTACCCGATATTAGGCTCCCTCTGGGGCATTCTCCTATAAACGGGCTCCCTCTGGGGCATTCTCCCATAAATGGGCTCCCTCTGGGGCCTTCTCCCGTAAACGGACTCCCTCTAGGGCCTTCTCCCTCATGGTATCCTTATTAAATCTTTATTAATTAATTTACCCATTAATTAATTAATAAATCAATAACTTATCTTTATTATAATAATAATAATAATAATAATTATTATTATTCTTTTAAGGATTTTGTAGCTACTTTCTTAACCAATTTAAAGCTATTCCATTAATCAACCAAATGAATTACTTAATCTACCTATCAATTAATTCATCTACGAATTTAATAAATCTATAATTAAATCACTCAAATCTCCTAATCACCTTATAATTAATCAGTTAATTATTTAATAATTAATTCATCTACAATTTCAATAAATTTGTAATTAAATCACTTGGACTCATTTATTTAATTAATAATCTAAATTATGCAAATCCCCTTTAATTAATTTCCTGATTATATTTAATTAATCGACTATTGCTCCAATAATCAGCTACATT
>JBBMJZ010413105.1:1540661-1552439 GCA_037833815.1 Zingiber zerumbet | reverse complement strand
TTATTAATATACAAGAATATGATACAATGAGTCCATACAATCATCAAATGATTGGCTCTAGGGCTCTAACTAACAATATTGCAGGCTATCCTTCTCTCCTTGTAAAGTGATTTTTGTTGTCTTAGCCTCTTTTAATTCTTTCAATAAGGAGCTTATCTGTGAGTCTTAAGCTCGTAGTTTTTCTTATTATTGAAACAAGGTGAAGTCTTTAGAAGCCAACTCCGAGGCTAACTTGGAAGACCCTGAACCATGTGACAATTGTAACTGGTCCAAAAGAGTAGTTTTATGAGCAACATCCGAGAGAGCTTTATCTTTTAAGGCCCTTTCAACATCAAGCTCAGAATTAAGCCCTTGTAATTGTAGGTCTAAATTGGCATTTTCTTCTCCCCTATATTGTAACAATTGCTGACTATCTTGTAAGGTTTTTTCTAAGCCAGCATTGAGCTCAGTAAGTGACCTCACTCTGTCTTGTAGTTGTATGAGCTCATCATAGGGAATATTAGAAGCAGACTATAATTCTTCCACTTTGCCTTTCAAAATTTGATTAGTCCTTTCTAAATCTTCAACTAATTTACCCATATGTAGGCTCAAAGCATAAAACTGAATGAATAAGAGTAAAGTTACATTTTAGGGAAATTTAGGTAGAGACATACCTCAGTAGCTTGGCGAGTATGGTCATCAGCACGCTCAGGTATGATACTTCTTCTCATATGTTCTTGTGACTGTAACCAAGACTCGGCTAGTGGTCCTTTTAGTTGAAGTAGCCCGAATGAAGGAATAAGAGTTTGATTAAGTTGAGATGATAGCCCATGAGCTTGCTTAAAGAGAATGGAGGAGCTAGTTGAAGTTATAAATGAGGGAGAAGAAGAGGAAGGAGGTTCAGAAGTTTGTGAAGATAGAGCAAGAGGCGAGGGATAACTAATGGAGGATCTTGTTTAGTAGATGTTGTAATGGTCCCAGAAACAACTGATCTCCTGCAAGGAGTTCTTTTGGCACGAGACCTAGTAGAAGAAGAAGGTATAGCATGAGGAAGGGGTAATGGAGCCACAAGCACAATTGGTGCTTCTTCAATTGATGGGATAACTGAAGGAACATCAAGAGACATAGGAATGAGAAGTCCTGGTCTCATCATATTTAATGATAAATTAGAATGAATATGTGTGGGAAGGGCAAGTTCCATACCTTTATTATGAGAAATTTCGGAAGATGTAATAGGAACCTATTCAAAAGTGGCAATAGTATGTTAAAGGGGACAGGGGGATGAAGTACAACATTTTTTGATTTTCACCACAAAGGGATCCTCTTATTCTAAGGAACTGGGTGATTCCTACGGTCGCTTGGAGAAAGGCAATAAGCCAAGGTCCCTTAGCAATTCTTCGCCCATTCTAGTTAAAGCTGCCCTCATTTGACAGGAATTCTTATACATAAGAGCAAGAAGGATAACATCAACTGAAGAAAAAAGAGATTTCTATTAGTAATAATATGATGATGATTAAAACATATATAAGCTTACCAAATGAGACCTCCAAGGCTACTTCGGCTGTGCTAATACCGAAAACAAATAATAAGCCCTCAGCTATTAAGGTAGGCATGTTGAA
Organism: Zingiber zerumbet; assembly: GCA_037833815.1. Lineage (NCBI taxonomy): Eukaryota > Viridiplantae > Streptophyta > Magnoliopsida > Zingiberales > Zingiberaceae > Zingiber > Zingiber zerumbet. The sequence continues at coordinate 1,550,841 of JBBMJZ010413105.1, read as the reverse complement.
TTTTGCATCTTTCAATTTCACCATAGAAGAACGAAGGATAGGGTCTTCAAAGATATTACCTAATTGAGGAATGGGGGAAGATTTTGATGCCAAGTTATTGGATATGGCGTTGGAGAAGGAAGATGCATAAAGAAGAAATTATCCTGCCATTCCCCTTGAGGGGGAATTCTATTGACATAGTGGTTTTAGGGCGTGATTGAAACTTAAAAACGCCATCTTCCACTTGACGGGGAATGAAAAAGTAATGGAATAGTCGAGGAGATAAGGGGAAGTCAAGTAAATGGGAGATAACAACAAAACCAACCATAATAGAGAATGATTGGGGGATGAGTTGATTTAAGGGAAGGTCAAAATACCTACTAACATCAAAGAAGAAAGGATGAATAGGGAATCTAAAACTACATATAACCTGTTCCCAGAAAATCGCCACATTCTCTGGAGGGGGAAGATGAGGACAATCTCTGGAGGTAGGAATAGACAAATGTGTATAGAAGTTATATTTCCATTGGAGCTCATAGGCTTCCTGCGCAGAAAACTGGGAAGAATATTGAGTGTACTACTCACCAGAGGATGACATTGTGAACAGAAAGGAGTAGTGGGAATAAGGACAATTAGTGGAAGAAGAAAAATCAAGAATACATAGACTAGAGGAAGAAGATGAAGTGTTAGGGATTTTTCTTCTTTTTTCTCTTTAAAAGTTTTGGTAGGGTATCGAAAAAGGTGTTTTAAGGGGGAATGTTAGATCAAGATGGTAAGAAAAGACGGATCAAAAAAGAACCATTGGATGGGTCAATAAGGCGGTGAACATAATGAAATAGGTACGATTTAGACGTCATGAATACAGGTATCACCAATAGGAAAATAGTATCAGTAACTAATACAAAAGGTTAAATTCCCAAGACATTAAAACCAATGCCAGAGATAAAAGTTTCAAGACCCCATGAAAGATTAAATAGTTATAAAAATTATATACTTTTTGAATTGCAAACTCAATCGGTCATCAACGGCCAACCGAGTACTAAGTAGCCTCGAACAGTCATCAACGGCCAACCGAGTATTGAGTAAACTTGATCAGTCATCAACGGTTGACCGAGTATTGAGTAAACTTGATCTATCATCAACGGTTGACCGAGTATTAAGTAAACTCGATCAGTTATCAACGACTGATCGAGTCTTAAGTAAACTCAATCAGTCATCAACAACCGACCGAATATTAAGTAAACTCGATCGGTCATCAACGAATGATAGAGTATTTAACTGGAATGATGTTAAATATAGAAGTAAACTTGACTGGTCATCAATGGTCGGCCGAATATTAAGTTCAAATAAAATTCAACATAGAGCTAACCTTGTCTAATCATGAAAACCTAAACAGGAGTTATTATCAAGGAAGGATAATTTGCTTATAGGGAGATGAATAAATGATAATCTTAAAAGTGATAAAACTTAAATTAGAAATAATAACTTAACTCTTCAATAATAAAACTGCACCAACCAAAGTCAACTCAAAACTATACAAATTTCTGGCGTATTCATCAAATAGAGACAAAAATAAGGGGTGCCAACAGTTAGAACATCATAAGGAAAAAGTTAACATTCAAGATTATTTTACACTAAAAATCATACTAAAATCAACTTAGGGAATAAATCAGGAGGTATGGTAGCATGTAGTTCCTGATGGTCAAGAAAGTTATCAAGAGTGTCAGAAACCAGATACCCTTTCCTTTTTAGTTGCTTCACACCTCCCTCAGCCATATGAGTAAAAGTTTTGTCTATTGAAGCGGCAATAGGAGTGTTGAACTCATGAGATTTTAGAAGCGCTCTTGTCCTCTTTTCAAATCGCTCATCTTCACCTCCCTCATAGGCCACTTAAGCATCTTGGGAGGCTTTTAATTCAGATTCTTTGGAGGCCAACTCTGCTTTAGCTACAGTTAAAAAGGGACATAGAGAGGCTAGTTCAGAGTCTTTAGATTGTAGATCAGAATCTTTAGTAGCCAACTCCAGAGCATGGGCACCCTTCAATGCTTACAATTGAGACAATAATTGAGCATTTTCGACATTATACTTGTCTACTTGGGATGTCATGTCAGCACGAAGGTTAGCCTCTGATTTAGCTTGAGACTCAAAATTCTCTCAAGAAGCTTTCCATTTACTTGAAGTTTCAAGCTCTGCTTCAAGAAGCTTGTAGGTCTCTTTTAGTTGGCTAGATAATGCCGCTAATTCTTTAGGGCCATGTGTGGAAGATGCTCTATAAATTTGCTTCTTCAACGCATTATTCTCTTGAGATAAATTGTATAATTGGTGGGACACTCTCATAATAATGATCCACCACTATAAAAAGGAGAGTTATTGTTAGAACACATTAATGAAAGAACAAGGGGACAAAGGGTAGGTTACCTTAGTTTCCTCAAAGGAAAGCATATCAGCCAAGTCAGCAGAGGTGAGATTTTTGAGTTCTTTATAGGCCTCTGCCCACATTATAGTTAAGGAACCCCCCAACAATATTGGGAGGGTAGCGGAGGATGTAGAGGAAGATGATAAAGAACTGTGAAGGGAAGGAGGAGAGAAAAGGAGGATAGGGGGACCCTGGGTTCCTTGAGAAGGAAGAGGAATTTGTTTTGGAAATGTCATCATAAACTCAGAGTCTAAATTGACACTTTGAATGGGAGGATCCTCTGGTGTTTGACTGGTGTTTGAATGGATGGAGAAGCAAGCATAGGATATAAAGAAGAGAGGGTAGGTTCTGGAGAAGGGGGTGGAACATCCCCTGTAGGTACGCTCTCAGAAGCAGAGATAGTCTATTTCATAGGGAGGGGCGCTAATGTTAACCTTCGCCCTGGGCATTTTTTGGTGGGGGTAGCTTCTAGTGTCTGCTCTTGTAACTCCAAGGGGGTATCCTCTAGCAATGGGGGTGAATTTATAGACGTCTCCCCAATAGGGCATGAGAACTGGAAGCAATGGTAGGTGGGATAGAAGGTTCAGACAAAGGAATATCGGGAGGTTGGGCTGGATCATCGTTAAGCAGTGCATTAAGCTTCTATTCCTTAGCCAATATCGCATCATCTTCTAGGCGGATTTGCTTGTCGACCAAAGCTCGGAATATAGCATCTACTGCAACAAATAAAAGAGTATTTTAGTTAGTAAAGGAGTGATAGTTAGAATGTTAGAACTTACCAAAGGAACACTGCAGTCTCTTTGGAACAAGACTCAAGCCAAAAAGATATAGAAAATCATCGCATATCCATTTGTGAATATAAAATCGATGACCAAGCAATCTATTGGAATAATAAAAAAAAGCTGGTTGTTGATGAAGTTCTTTGATATCAGGGAGAGGGGAAAAAGAAGATTGTCATTTGGTAGACCACGCGACAGGTTCAGGAAATTTGATATAAAAAAAGTGTGATTTTCAGCCTTTGGTGGAGGAGGGCATTTCCTCAAAGAATACCATCTTTAAGCGAGATTGAAAGAGAAACACTCCTGGTTTTGACTTTTTAAGATAGGAAAATATGAAGAAATTTTTAGGAGTGGGAGGAATACTAAAGAGGCGAAACACCATGTATAGCCCACAAAGATATCGAAAGGCATTTGTGGTAAATTGTTACAAAGGAATACCAAAATATTGACTTATATCTATCAAGAATGGAGGAATACGAGAGCATAAACCTGCAATTAGCTGATCTTTGAAGAAGGTAATGCAGTTATCAGGGGGGAGATAGGGATGAGCATCAAGTTGTGGAACCTTAATACGATATTCTTTAGGGATTTCATATCGAGAACGGATGGAGGCTCGATCAGCAGTAGTGAAGGAAGAATGAATTTGAGCATACCAAGGGAGTAGAGATTCTTCAGCCATGGTAAAAAGCAAAAACACTCAAGAAATAAGAGACTTACTGAGTCCCTAAGGAATGAAAGGCACGGAGGAAGATTAGAGAAGATGAAGAAGCACGGTTTGTTGAAGGAGGTTGGAAGAGGAAATCGCTAAAAAGTAACGGAAGGAAGGCGAAGAGTGAAAAGTTAAAAAAGGGTTTAGGGTTTTAAGGCGATATAAGGATCACCGTTGAATTGAAACGGTTCATCAAAGGATAATCGTTGATCTGATAAAAAGAATGTGTGATAAGACATGAACAAAAAAGCTTACTAAGGGTCGCTTTGACAACTAGGAAAAGTGCTACGTGGCGCTTGCCCAGGAAGAGACATTTATGATAGACAAAGCAGATCAAATCATATACTGAGCCACCGTATCTTCGAACATCCTCTTTCTATTAAAGGACCAATTACCAATGAGACCATTTTTGAAAAAAAAAACCACTCGAATCTAGAAATATAAGTGAATAAACAAAATTTGTAAACAATAAGGGAGAATACCTCTTATGAAACACCTCGACCGATCATAATCTCGACCGACCTTGTATACAGAATGGAACCTTGGAGCCCAGTTGAACTCATATTTGCTCGGGCATACGCATGAAATCTTTTGTTTGACCAACTCTTGTGCGGTTGATCACATACTTCTTATATTATTCTCAGCTCCGACTCTAACTATCTCATCATTCCTCCTAGTTATTAGCGTGTATGCACTAAAAGTTCATCTATGGGTCGAGGGAAATAGCATAACGAAACATAAACATAGAATTTTATATTGTCATTAGTAATTTTACAAGCATAACTCTTAAACTTCCACAAATCTTCCATAAACAAATACATCAACTAAATAATCTTTTACTGATCTTGCTTCCTGGAACTATCGGACTATTTTGCCCATCCCAAGTATGGGCGTGTGGTGGAATGACAACCTGGATAAAGAAGAGACAGTTGTCTTTTCCTCTTATGCTTGTGTGGTTCACCCTCTGGGATTGGTGGCAAAGAAGTTAGCTTTGATTTGACCCGATCTAGTTCAGCTTGCAAAAAGTTTACCTTAACTTTCTGATGGTCTAAACCTTGTTGTTGTTGCAGTATCAGTAAACCATCTACATGAACTTTCTTGGTCAAAATGGTTATTTCTGAAGCATGTTGAGCTCTTAGATCATCTAATTCTTCAGCTCTAAATCCAAATAAGCTTTGTTCCTCAAAGTCACTTTAGACCGAACTTGAGACTGAGCTACTAGTAGATGTACCTCCAGTTCTCTTTGGTGCGGGTGATGGAGATCCAAGGCTTGTATGGCCTCTGCTAAAGATTTCTCTTTCTCGGACAATAGTTGATCCCAAGGAGGAAGACGTGAAGCCATAACTCTCGATAATATCTCTAGAAGAAAGTGAGGTAAGATAGAATAAAGATTGGTGTCGTAGAAATTAGGATCACATCCTTATTTAACTTGGTCACAAGATCTGTGTTGAAGGAGTCACAAGATCACTGTAGTAGATATGAAATGTTCAAAAAAATTAATATTTAGCAAGAGGACAGAAATAGACTTAGGTATAGTCAGTCGGCTATACCTCCTTTAACTAGACTTGAAGGGGAGGCTAGTGATACAGGTTATGATAGGTTGACCTGGTTAGTAAAGAAGGGTTCAAGGTCGAGAAAGATAAGAAAGATATAAAGCCGGTGGAGTGAAAGCCAGCCAAAGGCCCAGCGAGCACTCATGCGCTCGTATACGCTCGGTCAGGCAAAGTTCGCCCAAGCATAAAGGCATTGAGCCTTGTCTGGGTTCTCAACATGTTGTCAGCCGATCGAAGGCCGAGTGAGCACCCATGTGCCCGTATACGCTCGATTGGGCAAAGCCCGTCCGAACGTAAAGGTATTTAGCCTTGTATGTGGTTCTCAGCACATTACCGGCCGACCGAAGGTCGAGCGAGCGCTCATGCGCTATTATACACTCGATCAGGCAAAGCCCACCCGAGTGTAAAGGCATTTAGCCTTGTATGTGGTTCTCAGCACGTTGCCGGCCAATCGAAGGCCAAGCGAGCACCTATGTGCCCGTATACACTCGACCGGGCAAAGCCCGCCCAAATGTAAAGGTATTTAACCTTGTATGTGGTTCTCAACATGTTACCGGCCGATCGAAGGCCAAGCGAACACTCATGTGCTCGTATACGCTCGATCGAGCAAAGCCCTCCCGAGCGTAAAGGCATTTAGCCTTATATGAGGTTCTTAGCACATTACCGGTCGACTGAAGGCCAAACGAGCACCCATGTGCTCGTATACGCTCGACCAGGCAAAGCCCGCCTGAGCGTAAAGGCATTTAGCCTTGTATGAGGTTCTTAGTACGTTACCGGTCGACTGAAGGCCGAGCGAGCACCCATGTGCCCGTATATGCTTGGCGAGGCAAGGTCCGCCCGAGCATAAAGGTATTTAATTCTATATATGGTTCTTAACAAGCAGGTACCCATGAGTTCATATATGTGGCCGGTCTTAACGACCGACCGAAACACACTTAACAGATGATAATCTCATAAATGTGATCGGCCTAAAGTGACCGGTCAGGATATACTTAACATATTATATTTTCATATATATGACCGGCTTGAACGATCGGCCAAAACATGTTCAGCAGAAAATATTCTCGTATCTACGACCAATTTGAACGACCAGCTGAAACATGTACAACATAAAGTATTCTCATCATATACCGACCGGCTCAAGCGACCGGCCAAGATATGACAATCTAGCAAAATTGGCGGGAAACATCTTCTAGAAGCTTCTTCAGTTATGATGACGTGTCCCATAAGTCATAAACGACAAAAAAGGTATATCTGGGGTACAAAAAAGATTCCTTAAACATATTATTGCGTGAAGCCTAGAGATGACTTCATCTCCTAACAAATTGGGGACCACCTCATGACTACGAAGGTCATATGAGGTAGTATACAAAGGGGAATCCTCTCCGTTGGCAAGGTACGCAAGCTCTAGCATCTAAACTCTGTTTTTACTCTAGTTACTGTTCTTCTTCTTCTTTTTCTTTAACCTTTCGAGAGAGAAACTGACTTGAACGTCAAAGGGCCTAGCCAGGGATCCCACCCCGGTCTTAGGTCACTAACGCTTTGTTGGTTTGTCTCGCTATGTGTAGAATCGAGAAGGGCTTCTGTTAGATCTCTCAGATGCTATCTTCATCCAAGATCATCATTCACCGAAGCCAACACACATCTTTGTAGATTTCAAATATGATCAACTATTATCCTCAAAATGCTTTGATCAAGACACCTTAGTGACCTTTAAGTGCTCAAAATAAAAATAAGACACCTTAGTGGCCTTTTAAGTGCTCAAAATAAAAATAAGATACTATCGGATTCATCATCGTCTCCAAAATTACTTTGTACCCTCTACTTGTTGACTATGAATATTTTTAGAAATTGCCTTAAAAATATGAAATGTGTCCTTTCAATTAGAATACAATTTATTTTTTTTATGTTTTTGGGCGGTGGCGGGTTGGGAGGTGTCTTTTGGTAAAATGCTTATGCTTAAATACTTGAGGACAATAGTAAGAGTGCTGAAGAGTCTTCCGACACTAATATATTAGATAATAACAAATAAACATATATACTTAGAAATATGAGTCCCTTTGCACGGTAAGAAAATAACCAGGCTTTCTAGAGTGGAAGAGTCACTATAAAATTCTCGTAAAAGCTATAAGCATCAAAATATGAATGACCAATCTTCCAACATAATCAAAACATGACAACATGAATCCTAACAAAAAGAAATATGCTTAAAAAGGAGTAAAACATTCACCATCCATTCTCATTGCCATGAATATATAATTATACACTTCCCTATGCCAAATCCCCTCAATCTCTATCTTGTTCTTTGATGAATCACTCATTAATCAACTTCCTTCTCTCCTTAAGAGGTACATCATACTTCAATTTGTTGGGACAATAGTTCCTCATTTGTGGTTCTATTTAACTATAGTATCTTGATACGTTGACAATGTATCTTAATTTTAGGTATGTATTTGATGTGGTGCATTAATCAAGTAGAACTTAAGCATGCGAAAGTGGAGATAGGAGTTCAAATGTGGGATGGCAGACAACTAAATTGAGTGAGCAATCCTGTGAATCTTTGTACCCTAGGATTCTCATCAAGCTTGGAGAGTCGAGATGAAGCTTGGGATGACATACATTCGAATCCAAGAAGGAGCTGTGCAGAACTTTGGACTTAAGATGGTAATTGAGCTTGGAGGTAGACATATGAAGATATACGGCGAGTCAAAGTGAGGAATGATAAAGTTTTGGCAAGTCAAGGTTAACTAACATTAGGCATAAGATGAGAAGTTCTAATAGATAAAGGTTGATCGGATACTAGGTGGGTAAAAATCTAGTGGCTAAAGTCAATTATATACTAGGTAAGGATAAGACTCTAGTAAATCGGTATTGACTTGTATTAATCATACAAGAAAACTTTAGAAACATGAGGGTCCATTGTCATATGAAAATTGAATGTGAATAGGATGTTCAGCATTGTGAACAATATGTCAATCAACTGATGAATAGTATTAGTCGACTAATATGAATAATGTTTTTATTATAGTGTTTTCAATTTTAAATCCTAAATTCAGAATTTGAGGGGGTTTGTTATAGATAAGCCGATTAATGAGTTTGATTAATCAATTGATGATACTATAATAATAAAGTTTGGAAATAGGTTGATTGACTAACTAATTGGAATCAGTTGATTAATGAATAATAGCAGTCAACTATTAGCATTGTTATAGTGAATAAAAGATTTTTGAGTTAAGTCAAAACCCCAAGTGATGCGGAAATAGCCGATTAATGAACAATATCTTAGATTACATAATTTATTAGAATTATTTGTTTATAGCCTTGAAGGCAATTTAGTCTTTTACCTTTTCAATTTAGGGTTTAAGTTTTTCTTATAATTAACTATATAAGATTCTGTACTATTTATTTCTTAATCACTTTTGGGATTTATCAAAATCAAGATGGCTATTTTTTCTTTGGCGTCAATTTCTACATGGTATCAGAGCCTTCATCTTTATATTTTTTGATAATTTAATTGAAGAACTGTTAACTTGATCCACAGTTGGCGCAACCATATAGTTTTGATGGGGTTTCTTTTGTTCTCACAATACTTGATTTTGTTTTGTATTCAATTATTCATGAACATAATTCGTTCTATCATCATGAGTGGTTGCACAAAAGATTCACTTCAATCAATCAGTGTCTGACTAGATAAAAAAAATTATTCATATTGGGGATATGTTATGAAAAAAAAAATTGTGAGGAAAATCTATGTGAGGATATGTTTCAGGTGTGCGAGTTCAACCTACGGACATCAATGTTGATGATTATGTAAAGTCGTTGGATGTTTGAGAGACCATAATGTGAAGATTATTACATGAATCAATAATTATGTTTCACACTCCATTGGTGCTCAGTTGTCCAAGTTCGAGACAGCCAAAGAGGTTTGGGATCATTTGGTAAGATTATACAAGCAGTCTAACTTTACCAAATAATATCAATTGGAAGCAGATATCCGCGCACTTTGGTACCAAGATATGGGCATCCAAGATTTTTATTCTGTCATGTCAGAACTATGGGACCAGTTATCACTCATAGAATCCTCAAAATTGAGAGCATTTCTAGCTTATGCCACTCATAGAGACGAACAACGTCTGGTCCAATTCTTAATGGCTCTTCGTGATAACTTTGAAGGATTGCATGGAATAATTTTACATCATAATCCTCTCCCTTCTATTGATTCAGTAGTATATGAATTGCTAGTTGAGGATATTCATTTTAAGTCTCAAGTTGATATGAGGATTGTTGCACCATCTACGCCATCTGTTTTTGCAGCACCACAATGGTTTATGCTGTATAATCAAAGTAGGTCGACTTCGATGGTTTCTAGTGATGAGTATGCTTATTGCAAAGAAAAAGGGCATTAGAAGTCTCAGTGTCCATTATTGTTCAACAAAGGTAAACTACTGGAGTAGCAAAAATGACAACCACAACAGTAATATCAGCAGCAATGACCTCAACAACCATTATTGCTACATCAGAATGCTTCATGGAAATCTGGTAATCAACCACAATAGTTGCCAAATGAACTATCTCAGTCTAGTAATGCAGTTGTTAGGATTTATACTAAAAGCCTAGCTTTTGTATGAACATTTATTTTGAAATGAGAATCACATTGGTCAAAAGTATGCATTTAGTTAAATGTAGTTGTCCATTTAATTTATATTGTAGATAACATGGTGTGTGGTGTCACACAGAAGATCAT
>JBBMJZ010413105.1:1459062-1469147 GCA_037833815.1 Zingiber zerumbet | reverse complement strand
TTTTTAATGTCTTTATAAATTATTATAAATGACAATTATTAATGTCATTATAGATTATTTAAGGTAACATTTTAAAACGATCTTATAAATTATAATTACTACACCTTTTACTGTCCTTATAAAAATTTATAGGACACTTATAAATGTCAAGATAAATGAGTTTAGGTAACATTTAAATGTGTCCTTATTATGATAATAACATGACATATAAATGTCATTAAAATAAGATTTTTATTGACATTTTTATGTTGCCATTATATCCATATATTGTGACATTTTTAAATTAGTATTGATTTTGTATAACGACATTATAAAATGTCAGGAATGTAGGGAGGAGGGCGTTTTTCGATAATATCACTAAAACTTAAATGTCATAAAAAATAAACTATAAAGGCATTTATGTGTGCCCTTACAGACTATTATTCTTGTAGTGGTTTTCTCCTCCTTTGGCACTTTGTGATGCAACAAATCGGTTGCTGGTTTTGGACTCTTCTTGTTCAAGTCTTCTTACGAACACATGTCATCTCATCAGCTATCCAGTCTTTATCCATTTTAGATCGGAACACTAATCTTTACTAACTTCTTGCCTAATAATCAAAAGGCATCCTGAATTTTACCTAACTTCTTTTATCATAATATCCCTGTGTCATGCAAGCTTATCCATATATATCCGGCAAATTTATTGATAGTGAATTGTTAAAACGATGTAAATTACAGACGAGTGAAAGACGGGTGAAGTAATGAAAACTCACAAGTAAATTGTAATTTAATTTTTCCCCTCGAGTTGAAGATGGTAGAGGCCACAGAAAATTAAGTGGAAAGCATCAATACACGAATTCGTACAAAGACAGTCCAGAAAACAACAAAAGAATCAGCAGAAATTTTACAGGAATCAGTGTAACGTGAGAGAGGAAGGAACCACCTCACTGGCGGGACTACTGCTACCTAACTCGTGCCTTCGTACGTGTCAGAAAATTATGTCAAGGCAGGTTTACTGCACTTTTTCATCTCTAGCTACCTACTGAGAATGTATAAGTCCTTTTACAAGGAAAAAATAAATAAATTTAACTTTTATAATTTAGATGTTCAAACTTCTAGAATATTATATTTAAATTTGAATTCAATTATTTATCCTCTTAAATATTTTATTACTTCACTACATCCGTGATAGAATTTCATGCAATGAAATTATATATATATATATATAAAAAGAATGTAGACATGTAAATTAAAGCAGAAGCTAAGATGTGATTTATTTTTTTGAATGAGGTGACAGATGTCTTTATTTAATTATAATATGTAGCTTTATCTTGATAATGAATAAATAAATAAAATATCGATACACTGATTTAGATATACAAATTAAGTATCTTTATTTAATGAACAGATATTTTCATTTAGTTATACTAAGTGCATTATAGTTTAGTTATGCATTTAGCTTTGCATAATTATTATAGGGGTTTTCATTTATATATATATGCATGTGTTTATTAAACCATAACAAATGATTTTATTTAACTAGTATGTGCATTAAAAATTAATTGCAATACAATTGCGCTCATTAAAATAGATGTTTTTATTTAGTTATCATTTTAACAAAAAGAGATTAACTAGAATGTAAGTGTTTCATGTAGCAGATTTCTTTCATTGTTTGCGGTATATATTCTCATTTTAACTTGAATATAACTTTATTTATTTAGTTACCAGGCATATATATTTATTTATTTTTCTACTAAATAATACTGGATGTTTTTACGCACGTGTGCTATCATGCGCGAAGAGGAATATCTTTACAAAATTTGTATTCTTTGGCCTTTTTATCCATGTATATTATTAATAAAAAAATAATGGATCCATGCACTACCGGATACTAATATTTATATTTAGGGTTTAGGGTAAAAGTAAATATATAATTAACAGGAGAACAAAATTAATATCTGAGCTCTGTACCGAATGTTATGATACCCCACTATCACTAGTGCATGTATTAATATTAGGTGAGCGTACGGTAGGTAGAATCAATGCATTTATTATATACATGTCCTCCTTCGTTATATACCCACACATGCTTCTCTTCTGCTGTACATAAACAGGCAGGTAGTACAAGGAATATCATAGTAGCAAAAGACGATGGGGAGAGCACCCTTCAGTGACAAACCTATTGTGAAGAAAGGGCATTGGTCACCAGAGGAAGACAAGCAGCTCAAGGAGTACATAGAGAAGCATGGAAATGGTGGCAACTGGATTTCTCTCCCTCGCAAAGCTGGTAAAATCATATGCATCTTCATCCTTGTATATATATATATACATATACACTCATGATCACATCGATCTTTGCATAATTGCATTGTCCATTAATTCAGTTCGTGAGTTTGAAATTTAACTTCATGTGTGCATGCGTACTGCGTGCATTATGCTGGAAGAATAGGTCTCAAAAGGTGTGGGAAAAGTTGCAGACTGAGATGGCTTAACTATTTGAGACCCAACATTAAGCACGGATCCTTCTCGGATACTGAAGACATGATCATCACTAACCTCTACGCCATCATTGGGAGCAGGTCTCTGTATGTTATTATCTTAATCACGTGTATCAATATCCAACAACTATATATATATGTGTGTGTGTATAATATACAGGTGGTCTATCATAGCAAGTCATCTCCCAGGCAGAACTGACAATGAAATTAAGAACTACTGGAACACGAACCTTAAGAAGAAGGTTTCTGGGATCCAGATCACTCCTACAAAAAGAAGAATAATGCAGCAGAAGCAACAGGATTACAGCTTCCCGTCGTCACTGGACGCTTTAAACCACTTAATTCTATCTGTTCCTGGTATTGAAAGTTTACCAATCGCTGCATGCCTTGTGAGCTCGCTCACGTCCACTGACATTGGTAGCGGCAGTGGCAGCACTGGCAGTGGCAGTGCTGCCACTGGCACAGAAAAGCCAACACTGCTGTTGCAGTGCGCAGAAGAGCAAACTTGTAATTATGTGAACTTCGGAGCTAGTTGCAACTTAAGCTGCCTCAGCTCTCACTCCGACGGCAGCGCGAGCCAGAGCTTTGGGATCGGCGGCGAAGCCTGGGGCGGCGCTTCTTCTTTGTTGGGGCAGAAGTGCGAGCTGATGCCCGAGGTGGCCGCTGCTGCTGGCTCCATCGACCTGTGCTTCGATGGCTACGGGGGAGCGAGAGAGGCTGCAGATCAGGCGTCCATGTACTATTACTGATTATATATGCGTCTGTTCGCATGGAAGCTCGACGCATAATGGCATCGGTTTCCTTTAATTTGTGTCCACTTAGATTCTGGTACGGCGAGTTTACATGCGTGTCTCTTCTTCCGTGCGTGGTTTTGCCGATAATTTGCAGGATGTAAATCTTCTATGTATTTTTTTTTTTTTGGTATACTATTATCTTCCACTCTATAATTAAATTGTCAGAACATTTTAAAAGTCGAAACATTTTTTTATTTTTTATTATTATTATTTTGTACTTGAAACATTATGTAACTTATGGACACTAGCAAATAATTAAGAGGGGAAGAGAAGGGAAGGGCAAGAATAGGAAACACCGGAAAACTATAATTTGCATGCAGGGTCAATACGATAGCGTTAATTTGGATGTCGCACATTTGTTTGTTAGGGGCAGAGGCGAACGTACGGCATGCCAATAGGAGTCTCTGTGCGCTCTAGGCTTTCATGTTTTGTCGGCCCGCTTGTATTTGACCGTTATCGGTGTGGCCCGGGTCTTGTTTGTATTCGAAAATCACAAGTTACTAAATCGTATACCCGGATGATAGCGGAGGTGACAAAGGTCAAAGGGTCTGCAGGACGGATTTTTGACTCGATCAATAAGAGTTGGTATGATTCAGAACGAGAGCTGCTTTTTCCACTCCGCTGACACCCTCCCCCTTCCCGGGCCCACCATAAAATACAATGATATTTATCTTTATATCCTTTTCCTTATTCCTCATTCACAATTTTTTATTCACGTTTTTTTTTATTTTAATTTTTTAAGTTTTGTTTTTTAACTAATTTTATTTTTTATCAGTTTTATTTTTTAATAATTTTTTATTATTTATTTTAATCTTGGTTTATTTTTTATCTTAGATTTTAAGTGCTATTATTTGTAAAAATTTAAATAGTATAAAAATATGGATCAAAATAAAAATTATATATATATATATATATAATTAATATATATTGAGTGGCAGTGCTTTTTCCACCTCCACGTTTTTTTTTGTTTTGTTTTATTTTATTAATTTTTGTTTTTTTAATCAGTTTTTTATAATTTTTATTCTTTTTAATTTTTTATTATATATTTATAATCTTTTATTTATTTTTTGTTCATAGATTTTTGCACACACTCCCTTTCCAGTCCCATCATATTATTTATCTTTATATCATTTTTTTATTTTTTATATATTTTCTCGGAAAAAAAGTCATGCTTTTTTTATATTTGTAATATGAGATTGGATCTTTTGTCCCGAATTTTCTCTGTCCTCCTATCCTCTCGTCGCCTCAAGCCCACTACCGGCGGCCTCTGGTCGTCGCTCCGACCAGAACTATACCTTAGGGGAAGGTGAACCCAGGGGTCGCTATCAGGGTGATCAATGTCGAAATTTGGCCGAATTTAAGGAATGACTCAGATCGTCGACGAAGGAAAGTTTACTCAAATCCGGCAGAATTTCGGGGTTGATCGCGTCGATGGCGACCGCATTCACCTTCCCCCTAGGATATAGTTTTAATCGGACCGGCGGCCGGAGGCCGCCAATGGTACCACCGACGATGGGCTGGGGGCAATGAGTGAGACACGGGGACAGATGATATTGGGACAGATGAGACACGGGGACAAACACCTAAAATTTATTTTTTAATAATAGATTTTAGGAGTTATTATTTATAAAAAATTTGAAAGTAAAATATGGATAAAAAATAAAAAAAAATTGATGAAAAAATTAATAAACAAATTTTATCTAAAAAAATAAAACTAAGTAAATAAAATTGAAAAAAAAAATAAAACTAAAGAAAGTAAATAAAATTGGAAAAAAATAAAATAACTTGTTATTTTAAAGAAAGGGGTAAAAAGGTCATTTAATAGAGGAGTGAGAGGGGGGTATGCTGTCGGGTGGGAAAAGCAATTTACATGTCCAACGACTTGTTCAACAGAGTTAGGGAAACTGTCTTGTCTTTGTCTTTGTGTTTGTCTTTGTCTTTGTTTTATTATTCAAGATCATTTTATGATTTATCAACTGCTGGTGATATTAATCTGCTCCTTTATCAATGGCGACGAAAAAGATTATTCTATCCTTTAATGTACTAATTGTTTGTAAAAGAAGCTACAGGAGAGAATTTTTTCCATAAAAAACACGCGCATTGAGTTTAATTAAAACAAAAAACGAACTCGACGTGAAAAATAATACTATATATTGATAATTCTATTGCCAAACCATTTCGTTGGGGCACATTAATTCCGTTGTTTCTGACATTAATATATATTTTGCAGAACAGTCAAAGAATGAATGGGTGCAATCTGCAATGCAACTCACCCTACTAATAAATAGATAAGGATTTAAGGATTGATCCAGAAATCTTCAATCGAAAGATCCTGTCCAAAACTTTTGATTAATTGTTTACGTTGCTTCCAATGCAGTAAACAAAAAATTACTTTATTCAGAGTTAAAAGATGATTGAGATGGTTGGAGACTTAGAGTAGTTATAACTCGGATGGTCAACATTTTTGGCTGTAAGTAAAATTTAGGGGATGTTTGGTACGTGCGTTTTTCATTTTCATTTTCTGGAAAACGCACGTTTTCTGAAAAATATGTTTGGTTTGCGTTTTCCGCGCGCGTTTTCTAAAAAATTAGCTATCGTTTTCTAGAAAAACAGAAAATGAAAAAAAGTCATTTTTTGTTTTCTAGAAAACGCGCGTTTTCCAGAAAATGAAAATGAAAACGGTGCAAACCAAACACAACCTTAGATATCCAGTCTTGTTTTAAAGAATTTTGCCGTACGGCAGCCGCTGTTTAAATTTCAACGGAGTGTTTTTTTTTAAGAATTTAATTATTTAATTTTTAAATCGATTAATTTTTAAAATGATCAAAGTTCTCCAATAATTTTTTTTTTATCGACTACCAATGGTCAATGTTTTTATAGTTGTCCTTCCACGGAAGAAACAATTCTTACAATACGGTGTTGCTAAGATTTAATCTGGATTCGACTCTTAATGCTCAATAGTAGTTTCAATTCAAAGGAAATTGGTTTTAGAATATTTTTTTTATGAGAAAATTTATTTCATAAAAAACGAGTTGTAAAAAATCTCTAATGTTTATCTCCTTAAATATTCTAATTATAATATTTGTATTTTGTTTAAAATAAAATATAATGTTTTATAAATAATTTTTTTTAATAAAAACAATTATATAGATACCTTTTAAGAATTTTAAATTGTCAAAAAATATTAATTATTAAAGTTAAAATTTCATATATTAATATTAGAGGATAATATGTTGCTATACGCTGTACACTTGTTTTAATCTAATGATGTGTTTAGTTGGAGTTAATTATTCAGAGCTTTGGCTATCGGAACAAGATTATATTATTTAACCATATTTGGTCCAGATACATGATTCATAATTAATTAATCACTGATCCCACTAAATCAACAAATGTCATCAAAATTCAGAATGTAATTACCATTGAAATGGGTGGTTTTTGATGATTCTAAGATTAAAAAAAAATCAAAATGATCCTGAGCTAGTTCTTCTCATGAAGCGTTTAGGGGAAGGAACGTCTAGAAGGCAATGCAATGATAATTAAACTTTAGTTTTTTAATTTAAACTTTAATTAATTGATTCAATAAATTTTTATCTTAATAGGATAATTTAAATAGGTTTTTTCATTACTAAATTATATTATCCTATTAATAATTTTATTCCTATATTTTTTATTATGTAATCATATGATAATCATTATATATACATAATAATCTAAATCAAAGCACCCTAAATATTATACTTTAAATCTTAAAATATAATCTTTAAATTCTAAATCTTAAATTTAAAAAATTAGCATATCAAAGTCCATTAATATTTTAAAAATTAATTTCATAATTTATTTCATTTTATATAATTTGAAGGCGAATTGTAAGGAAACACGCGCATAGCCATCGCTTGTTAGCATTAAATATTATATTAAAAAATAATGACATTACGGTGGATTGACATTTCTTTTGTTGACTGTGTGGCTGGGTCGGCTTTGGAAGGAAGCTTCTACTGCGTCGGCAGCTGCGCCACCTGGTCATTCATTCTAGAAATCGATCGGCTCACATTTAATAATGATAATTTTAATTAGTCTCATGGAGTCACGGACTATTTGTAGGACGGTCGATTACAGAGACGTTGTAACTTAAAATTAAACTATGAATACCTAACTAATAATTTAAATATTTTATCATGACATTATAATACTGAGGATAAAAGATAAAAATAATTCTAATTTATATCATTAATTATTTCTGAAATGACTAGTTCAATCTTATAAAAAAAATTTTATCGGACATCAAAATAAATCAAAAAATACACACGACAGTTAAAATAGAAGTCCAACGTTCTTTAATTGTACCTTTCATTTAGAAAACAAATTATATAAATACACCATAGTTAAAAATTGAATTACGAATATCTACAGTGATACTATAGTGGTAGAGACGCCATCTAGTAAAGTAACATGAGAATAATTAATTATACTTAATAATCATAGTGGAATTATATTCCAGTAATTATACGCAGTCGTATTACAGCTGAATTTAGGTAAATAGCGGTAGATTAAATATGGCATGGTTAATCACGTTAGCAAATTGATATTTTTAATTTACAGGACGTAAAATATCATATAATAATAATAATAAAAATAAATAAGGACTGAAAAGAAGACTCTGCTCGATTTTGCGGAGTAGGGGTAGATCCGTTCCCACAACGAAATCCAACTATTTATTTTCCGTCGCCTGCGAGTGCGAAGGAAGAGGCAGGCAGTCATGAAGATGGCATCCATCGAGACGGGCGACACGCTCTTTCTCCTCTTCACTCTCTCCCTCTGCCTCATCGCCTGGTTCCTCCTCTCCAGCTTCACTAAGAAGACGAAGCAGCAGCGCCTCCGCCTCCCTCCGGGCCCGCCCCACGTCCCACTCCTCACTCCGCTCCGCTTCCTCCGCCGCAGCTCCTTCGACATCGAGCCCCTCCTCCGCCGCTTCCGAGCCAAATACGGCCCCATCTTCGCTCTCCGCCTCACGAAGAACCCCTCCATCTTCATCGCCGACCATGCTCTCGCCCACGAAGCTCTCGTCCGCAACGGCGCCGCCTTCTCTGACCGTCCATTCGGAAACCAGGCAAACCGCCTACTCAACGCCAATCAGACCGCCATCACCTCCGCCGCCTACGGTCCCCTCTGGCGAACCCTCCGCCGCAACCTTACCGCCGTCGTTCTCCACCCCTCCCGCATCCGTCGCTACGCGGACGCCCGCCGCTGGGTCTTGGGCATCCTATTCAGCCGCCTCCGCGCCCAGGCGGCGGCCGAGGAGGGTGTCGTGGTGGTGATGCAGAACTTCCAGTTCGCCATGTTCTCCCTCCTCGCCCTCGTCTGCTTCGGCGAGAAGCTCGACGAGAAGACCATCGAGGCCATCGAAGAAGTTCAGAAGACCGCCAACGCCTCCTTCGCAAAGCGCGCCGTGTTTTCCTTCTTCCCCAGCGTCACCAAGATCGTCTTCCGCCGCCTCTGGAATAGCCTCCTCGAGCTCCGCCGCCGGCAGGAGGCGCTCTTCCTGCCCCTTATCCGCGCCCGGCGGGAAATCCACAAGGTCCGGAAATCACAAGGGGTGGAAATTGAAGAAGGCGGAGTCTACTCCTACGTTGACTCGCTTCTCGATGTCCGAGCGCCGTTCTCCGGAGGCGAGCGGGAGCTCACTGAGGGCGAGATGCTGACGCTCTGTTCCGAAGTTCTCTCAGGAGGCACGGATACCACAGCGACGGCTCTGCAGTGGATCATGGCGCACCTGGTGAAGGAGCCCCACATCCAAGAGAAGCTCTATGAGGAGATCCGGCGAGTGGAGGCGGAGGAAGGGGAGACAATCACGGAGGAGATGCTGCAGCAGAACAAGTTGCCGTACTTGAAGGCGGTGATCATGGAGGGGCTCCGACGCCATCCGCCAGGCCACTTCGTGCTGCCTCATACGGTGAAGGAGGACATGGAATTTCACGGGCATCTGATCCCCACCGGAGCGGTGGTGAACTTCACGGTGGCGGAGATGCAGTGGGACGAGAAGGTATGGCCGACGCCGATGGAATTCCGGCCGGAGAGGTTTCTTCCCGGAGGAGAGGGGGAGGACGTGGACATCACAGGGAGCAGGGAGATTAAGATGATGCCGTTCGGGGTGGGGAGGAGGATCTGCCCGGGGCTGGCGCTGGCGCTGCTCCACCTCGAGTTCTTCGTCGCCAATTTGGTGAAGGAGTTCCAGTGGAAGCCTGCAGCGGAAGGGGAGGAAGTCGACCTGACGGAGACGCTAGAGTTGACCGTCGTCATGAAGCATCCACTGCGAGCTCGAATCACGCCGAGACCATCGATCAACTAAATGTCATATCGCGCATTTAAAGTTATCTTCTTTCTGTCTTTGTATGTTCACGTGCCGTCTGCACAACCAATAATTAATAATTACTCGTAATTTATTTTATTCGTGTTAATCTAAAAATTAAATTAACCGAGATATTAAGGACGAGCTAATCGTCTTTACCAATAATCAATATTTTAAAAAGCACGACAAAACACTGAGTCCAAGCTTCAAACTTTATAAGCTTAAGTAAATTTAGGACAATTTTAAACGTAAAAAAGTATTTTTTATTTTTAAATATAATTAAATTATTTTAAATAAATAAATAGATCAAATAGTACTTGATCCGGTTATAAGAACGGGAGGTCCACATTGACGGAAGTCAACTACCTGTGGAGGTCAAAGGCCATAAGGCCCGCTCGGGTATGGCCGACCGGATGCATATGAGGAGCCGATCGGCCAGAGACCTCCCTAAGCAGGAACAGACTC
>JBBMJZ010413105.1:1430332-1452003 GCA_037833815.1 Zingiber zerumbet | reverse complement strand
CCCAGTCAAGTATCCAGTCAACCTTGACCTACTTGACTCTTCTTCATCCATACTGATCAAACCCTGATCAGTATCTCTTCACATGAACAACTGCACCTGCATTGTCCATGTGTCTACACGTATTGTCAAACATCGAAACCATGACCAAGACTCAGGCTTGGTCAACTAGGTCAACCTTGACCTGAAGGATATTGCACCAACAGTGAACTCTGTATAGATAGGAGAACCTTTGAGATATTATGTGATATGGTAAGAGACATTGGGGGATTAAAAGACACAAGAAATGTACCCGTTGATGAAATTGTTGCATTTTTTATCTATGTTCTGACACATCACAAGAAAAATAGAACAATTAGTCTACTTTTTCATCGAAGTCAAAAGACTGTGAGTCGTCACTTCAGTCTGTGTCTTCATGCAATTTTGAAGCTTCATCGCATATTACTCAAAACACCAGAACCTATACCCGAAAACTGTGAAGATGATAGATGGAAACCATTTAAGGTAATAACATATGATAAATATTTCGTAACATGTTAGGGTCATTATGTTTTAGTAGTATTTCTTATTAATTCATTTGATTATTATAGGGTTGCTTAGGCGCGTTAGATGGTACTTTTATTCCAGTGACACCTCCTAAAGAAGAAAAACAACGTTATCACAAGAGGAAAGGAGCTATAGCGACAAATGTGTTCGGAGTATGTTCCTAAAATATGCAATTTATATATGTATTATCTGGATGGGAAGGTTCTGCTCACGATGGCCATGTTCTTCGTGATGCAATTAGTAGGTATACTGGCTTAAAGTTCCTCAAGGTATATATAAAAAAGTTGTGAATTAACCAATTACCTTAATTTTAAATTTCTAAATTAAGTTGTGTATTGTAGTCTTACATTTAGTATTGTTTTATTGCCAAAGGTTGCTACTACTTGGTGGATGCTGGTTATTGTAATTCTTCTGAATTTCTTGCGCCTTATCGTGGGCATAGGTATCATCTTAATGAGTTTGATGGCCATCGACCCGAGACTCCGGAAGAATATTTTAATATGAAGCACTCTCGAGCAAGAATGTAATCGAGAGGTGTTTTGTTTGTTGAAGGGGCGTTGGAAAATTCTAGCATCCCCTTCTTTTTTCCAATACAAACCCAAGTCTGTATTATTATTTCCTGTTGTCTACTCCATAATCTGATTCATAAATTTATGAGTACAGATCCTCAGGAATCTATAGAGGATGATGAAGAAAGCAAAGATGAGGAAAGTGATGATGATGATGAAGAAGTGGAATACATACGAACAATTGCCCCAATTAACCAGTGGAATGCGTTCAGGAATAATATGGCAATTGAAATGTTTAATAATTGGAGAAATGGAGTTTTAATATGGGATGACTATTGCAAATGTTTGTGCTTTTGTTGTATTTTGATTAGAACATTTTCAATGTGATGTAGGATTTTGTATGACTCTGTAAGCTGCCTTATGTACTGCCTAACTGTTTCAACATTATTTGATATTTATGTTTTTGAGTTGTTATATGCTTTTGGAATTACATTAATATGCTTTTGGAATTACATTTATATGCTTTTGGATGACTATTGCATATGTTTGAGTTGTACTGCCTAATGTGTATAATTACATTAATATGCTTTTGGAATTTATATTTTTTGAACCACAGTATGATGAAAAGTAGTACAGTGGATGTCCATAACCAAGAGACAAATGATGTGGAATACGGAAGAGGCAAGAATAAGCGGTTTTGGACAGAGGAGGAAAGTTGGCTCTTAATTAGATGTTTACAAGATATGGCCATTGATCCTCTTTGGAAAACAGATGGTGGTTTTAAGAACAATTATATGAACGAGATAAGAAGATTAATGGTGCAAAAGTTACCCCAGTTGATAATTGAAGTGAAGCACATTGACTCTAGGATCAAGTTCTTGAAGGGAAGGTACCATGCTATTAATGAAATGTGCAAGCAGAGTGGATGTTCTTGGAATGATGTTGAAAAAAAGATTGCATGTGAATTTACATGGTATACCGAATGGATTAAGGTATGTCAATTCATGAGTTTTAATTTGTATTTTTATAGTATTGTCTGTTAGGGGTATATGTTGATGTTACTTTGATGTTGTACCATTTTTTTACACAGATTCACAAGTATTTGAATCATGTTTTTTTTACCATGCTTTTTTTTTAACAGATTCACAATCCTTATCTTATTATTTACCTCACAAATTTGACAAATTTGAACCCTTCATGAATCTGTAATTAAAAGACTATGTTGTTATTTTATGTAGAATCTAATTACAATTTTGGCTTTGTATTTTTTTTTTTACAAATTCACAAAGATGCTAAGGGCTTATATAATGTCTAATTCCCTTACTTTACGGATTTGGATATTGTGTATGGCAAGGATCGAGCAACAGGGGATGTGGCTGAAGATCCACTTGTTGCTGAGCAGAATTTAGGAAATGCTGATGTTACTTTGACTGTGACAGATGAGAGTGATTTCAACACTGAAATTGAATTTTTATCTACCATGGAGTCACTTCCATCTAATTCTTCAAGTTCATGTGCTGCCAAGAAAAAAATGCCCTCATCAAGTAATAAAGCTTCAAAGAAGACGAAGTTTGCACCTGTGAAGAATGCTTAAAATGAGTACAAGGAATTTAATGATGAAATTCGGGATTTTATGAAGAGTTTTGATGGTCACCTTAGCACAATGTCAACTTGGATGCAAGACACAACCTCAAGAATGTCATAAGTTCTTAAACTGCTGGAAAAACATGAGTTCAGTGGTCCAGATAAGTATAAGACTTCTAAAGCAATATGTCAAGATCCTTTGAATGTTGATTTGTTATTTAGTTTAGATTCCACTGCAGTGAAGGAATATGTGCTCACTTTAATATAACTAAAGTCGGTTTAGATCCTGATTTTGACATTGTTATCCTCAACTATTGAGGTTAATGTTTTATGGATAGGTTTATATTTTGCTTCTCATAGTTGGTTTTGCATTGAGACATTTCATTTTGTATTAAACAAGTAGATGATGTTTAAAATGGTTATGGGCAACGTTATTACTGATATTGTTTTTAGTGATATTTTGAATATGCTACTTAATTGTTTAAAATGGGTTGTTGATATTTTGAACATGTTACTTGAAAAATGGATAGATGATGTATACATAATTATTTTTTGCTTATCAAATGACATTGAGATGCTCGCTTTTCAAGAATGATAGGAGCTCATTCTGGAATTTGATTCAGTCTGGAGTATTTCATATTTCACTTATGAGAAATGCATATGGCAAGATATGTTATATTTAACCCATACGTTGTTCATTTGAATAAAGAGAGACCTTGTGATATTTTTTTTCCTTCCAGAAATGATCCATTCTTGTGACTGTGAAACACTTCTATGAACTAGTTGTGCAACTCTTTGGTAACAAACTACTAGTCTATTCAAAAACCTGGAATCAAAGCCGTGTTAAAATGACCAATGGTTTACAATTCCAAGTACCTAGCCTTGCCAAAAAATAATGTTTTGTATCTAATCCTGATCTAGCGGTGTTTGTGCTCCTTGCCCCTCAATGGTGCCAATTTCATGCTCATGCGGAGAGACTCGGTTTGAGGTGAAGTTGATTTGAACAGGCTAATCTCACATATTTATTTTCAAAGATTTTTCGTCATCTAATTGTGAAGATGAGAACCTGAACAACTACGTATTGGTGTTAAGAAAGTAATTGAAATAAGGATTCTGTTGCTGATAGTTGTGATCATAACTTATAAAAAACAAATTAAAACACATGGATTTTATTAAATTTTTAAATGTTCATAGTCAGGACAATCTCAAGGTTAGCCCAGATAGCTTTTTGTTTCACTTCATTAGGCATTAAATATTTCTATTTGGATTACTAAAAAAAAAAATCTGGCCTTTTCATATGCACAACAAAAACACTAAACATATGCTACCTTCTTTTGGAAGTTTAATATTTTATATCCTTCTTTTGGAAGTTTAATATTTTATATTTTAAAATTGAGTGTTTCTATTTCAAATTAAAATGAACCAAATTAAAATACATAAATAATTAAAATAAAAAAATTATTTTAAAATATCTTTTGTGATAATTGTTATTTAAAAAAATAGAGATATTATTTTTTTTAATAATTTTTAATGCATTAACTAATAAAGATAAAATTAGAAATTTATTTAATTCCTATTACTAATATTAATTCGAAACAAACATTATCAATTATAATCATATTTACTCCATATTTTGAACCCATAATGCAATCCTAATTCTCATTCCCATTGATCCCATAATCAAACTTACTACCATTCCAGTTGATAAATTTGAACCAAACGCCCAAACGCCCCCTAATTTTTTGCTTTTGCAAGACAAATAATTGGAAACAAGATAAGGCCACGGATAAGTAGAAACAAAATTCTGAATTAAATTGACTCTCCAACTTATTGGATCAATCCATTCGATTCCCTTCCAGATGAAACTTTGGCTGTAGATGAATCTAAGCATTTGACCGGACTTGCAGGCAGCAACATAAGATGCCGGCATGATCATCACTTGCGGTTTAATTAGTAGCCATAACCTGCAACAAGCAAAAGTGTAAACATCACACCAAATCATCAGGGGAAACACTGATGCGTTCTTAGTTTTGTTGTGTTTGGAGTACCTGAGTTATCCATAGGGTTTCCTACAGGCACAGGCTCAGGCTCCTTGATGTCAACGACCACAACGTCTGAAGTTAGAAAAGTCTTAGCTACTGAAGCAGCATGCTCCAAGCAACACCTAACCACCTGTTTCATGGAGAAGAGCTTGTGTAGGTACGACAGGCACAATGACTAACAAGTTACAGTTAAGGATGTGAATGTCGAAGTAATCCAAACACAAACCTTGGTGGGGTCGATTATACCCACAGCCATCAAATCCTCGTATATGCCAGTGGCAGCATTATAGCCGACTTTGTAGTTTTCGTTGGACAAAACCTAAGGCAATAACCAGACATTATTGTTGCATACTTGAATAACATTAAAAGAAAACATTTTATTGAACCGCGCATGTGATAGATCCAATACCTTCTCAGTGACCACACTTCCATTGACACCAGCATTTTTAGCAATCAACTTCAGCGGGTAGCTCAAAGCCCTCTTGACGATGTCTGCTCCAACCTGTCGAAGTTGCAACAAAAGGAAATAGTTGATAAAGATCAGTTGGTTATGCAAACACATAAGATCACGCGGATAAGTTTCTTAATGCAGGAGGAATGTTGCTAACCTTCTGCTCATCATTTTCGAGAGTCGCTTTGATGGCATCAACTTTCAAAGATAGCCGCAACAGAGCACAACCACCACCAACCACAATACCTTCTTCAACAGCAGCCTGAACATATGGCATGAGAAACAGGTTGTTGAATAAAACACAATTTGAAACATATAATAAACAATCATTTAAAATGGGATAGTAGTTGAAAGCTAGCAAAATGACCTTTGTAGCATTAAGAGCATCTTCAACTCTCAGCTTTTTCTCTTTTAGTTCAGTTTCGGTTTGTGCTCCAACCTGCAAAAGTTTGAAATGAACGAGAAAATTAACAAGACCTAACGGCATCAACAAGAAACTAATAAGGCATTGAAAGCTCAAAATAATTGCTTTGGTCTACCTGAATAACAGCAACACCACCAGAAAGCTTTGCTATTCTCTCGTTAAGTTTTTCCTTCTCATATTCTTGCTCTGAAGCCTAGACATACATAATGAACTTTACTAAGATGTTTTCCAAAGCAATTAATTAAAGAAAATAATATCTTCTCACAGAGTACAACCTCGATTAGATTCCTGATCTGTGCTACTCTTTTATATACTTCCTCCTGAGTACTACCGTCACCAACTATGGTGGTCGAATCTTTTGTAAGTACAACCTTGGCAGCAGTACCCAAGACATCTTTGTCAGCTTTATCCAGGGAAAGGCCAACCTCTTCTCTGATCACGGTAGCTGCACAAACAAAAAAGAGATAGAATCTTAAGAAGAATAAATTAACATGTAGAGAATATATCTTAATGAGTCATTATGAAATAGATAATCTACCTCCTGTCAGTATTGCAATGTCATCCAGGTACTGACTTTTGCGCTCCCCAAAACCAGGGGCTTTAAGTGCAGCAATCTTCAATGCCCCTCTTAATTTATTCACAACAAGAGTTGCTAGAGCTTCTTGTTCAATATCTTCGGCAATTATGACTACTGGGTACCCACCTCTTATAGCATCTTCCAAAATATTGATAAGATCTCTTGCGTTGGTGATCTTCTTGTCAACAAGAAGCAACTATAAAACAATCAAAATATGAATTAATACAAGCTTACAGTTGTACATGAAACCTATAAAAGAAACCTCTGATGTCAAGAAAAAAAAGGTGCACTCGTGATAGGATTAAACCTTGCAATTCTCATATTCAGCAGTCATCTTTTCACTGTCTGTAACAAAGTATGGGGAAATGTATCCACGATCAAATTGCATTCCTTCAACAACATAAAGATTGTTTTCAGCACTTTTCCCTTCTTCAAGGGTAACCACACCCTTCCTTCCAACCTTGCTCATTGCTTCGGCTATCATATTTCCTATTTCATTATTGTTACCAGCACTAACTGCAGCAACATCTGCAAGTTCACTGTCTTCAACCTGCAACACACAATACCAACCTCAAATTCTAATCAGCCAGACTTGACATTAGTTAGATGAGTAATGTAATCGGACAAAAAGCTCAGCCTACCTCCTTAGACATTTTCTTAAGTTCACCAACTAATGCTTTGGCAGTTTTTTCAATACCACGGGTAATCTGAACAGGATTAGCACCAGCTGCAACTACCTACATGAGAATCCGCCCTATAGTAAGGGGGTAATTTGACTATCTGCCATAAAAAAACGTTGATTTGGATAGTGTACCTTAACACCTTCTGCAATCATGCCTTGAGCGAGAACAACAGATGTAGTAGTTCCATCCCCAGCCAAATCATTGGTCTTAGCAGCAGCTTGTCTGACTAGTTTGGCACCAATGTTCTCAACAGGATCCTCTAGTTCAACCTATCACAAGTTAAAAGTTACAAAGGTTCAATATTGCATGAATAAACAGAGGACTATCTAAAGAGTAAAGCTCCACATATGAATTTATTTTACAATTGAAGAAGGAAAAAAGGAACTCTTCAATTTGTGAATCTTGACAACTAGAATGTCTACAAACAATAAGTTTTCTGAAAGCATATAAATGGGGCATTTGGCCAGGCCTCCACATAACACAAATGCAATACATATTTTAAAAACAACAAAAATATCACATTAAACAATTTCAATCATGTGTTCAAATATACACTTGCGTTTACTGAATAGATACAAATTAAACAACTTAAAAAATCAATATAAAAATCAATAAATAAACACATCTATCATTTCACATTTTGAATTAAACATCCCAAAAAATTTATAAATTCCAAACAGAATGTATTACAAATCAGCTTAATTTTATCCATACAATGTTGCATGTTAACCAACCTAACCAATCCATATAAAAGAAAACCTAAAATTATCACCTAAACAATCAATGAATGTTATTTTTTCTATTTAAGTATAAATTGAATCAAGTCAATATTGAAATTGAAATGACTTGACACCATGACAAAGCAAGGATTGATTAAGCCCATATATTCCTTCCCCAGCCAATAAACAGATACCATAAAATTCCTCCTTGAATAAACCTGGCAGGCAGCAGCCACTTTCCAGAACAATGATGAAGTAACTACCAGTGTAAGATATTAGTTGTGATATAGCCATTTATAGTGTTCAATGGAGGTAAAACATCTACGTGGACTTTGCATAGTTGGATCACAATGTTTGTTCATTGCTATTGTTCATATTCCTAGTAAGAGGAAAAGAATATAAAAACAGTTGAAAGGACAATCATCAAGGAGATAATTAGCATGCTTTTTTAGCAATATTGCTAATGCATATAGTATGGTTAGCGTTTCATTCCATGCTGCCTATGCAGGCTCAAGTAGCCATAATCATGTATATCAAACAAAAATGGAACATATCATGATGACTCAAACATGAGAAAAAGGAAACACCAAATTGCCTACCTCTTTTGCTACTGTAACCCCATCATTCACAATCTTAGGTGATCCATACTTGCTTTCTAAGACAACATTTCTTCCCTTTGGACCGAGTGTAACCCCAACAAGATCAGCAAGCTTGTTGACACCATTCTGAAGACACCCAAAATGGATTTTATGTAATAGACAAGGAAAAAAGATATATTTACAACATAATAAAACACATATGTGGTAAATATTTACAGTTAACAAAGCATACTTGTAGTTTTTTGATGGCTGAGCCATCTTTATTGAAGTATAACTCCTTGGCCATAGCATTAATCATAGAGTTCCCTTTCCTTCGACGACTGAAGCTCAACTTGTTGTTGCTGATGTTTAAACTATGTGACATAGAAGCAAGAGAAGAAAGCTTCTGCCTAGAAGCTAGCATCTTATTGTCTGTTGTGGAACTTGAAGAAGCAACCGCTCCAAAAGTAGACATTGTGTAGAAAGTTGAAGCCATGGACTGCTGATGAGAAACATAAATATTTCATAACCAAACAAAAAGGAAACTTAGATTCACAACTAAATTGGTTACAGGATCATCCACAAACACATGACCAGATAAACACCCTTATCTTCCAAATACTAATTGAAGAACCATCTTTGTAGAGTTACATGATTTGTTTTGACCTACAAAGGGAGATCCCTTGAAATAGGAGAGCTCATCTAGGTGTCTAACGGCTTGTGATAACAAGTCAAGGACAGTTACGCTGATTCGTTGACACTAATTGTATCTGGAAGTGTAGTAACAACCTACTGTCAGACCGTTATGGCAACATGTAAAGACCGATATTAAAATGTACACACACATATATAGCGAGAGAAAGAAGTAAAATGGAAGATTTCTAGCAGAAGATCATATTAATTGAATAATATGTTTTAATTTAACTAATTTTAGATGACAATACTCATTGAATTTCCATAAGACACTAATTAGGCAAGCAGTGTTTTAATTTAACTAATTTTAGATGACAATACTCATTGGATTTCCATAAGACACTAATTAGGCAAGCAGTGTTTCCAAATCATAAGTTTTAACAGTCCGATTTCCAAGTACATGTGATCAATTTGTGACGATGAAGTCCGTAACAACACCAAACACTTCAAAACACCGTGACAAAAGACTCGTGCACAGAAAATCCAATTTTGTTCTGCAAGGCACGAGAAGGTGAAGGACCCAACCAAGTCCTCTTCGAACTCTGACGAGCTTACCGACGGGCCAAATTTCGGGAAGACGCGAGGTAAATTTGCATGAAAAAGCAAGCCCTGTACCTCGTAGACGAAAAAAACCTAGAACACAAGCGGAATCGACCGAAACGACATGCAAATTTAGGCAGGAATCTCACCTCGGACGGAAAGTCGAAACTAGGTCTTCGTTGGACTCCGGCGTATAGGCCTTGCTTTGTGAGAAAGCTCTGCAGACGAAAGATAGAAATGGAGGCGGATGAGGTTTTATGGCAGAAGGGCTTTCCTTTCTTCTCGACGAGAGTCGCAAAATCTCAGCCGTTGGATCCGGAGTGGAAACTCCGTGGAACCATCTAGAATTGACAGAGCGGAGAACAGTTGCCACGTAACGCCGATTGTGATATATATTTATATCGGGCTTTGCATCCCGTTTTAGGCTTTCCGTAGGCTTCGTGTCTCTTTCGCCCACGCATCGGCCATGGCTTCCTTCCTCTTGCGCCGATCCAAATCCCTACCTCTCCATCGCTTCCTCCTCCGACCGTCGGCATTGAGCGAGTCCTTCGCTTCCGAACAGTGCCTCCGAGGCCTCAACTGCGTTGCTTCCCGCCCGTTGTCTGGTCCCGGATCCGCTGATCTCAGACCGGATCGCGCCGCACAAGATTCTCCTACACTCGCCCAGCCTAAGGTGATCGGCTGCCTTGGATCAGGAAAGGTAACCCTTATTCTTCACTTGCCCTTTGTGGCGCCCATTTGAGTTTGCCAGTTGTACGTTTTCATCTCGTCCAGTTGAGATCGACATATGATCGATTCGTTTTCTTTCCGTATGTTGATCTGAATATTTTGCCACCCCTTTCTTAATCTTTCCTATCGTGGCGACTCCACTGAACTTGAAATTTTAGTTTTTAGCTACATCTATGTCTTCTTTTCCGAGCTTGCAGTTGGAGGCTCATTCGCCACCAGTAGCTTCTTCGAACCAAATTCAGTCTCCCTCTTAACTGAGTGGTAGATAGCGGTACCTTTAATGGATCATACCTAACTGTATATTGATGTCATCTTATCCTCATGTCATTACCCTAACCCTTTCCCCTCTAAGCTAAGTCAGTGAATTTGAATTAATAGGCCTCATCATTTACCTTGGAGCTTTTGGAGTAGATTTTCTTGCTTATGCAAGTCGGTGATTTCCCTGATGGTGTAAGAGTGTCCTTTACGGGAAATTCTCTCTGCAACTTCTCTTATGAGAATGGAAGAATTGAAAGCCTCTAAAACAGTTATTTGAAGGCTCTTTTTTAAGCTAGGTATGTATCATAGGCTGTGGTAAGGGGGTTACGTATCCATTGCTTGTGGAATTTGTCTCTCTGCTAGAAAAGCCTCTATTGATAGCTTTTACATGTTGTAGAAGCTACTCGGTAGCTTCTACATATTGTAACAGATACTCGGCAGTTTGCTACAACTATGTTGGATCAAAGGGGTATTTTCAGGATAAAATCATTGAAAGGACGCCCATTTGATTTTTTTTTTTTTTTTGAAAAAAGGCCACCCATTTGATGGTTCTCTTAATTTGGGGTGCCCTTTTGATTTTTGCCCTTAGATTTTCAAATTTAGAATTTAATAATGTAAAATCTGAAAAGTTGATTATGTCATCTATCAGAGTTACACCTAGTATTTTTTAGTTTATCTTCTCTAGTAATATACATTCATCTTATTTTCAACGAAAAATTATTCTAAACTCCGTGATGGAGGGAGTAGTGAGCTATGAGTATGCAAAATGAAGTGGAGGAACATTGAAGAAGGGTAGAGGAAGAATGGTGGAGTGTGGTTTCTTCACTCTGTTTTGTCAAGTTTAGTGGAAAGAGAGAAGCGGAAAGAAGTGACTGCTTTCCACAGATTAGCTTTTTGATTATTTGTTAGAAAATATCCAGTGTTTTAAAATGTGTTCCATGTTGCATATGAGATGCTTGACCATATTGCATGTGTTCCCATAGTTTTATCTTAGGTTACTTGTAAAAACAAAGTTACTACGTTTAACTCTACTTGATAACTTTATATAGTTAGGAAGGAACTAAACAAGAAGAACATGAAGACATCTAGATATTGTAAAGAACAGAGAAACGTGTAGGAATGATCATTTGATATTTTTTAGAAAAAAAAAATCAACAAATCGAATGTAAAAAAGAACAGATAAGTGAAAAGGAATTATTAATATTATATTTTAGAACAAACAATTTTTTCTTTACTTAATCTTTATGTATGCTCTAATTTAAAACTTAAATAATATGTTTTTCACTAATCAATATACATCATAAATATTATTAATAATAAATTTAATAATTATAACGAAATACTCTCCATATAGGTTATTGTTGGAACAGTTGATTTTGTATTGCTTGTTTAGAAAAATAAGAAAGATTCTGGGACTTTGTTCTATTTCTTTTTTAATTAGCTGACTCTTGTCACCTTAAGTTCTCAATCTTTACCTTCACCTCTCTTGATAAATTTTTTTTCCAATTGCACCAAAAGTTTTTTTTATTTGACGTTTGTTTCATTATTCTAAAGCTTGTCAGAACCTTGTTGAATTATTAGTTAGAACTTCTCTATAATCACCAATTTGAATGTTTGTTGTTTATTATCATAATCCAGATTTCTGTCTATGGCAAGATTCTCCCAAATTGCACTTTTAGTTCACTATGGTATAATCCACCATTGTTGGCTCGTTCCTTGCACACAAAAGCAGATGTCGGAGAAATGAATACTCAAGGGAACAATTTGAACTCTCAAGAGAAGAATGATAAAGATTCAAAGGTACTTGCTTTCAGTCCACTTGAAGGCACCCTTGCACATGGAAGGAATAGTGTATTAGTTCATGAAAGACTGAAGCTAAAGAGCATGGAGCTTTCCATAAAGACTACATATGCACTTATACCACTATTGCTACTTGCATCAAAATCAAAGTTAACTACTTCGCTGCTCATCTTGTGCACATACTGGCAAATATATGGATTTTACAAGGAGATCTTTCTGGATTACGTTCACCATGAAGTTACAAGGAAATGGGTCTTGATATACTTCAAGCTGCTGCTGCTCATTTTGGCCAAGGACACCATCCTTGCTTTCGATCTAGTATGATTGCCAATCCTACGACTTTCTCAACCAAGTATTGTTTCTCGCAATTTCCTTTTCTATTAAGTATGGTTTGTGAAGGCATTCGGAGGTTAATGCT
This sequence comes from Zingiber zerumbet, assembly GCA_037833815.1. Lineage (NCBI taxonomy): Eukaryota > Viridiplantae > Streptophyta > Magnoliopsida > Zingiberales > Zingiberaceae > Zingiber > Zingiber zerumbet. The sequence continues at coordinate 1,439,455 of JBBMJZ010413105.1, read as the reverse complement.
CGACAAATTTATAATTAATTACCTGATGAGTACTCAATTTTCATGGCGTTGTGGTGTCAGATGGTAGCCTTTTAATAAAGTCACAGTTGAATCCAGTTTTGTTAAGCTTGCCTAACTAGTGAAATTGAGCTCGTCATGTGATCAATTGAATCTATATACGATTGTTTATATTGGTTGGTTGCCTTGTGTTTTACCAGAAGTATGTGTATTAGTACCTCGACAGATTAAACCTTTGTTTTCAATTTGCGGTTATGATCTACAAAATCTTCATCTGATTGAAATTTTAAGGGATCACACGAAGCATTACAAGAAAAATGTACATCTATCGAACCTCTTGGAAGCTGGTATCATAGTTCAGTGGCTGTTGGTGCCCGAATGGCTATGATGAATCATTATGGAAAGCAGATCAGAAGCACAAGTGTTAAATCCGTCCGAGCAAACTAACTTCGTACGAAAATGGTTTCTGGTGCAAACACATTAACAGCTTTCCATTAACAATTCATATTGAGACTCCATCAAATCTGACACAACCGTAGATGCTTGTCCATTTAGAAGTACAAATAAGAATCAAATAGCTGTACATTCCTCCAAACTGGAGTCCATATGAGATGAGTTTGAGACGGCAATTGCAAGTCTTGTAGCAATGATAATCATGTCACTAACTGTCGGAGCAATAAGAAGTTCCAGCCATAGAAAGATCATTGTCTTGCTTGCGTTTGATCTCGTAGGCCCATTCAAGTCCTGGACAGTAATGGAGGGGTGGATTGAACCGGTTGTCGTTCATGTCCGGTGGCAGGAATGCACCACTCTCAACCAGGAACTTGATAGCTTTCTTGTTTCTTTCTTTGGCAGCAATATGAAGTGGAGTCCCTGCTTCATATTAACAAGGTTATGAACAATTGCACACTGGTACAAGAACAGAAAGGCAGGCATCACACGACAGAAGTTCCCTTGAAGAACAAATGCAAAGATAACCACAAAATACTTAAAATCTTCAATTAGACTAAGCTATATTATTATTTGTTCCACATGGAAATGCTTATAGAGCTCTATAGCTATTGTTTCCACTACCAGTCAAATGCACCTAAATAAATAGAATTTCCTTCTAAAAGAAGGTATTGAACTAACTATGTTACAATCCATCTGCACACGGTGCGAGATGGAAGCAGTATAATAATAAAAAATGTGAATCACACCTACTAGAAAAATAAAAATAAGATAAAATGCGGAGCCACATTCAAGCAAAAGTTCAGCAATGATAAAACATAAAAGAAGTTAAAAAAAGGCGATCTTAACTATTGCAAGCACACTATCCTTTATGACTGAGGCAATAAGAAGACAAAATGAAAGAATTAATAGTTTGCTCATACTATACCATCATTGGCCCACAATTATGGGCATAAAATCAAATAGGGAATGACAATTTCCTCCATTTGTGTCTTGGCATCCATGTCAAGATCCAAAGCCTAACTCAATCAAAATCATCTCTAAATGGCAACATGTGTACCCAATGGTAGTTCCATCAACCCATACTCTTTCTATACACCTGAGCATGTATGTCTAAGATAACTCCCACTCTGGATAAAACCTTGCCTTGCCAAGCTCATGTAAAGGAACTGATGGATTAATTTACCAGCAAATTATAATAGTTTCCTCATCTAAGCTACAAGCCTTCTTTGTTAGTGGGAGACTCAATTATGGTAACAATTGAGATATAGGAGACTAAGAAAGAAGGCACTGCCCAAATTGATAGCAGTTTCCTCATCTACCTTTGTTAGTGGGAGACTCAATTATGGTACCATAATTGAGATATGGAAGACTGAGAAAAAAGGCATTACCAGGGCAAAATGATAAACATCTCACGGCCAGGTTTCCTGACTAGGGAAGAGCCAATGTTAGAACAACTCATTTATAACTCTTATGGATAAAGTAACACTGTGCAACAAAAAGATACCACAATCATCAAAAGCAAACAATACTTCAAGAAATAAATCTTACATCCACAAGCTCCCTTTGTTCGAGCATCAATGTTAGCACCCCTCTCCAGTAACTCATCCATGACCTTGATGTGCCCACCTTGTGCAGCAAGATGAAGAGGAGTCGCACCATGAGCTTTTGGACCAAAAGTAGTGACATTGACATCCATTCCTTCATCCAAAAGACACTTGACCTACAAAAGATGAATTGCAACAACAAATAAAACGATCAAGATTCATATTATACCACACTAAACTACTGGTGGAAATGGTGCAAAACAGATCAATATATTGTATTCATACCACTAAAAAATAGTACCCTTCAAAAAAAGATTCCCAAACACAGATTTATATGTAATGCAATACAAGCATACAGCAGGAAGAAGCTGGAAATCTTGTAAAAGTAGGTTATAAGACAACCAAAATGGCATAATAGAAACACTGAAAAAGTACAATATAGAATATGAATTAACAATTACATGTTAAGTTAGCAGATCTAATAATAAACAAAAAATAAAGAAAAGTTAATGATAACTGGCATCGCTAACAACATATCATAAGTGTTTCACAATTTTCAAAGAATTTGAAGAAGATAGTAAGAAGTTATGTCAAATGAACTATGATTGTTATTTTAATTTTTCTGAATCATAGTCTAAAGTTTAGATAAAATATGTCTAGACAATCTATCCAACCACATACAATATCCAAAAAATGAACTTCTAAAGCCTTACAAAGTGTGTGCTATATTAATATACATTTACCAATAGTGTCCAGATGATACTGAGAAAGAATTGGACATTCACACAATCTGCTCTACAACAATGATGCCTATTGTATAAATCACATCTCATCAGGTTGAAATTTTGTTTAATTCCTATTTCATATTCAGAGAACAAACCTTCAGACACTTCAATGTAACAAAATAGTTCTGACATTGTCGAACACAATTATTGACTTTAGAGTTCAAAGTCAATTATCAACTCCTAGGGCAATGGTGTGTATTTGATTTAAAGATTTAACTATAACTCTGGATGTACTGAATGACCTTGGCTGAACTTGAACAGAAACCAAACGACAAAAGGAAAAAGTTGCAATTATTTTCCCGCTTGGACTCCATTGTTAAGATATTTTTTTTTATATAGTTGAATGGCTGATCACTTATCTCAAGAGTCTGGTTGTGACTTGGACTCCATTGTCAACATTGTTTTAATTAAAGTTGAATGCTGACAGCTGTCCAAAATTGCTTAACCAAAAGCTTGAGTGGAACTGGTCTAGAATCTAGATTGTAATACAAAAATTCTAAGTGATAATTATTTAGGCTGCCACATTGCAAAAGATGTAAGAGATTATGACTAGGTTGGTTGCCCATACAATAGGTACTTACGGAATATGAACATTATAAATCCTGTGATTTCGTCATCTACTATATCCATGTAGACCTGGTTAGGCATTTTGCACCATTGTTTACTGATAAAAACTAGACCATGCCAACAAGTCAACTGATGATCATGTATTTTCCCCATTCCTAGAAACAGAATTAATCTTCCTAGCTTGACTATAAACGGTAACATACATGAACATTAACACATATAGAAAATAATATTAAAAAAAATCTAACTATGCGCTATAAGAAGCTATTAACAGACTACTTCTAGTAGATAACTTGAGCAGTCAATTAAGGGCATCTACCTCTTTCAAGTCACCCTTTCTAGCACGAATGTGAAGCAATGTCCATCCCCTGTCATCCCTCTCCCTCACCCTCTGCTTGAAAAGATGCCTGCTTGACAAGTAACTCCTAGTCTTCACCTGCTGCTGCTCAAGAGGCATATTTCACGACACCAAGAATCAAATTCCAAGACGAAAAGAAATCCCTAAAAACTACTAGCAGCAAAGACCCCCTTTTCGAGCAAAAGAAAAACCAAGATCTTGTCCTGCCAAGTAAAGTAAGCGACACAAGATACAACCCCGTAGCAAGATCCAAGCTTTACATAGTAGCCAAGGCAATCGAGAAAGCAAAAGAACTTAGCGGGAGGCGGAGTAGTTTCCCATGCCAAAGGGTGCAAACGGATTGAGTCCAGGACCGAAGGCGCGGAGGTCGTTGAGCGACGAGATCGGAGCGACGATAGTTGAAGAAAGAATCATAGTTGCGGACGTCTGTTTACACTGATCAGATAGGGCGAAAACCATAAACGCAAACGGACGTGATGATCAAGGTCGGGTGTGGAAACCGCAGGAACCCTTCTTCCGATTTCTAGGGATTTGATTCTTCCTCGGTGACCTCCGTCCGCACAAAGAGTGAAGAATTTGTTGGGTCGGAGTTGGGGATTTTATAGACGGCTTGGATATTATCGAACCGAATGAAGCTGTCAGACCGGTCTAGCGGTTTACTCGGCTGTGATGTGAATTTATACATGAGTTCCGGAGTGGACCGGGCATTTTTGGCGCTTTCAGATCGGACCGTCAGATTATAAATTTATAATGAAATATTATAAAGTAATATATATATTTTAAAACGTTAGAACATAATTTATTCATTACTCTAAAAATATAAAGTATTTTTAAGTTTTTAAAACTAATTTGGAGAAAAATGTAGAAAAATTTACGATATTACTCATGTACAAACTTTTTCTAACCCCCATATTTTGCTTTTCTGCAAGGGCACTGTGTTAAAGATATTCTCCAAATCCAAAAAGAATATTTTTTTTAAAAAAAATAAACATAAGAATCTTTTTATTGCTCATCATTATGCGATTAGGATTAGAATGTTAATTTAGACATGTGGACTAATTTTCGAAACTCTCATTGGAAACCATTGATAGAGTTGAAATTAATTTTATGATTGATTTTTAAAAGTTAAAATGGAATTAAAATATTAAAAATCAATTATTTCAGTATTTAAGTGAATTAATTAATATTTTAGTTAGCTTAAAAAATTAATTAATTCAATTCCAATTTAATATTAATTTAATTTTGAACCGATTGATGTTAAATAATAAATTATTTTCATACATTTAATTTTTAAATTTTAGACAAGAATGCATTGCAAATTAAAAAAAGAAAACAAAATGATTCATAAACAGTTGTATATGAAACATTTTGATAACAAAATAAATCTTACATTTGAAATAATGAATGAAGATATTAGGCTGGCAAGATAAGGCTGCACATCAGTCCAGAAATAAGTGTTCGGCCCTGAGAAGTACAGGGAGTGACGGATCATAATCTAGACAAAAATATTGTATGGAGAAGTTCCAACATTGGCTTGGTTAAAGAGTTAAATGGTACCTGTCCTTTGCATGATTACTACATTATTGTCCTAAAAGCTCCGAGGGACCTTCATGTTCGTAGAATCATTCATACCAAGCACTCAGATGAACTATTATTATGGCAAATCTACTGTTTTAGACAATAAGGAAAAAGGTATAATCACAATGTGAATATATTAGCATTCCATGCTGCTGAGTTGAGATCCTCTATTCCAAAATTGTTGTATCCCCGTATTTTCATACCGATCGGACGGGTTGGTTAGAATATATCTTAAGGATACAGCGCACATCACAAGGATATCATATCCGTCTGATTTATGAGGGGACACGGGGATACAGTAATTTTGGGACAGAGAATCTCAACTCCATGCTGCCTCCTTTCCTTTCCTTTGTTTTTTCTATTTACGTAGTGTTGTGTTAAAAAGACAGTCCCTCCCATTCTTATATATCTAGTGTTGTGTTAACGATGGTACGCATGATGAAGATCTCATATGGTATTGTGCCGGTGAAAAATAGGTCATCATGCAAGAAGGTTTGGGTCTAGGAGGAGTTTTAAATCATCAAGTCTAACCAGAAGCGAAATTTCAAGTGCCTTGCATCACGGCCCATCAGTTAAAGCTGATTAACCTTTAGGTAGCTGTGAATGGCTTTCATAAATCTCTCAAATGAATTGAAGGGATGAGCCTCTAGTTGAGGCATAGGAGGCGAAGTCTCGGATTGCACTCCGGACCACTGTGGCCATCTGATTGCTCCAGATTAGATGCTTGCTTCCCATATGGTGTGTCCCAGCGAACTGTCAAATTCATATTATCAAAAGGGATATTAGTGTAACGAGTAACGTGCTATATAGAAATTGAACAAGTATACCAATCAAGTTCAAACACAGTGAGTTAGAAGTTTATCACAAAATTCAGAAGAAAGTCATATTTAAATCCTCGACCCACCCTCGATGGAAGATAGTTCCCGGACATAGTAAGTTACAGTGCTCCTATTATAATGCCAATAACAGTGTAAAACTGTCGCAAGACAGGGCAAGAAAACATTGATCAGGTGCAAATGAGCATAAACAAAGACAATTTAGGTAAATGATAAAAATGATACAGACTACTATTTCCACAGGAGGAGCAATGTGCGAACAAATCTCTTACTTTGTTTCGCTGGACAACAGCCTCCGTGCACGAAGTAAGCCTTTCTTACTTCAAGCCACCGAAGTTAAATTCTTGACGAGATGACTGGGAATAAGAAAGTATGAGTGTTCCAATCATTACAAACAGTCTATTAGATCAGCGAAAAAATACGGTTAAACACTAAATCCTCTTATAACTGAATAATATGTTTATGTGTAACAGTATAAATGAGTTGATGTTGCCTCACATAACAAGCCATTCATTAAAAAGAATAAGCCATAGTCTTTTTACATCCAATTTTAGTGTTAATTCCATAATTCATAAGTAAATAAGATTTTATCAACTACTTACCAGGAGGAAGGTCTGCGAACCCTCCTTCAGCATCTGCAGACCTATTTCAAATCCTCTCTATGCAGAAATACAAGTCAATTCACATATCCTTTCGCAGAAATATAGTTGACTTAACACTTTACTTGAAATAAAATGGCAATATAGCTGAAAGAATCGATGAATCCCAACGTTAAACATTACCATATACATCAGATGATATGCAAAACTTAGATGAGTAGTAAATTCTTGTTTAAAAAAATGACAGGGACCACAGAAGGAAATTTGAGAAGCTGCAGGTGATAATCTAGAGGTTTAAAGAGCTCTTAAGTTCATACCAAGTCACATTATGTGAACAAACAAGTTATGTCTTTTTTGTTGTTGTTGTTGTTGTTGTTCAGAAGAAAATCATAAGGTGGAGAAAAGGGCGGGGACATAAACCTCCTAGCATTCCTAAAAAAATCAACCAATAAATCTGCCACTCAGCCGATGAGTGAACGTCTCGTCAGAGTCATGCTCGAGTCATGAAAGAATCCAGCGAAGGAACTCCTCCGAGGAGAAAGAGATCAAAAAAAGGTTTCTATTAATAATTTATCTACTTATTTCCTTAATAACCAGAGTTACCATACACATCAAATCAGACAGAGTTCCGGAACATGCCAAATTAATAGAGAAAGCTTGCAAATTGAACTCGAGAATTACAGAATTTGCATCTTAAAAAACGATAACTGTAAAATTCTTAAATTCCACTCGAAAATTCGGACAATATTAAGCGGCCTTCGATGAAGCAAACAAGCAGGCGATGAAAGACCCAAGACAGAGACAAAACCAACATTAAGAACCACATCAACAATCAATCGCCAAAAAAAAATTTTAAAAAAATAAAGAGAAGAAGATAGAACATCGATCCGACCTCCAGTCATCGAGATCAGCGGGGGAAGAAGCAGGACGAAACGGAGATCGTCGCTCTCGCTTCCGATTCAGTTGATGCAAGGCGGGAAGCAGCTCGCCCACCGGCAGACGGCGACGCGTTCCCGACCTGCACCAAGCGAACCAGAAGCGGCCGCGACTGCCAGATCTTAACTCTTCCCCGGAACAGGCGGCGGCGAGGTCAGTGCGGAGGAGTAAACCACGGCTCCCCCTCTCCGCTCCGATTCGGTGGCCTTATTTATCCAGATAACGAACTGCCAGGATCACGACACGTGGAATCAAGAAACCATCCTCCGGATCCAACGGCCCTTTCGGATTACAAGTCGCAGAGCCAAAATCTAGTAATAGCGAATAAAAAAAACACAAAATTATTTATCGATGATAAAAATTGAAGGTCTGTTAATTCAGCGTAATGTTGGGCATGTGAACCAGAGCAGATTCCTCTGGCGACTGTTTGTGAAAGGAATAAGGCACAGTGGTGAGCTCGATGCCGAGAGAGCTGGCAGAGAGAAGAGGGAGAGAGGATGTGCCAGCAATAAAAGGAACGAGTCAGTGTGGGCTTGTCGTCGTCGCCAGCGCTACGCTCGTCTCCTCTGCGAAAAGGAGGCACGAGAATCTATCAGTGAATCATTCATTGCTTGCTTCGCAAGGATTGCTTCAAGGATCGGCCTGTCCAAGCCCGGGGAGGAATTACTCATCTGCCTTCGTGTCACATGGCTGGGGAGAAGACACAAACAAAACAAGAGGCACTTGGTTTGGATATCCCATCAATGATTGAATTTGAAATTCCTTGGGGGTTTCTGAGCTGAGATATTCGATGAAGGCGCTGGATTAGGGGTGCAAGTGAATTGAATCTGTTTGTAAATATTTGGAGTCAAGTTAAAAAATATTTAATTTATACTCAAAATTAAATCTGTTCCATAATTTTTTGGTTTATGCAGTGGGCTAATGGCCTCTAGCTATATTATTGTAAGAAGATATTTCATTCTAATGTTGTGCTTCTTATTTCTAGGATGTTCTTAAATCTAAAAGCTCCTGCCTCTCTGCGTGATCCAAGCTTTCGCCAATTTAGTAAATTGAATGTGGTTTAGCAAGCCGTCTCAAGGTTCCATGAGGCCCTAGGTCAAAAATATATATATATATATATATTTATGCCTTTAATATTTTTTTTAAAAAAAATTTCCCTGACCTTTTTTCATTCGGACTTGGGACCGACAATGGTGAGTTTAATTTTTTTTTAAAAAATAAAATATTAATTTAAAATAAATTTTTATGTAAAATTTAGTTTTCTAACTTTTTGAAATGTAAAATTATTAATTAAATTGATTTGAATCGGTTAATTTAAGCGGTTTATATTTTATAAGAAACTATACTTAACAAATATATAATAAATGAGATAAGTGCATAAATCAGGTTTGAGATGGTAGTAATTTGTTTGCGAGAGAGGAAAAATGAGAAAAAAAAACTCATACAATTGCTAATAATCTATTTTTCCAA
>JBBMJZ010413105.1:1407749-1426449 GCA_037833815.1 Zingiber zerumbet | reverse complement strand
TAGGCAAGGAAGTCCTAGTAGGTCGGGTGGACCGAGGGGCAGGAAGATCTGGTGGGTCGAGGATCGGACGTAGGAAGCCTATGGTCCTTTGTTTGAAGGGGAGATTGTTAGGGTTACAAACATAGTCCCACATTGAAAACACATGGGAAAGATCATGGGTTTATAAGGGAAAGATATCTCCATTAGTATGAGGCCTTTTGGAGAGAGCCCAAGAGCAAAGCCATGAGGGTCTAGGCCCAAAGTGGACAATATCATGTCATTGTGGATATATGTGGACATCCTTTGCACAACAGTTATCAACAACCCAAAAACGTTGGTCAAGATGAAGTTTGACCCCTGCCCAGGCGACCTGGTGGTATATAGGCAACCGAGAAGCTTCGTTAACGTTATCTTACGGATATAAGTTGCAGCCACGTCAGCACTTGTACAAGCAACCAGAAGAGCTCCAGACGATTGGGGAGTACTATATAAGGAGCTTACAGAGCTTTCCATTCATCCCTCAATCATCTAGCTTTGTTTTAGTACATTGAGCACTTTTCACTTTCTGTGCTGTGACACGCGCTTCATTTTCGATCGACAACACTTAGAGTAACAATTTGTATTTGTTTAAGTGATTGCCTTAATTTTTATTGTACTAAATTTTTAGATTCTTTTTCTGTAAGGTTTCTCCACCTAGGAGAAATTAGAAATAAGAATTAATTTTTTAAACTACTGTGTGTCTACAATTCTGGTCTATACGTCTAGTTTGGTTAATCGACTTGCATGCTTTAAATGCTATTGTCTTTGTCTTACTTGATTGAATTAGTCTAAGTTAAATTATTATTTCCATTGTGCTAACCCTGATTAATTCAGTTTTTATCTGCTCATTATTTTTATTATAAAAATTCTTAAATGTTATTCACTCTCCTTCTAGCATTAACCTCGATCCTACAAATATTTCTTCCCTTAATCTTAGGTAATTTCTATTTGAAAAGTCAAACATTAATCTTTTGAAAGATCAACATTTGATATGCTAAAAGAAACAACAAATTTAAACAGGTTAGATAAAATTGTTTATGGTGGTATTTATGATATAAGAGGAAAAAGTGTAATGTCATCTGATGAATTGTCATAGGATCTGCAAAATTAAATTTCTATATAGAAAATGCAGAAGAAGCATGCATGCAGATTTAGAAGAACTTAAAAAAGTTAATGAAATTGTAAAAAAAACAGCTTGTCTAATTATGGTATCTAACTTAAGTTGTTCTAGGTATTAAAATTATTATTAGCCTCGTGCAAATTTTAATTGTTTAAGACCGTGAAGGATTTGGTTTAACTTCCAATAATAAGAACCCAACTTGGATGTTTGGAAATTAAAATGTCAATGACAATGTGATTTGTGATTTGCCAATTTTGTTCTCTTGCAAGAAAAAAGTTAATTCTGTGATAAGGAAAAAGTACAATTTGATAAACCATTAGATCTAGATTGGGAGTTCTACCACAAGAGAGATGCTCTGAATGGTGCTTAGCCTTCCTAGTTGTGCGCTAACACTGTGGACTGAGAAAAAATCAAGCGGATGTCCAACATGTGGAACTCCATATTTGTCATGATTGCCTCTAATATCAAATATTATTCTCTTGTCCAAGCCACTATGATTGACAACTGCTTCCATACTGTTTCTGTATTGGATCCATTCTGATAAATCCTGCCTTGTTGTTGTTCTTCTCTTGTTTTTGGCATCTGATTGCAAAAAAAGAAATAAGAAATTTTGACAAAAAAGAATAATGAAAATTAGGAATTAATTTTTTCAAAATTTTCAACTAATAGATTATTTGGTTGATCCTTTTATATAGAAGAATCCGTTAATTAAGGTACTTTTAGTCTGGTAATTATGTTTTGTTTAAAGAATAGAGAATTTGTTCCAAGTTTGAATGAGTTTTATAATTTCCTTTTTAGGATTATTTCTCTGCTAGAATAGTTTAATTTATTTCCAACTTTATTTGAGTCGAAGCCCTTAAGGAACCTCAATCCTCCATGTTAATTATTTTTTCAGTTTATAAATATTCCCGTTCATAAGTTTTGTTCTATGTGTGAAATATTGTCCCTCATGCTGCATCAAAAACTAAACCATTGAGTTGGCATTATATCCCTCAACGGCTGACAATCATATAGAAGACATCAATGAAAGAGTTTGTATGAGTAAGTGTTAATCTGTTGGTAGCAGAAGTTCAGGCATAATGCCTGAGTGAACCATATTAGCTCATCCTTGTATAAGAAACAAAGGGGTCAGTGAAGCATCATTCAACCTTTTCTTACATCATTTTAGTAAGATAATGGTCAAAGCAACTCTGTCCAACCTTGATCTATGTTCTTTTCTGTAGAAAAAGAAGTTGTGCATCCATTAAGTTATTCTAGGAACCTCTATCTACCAAACTATTTTCATTATATCAGCCAAAAATTCACAACATTCATCAACTCCTAATATCAACACACAAATGTCAGCAGCCAAAAAGCCAACTATAATATCAGCTTCCACATATTCTTCCCACCAAAACAACTCTTTCTACTGATTACATCCAATCCACACAACAATAACTAAATATCAAACTGACCAAAACACCTCCATCTCCCCACACAAAAATCTAATTGCCGCTTTTCAATCAGATATAACTTCAAAGGCAAGAGAAAAATGATTGCACAATTCAACAGCTTCCCTAATTGCCATAAGCTCTCCTTAGCACAAATGCAGCATAGAAACAACAACCCTTTAATAGCACTAACTCCAACCACTTATGAACAACCAGATAACATAAGCAAAGCTCCATCTCAGTCTTCCATGCCTCAATCACACAACAGCTGCATAAATTCCTCCATAGTATCAAATACATTTTACTCTTAATTCATTACCACATCTATTTTCAGGCTCATTAGCACCATTAAAATCCTGTATCTCCACCATAATGCTTCATAGAATCGCCACAGGAGACAACCAAACTACCTCTTGATACTTCTTCCTATTTCAGTTCTTCCAATATGTGTCACATTGCAATTGCACTGCAGATCTCATCTCATTGACCTGTATTTTACTAGAAGAATATCCCTCCCCTAGCCACTTTCCACTCATCCAATGGCTCATAAAACTAAACTTCCATCCCTTTATCTCCTCAATCCTCCTCAACACCTCATAAGCATAGGAACAGTCTAAAAACGTATGTCCTATTCCATAAAATATATACCCGTATTGAAGCATGCACAGGTATTATTAGCTTCTTTTTTTTTACATTTTTTAGTTAAACCCATGTATAGCTTTTCCACAATGAGAAAAATCAAGGAACTATTTTGAAAGTTTTCATGATCACCAAACATCAGATAAGCAATGAAAATCAACAAAATTTACATCCCAGAAAGACTCTTGACATCAGAGCACCAGGGATCATGATGTCCAACATTTATGTTAAATTCAAATTTGAAAAAAAAAATTAGCTCTAGATTTTCTAGAAGAACAATTGAATTAATAACTGCAAAAATTGCCAAACCAATCGGAAAAAAAAATGAAAAACTAGAAGCAATTCAATTAGGAAAAAGAGGGATAGCCTAGCCTACCTGTGATGTCCCCGGTGATCAGCAGAAGCGCGGGGCGTATAACTCGAAGCGCGGGAGCAAGTAGGCGGACGAGGTCAGAAGCACGGTCGGGGTGGTACGCGCTGAGGTGGAGGTCGGAGATCTGGACGACCCAGGCGACGTCCCCATCCATGGGGAAGGACTCCCTTACATACGACTCCGCCCCGATTGACGACGAGGATGCGTAAGGGAAGGTGAAGACGAAGATGAAGCAGCAGAGGAAGACGGAAAAGGTCGTGGTCGCCATTGTTGGCGGCCTTCGCACGGCGAGAAAGGACATTTTTTTTTTTATAATTTAGTTTTTTTTTAAATAAATTGTCCTTTGCAAAATAATACCTGCGCAATTTACCAAAATAGAGCACGTTATTATGAGTTTTTACTTATTTTGAAATTTTCAAACAATATGATGTCTCTGTCTTTATACTTTACTGGTCTCTCTTCTTTGTTCTAAGCTCTCCATTCCTTTTAACACTGTCCATCCCAAAACAATTCTCAAGCTTTGTTTTTTTGGATTTTGTCATCTTGTAATGTTGATTTTTAAAAATTAATATTGTATTATTAGTTTTCAAAAACCAGTAATATAGAATTACTAATTTTTAAAAATTAATAACATGGTATTGTTGATTTTAAAAAATCAACAACAACGTGTTGCTAATTTAAACTTTGAACGACGATAACTTTTAATTCGAATAGAACCATGAGATACACAATATATCAAATACTTTAAAAGGTCATAATTTTTTACTAGAATTAACCACTGGACGTATAATATATTATATCAAAACTCATTTAAAGAGTTTTGATTTAATATATTGTGTCTCATAGTTTAATTTTAATCAAAAGATATCACCTATTAAAGTTAAACTTGTAGTGTAACAGCTACGATTTTGTAGCTGCTATGTGTATACTAAATAAACTTGGAAAGGTTATAACTTTTAACTCATATTGCAATATGGGACACACATATATCAAATCAAAGATCTTTGAATAAGCTTCGATTTGATATATTGTATGTCTCATGGTTCAGTATTAGGCAAAGTTATAGTCACTCAAAATTTAAGTCAGCAACAACATTGTTAATGGTTTTTCAAAGTCAACAATATGTTATAGCAGCTATGAAATTGTAACTAATATAACTATAAGTTATAACTTTAAGAGATCATAACTTCTTATTCAGATTAAACTATAGGATACATAATATATTAAATCAACGCTCGTTCACTGTATTGCTGGTTTTAAGAAACCAACAACATGTTGTTGACTTGAACTTTGAAAGACTATAACTTTTTACTTGGATTGAACCATTAAACATACAATATATTAAATTGAAGATCTCTGAACGATCTTCGATTTGATATATTGTGCATCTCATGGTTCAATCTCAGTTAAAAGTTATGATATCTCAAAGTTTAAGTCAGCAACAATGTTATTGTTGGTCTTCGCGTTGAAATAATTTATCATACTTGAATCGAGTTGAAAAAAATCATTGCTCTCAATATAGTGTATCACAATGGTGTTTGACGGCATGGGTGCAATAAGGAGATTGAACCAAGCACATAGGACTTTGTGCGGAGTAAATCAGGCATATCTAGGTTCATCAGTAGAGTTGTCAAATGGGTCAACCCATAGTGGAGCGGCTTAGCCCATGGAGGGCTAGCCATTTGGTGGGGTGGGGGTGGGCTAACCCCTCATCTTGGTGGATTGGAAAATCCTCAATCCAACCAAACCCAAACTAAGGTGAGTTGCGGTTTAGGCAGGCCAACCCACGGGCCCATCAAAAATTTTAAAAAAAAAATCATAACTTTGACATTTTACTTCTTAAAGCTTTTCATCAATCAAATGCAGGTAGAAATAGATATTTTAAATGTAAATAAAGACAAAACAAAGACTCATGTTTGATGAAAAGTATTTTTTTATTTTAAATTGGTAACAAAGAAAAATAATAAATTGATATAAAACTTGACTTACATGTGTTACTTAACTCGCAAGTCAACCCAAGCCCGCAACGGACCGGCCCACATGGGTTGCAGACCTACCAGCGCGGGTCGCAGACCTAGGCAAGTCGGCCCATCTGAACCCACCTTAGCATGGGTTGATAAAATTTTAACTTAATCTACTTGAATTGTTTGGTGGGGTCGGCCAATCCGATGGGACTAACATAAATTGATGGCTCTATTCATCAACCGACTAACCTAAATTGATGGCTCTATTCATCAACCGCTTAGGGACAAAATTGGTTGATGGTTGCTAGTTTGCAGAAGATTGTGTGGTTGATCTTCAAAAGATCAGCAACACATTGTTACAAGTCTTTCAAATATCAGCAATACGTTGTAACATATATAAAATCGTAGTTGTTATAGCTATAAGTTATAACTTTGAGAGATCATAACTTTTAATTTTGGTTGAAATACAATATGCATAATATATCAAATTAAAGTTTGTTCAAAGATTTTTAATTTGATATATTGTGGATCTCATAGTTCAATCCGAATCAAAAGTGATGACATCTTAAAGTTGAACTTGTAGTTGTAGCAACTACGGTTTTGTAGTTGCTACAATGTGTATACTGAGTAAATTTTGAGAGGTCATAACTTTTCATTCAGCTTGAACCTTAGGATGCACAATATATCAAATTGAAAATCTCTTAATGAACTTTGATTTGATATATTGTACATTTCATGATTCAATCTCAGTCAAAAGTTATGATCTCTCAAAATTTAGGTCAGCAATAACGTCATTGCTAGTTTCCGAAAATTAGTAACACATTGTAACAACTACGGAATCATAACTATTACAACTATAAGTTGTAACTTTTTATTCAGATTGAACTACAGGATGCTTAATATATCCAATCGAAACTCGTTTAAAGATCTTTGATTTGATATATTGTATGTCCCATAGTAAATCAAAAGTTATCACCTCTTTAAAAAAAAATGTGGAATCGCCACATCAGCGGCCCCCTAGAGCCGATTCCACGGATATGGAGGGAGGTAAATGCAGGTACACAGGTGGAAAGTGCATGGCGGAGACGTTAACCCCAGGCAGTGACACCCCGAGGATCAACCCCTGAACCTTTCGGCCACAGAACCATGCACTCCGCATCTGCGCTACGCCCTAGGGACAAACGTGCATGCTGAGTAAACTTTGAGATTGTTGAGTGTCTTTATGCATGTTTTTAAAAATTTATTTTGTAAACAGGCAGTGGAAGTATAATAATTTTTTAAATTATTACAACACTCACATCACACATACAGAATACACACATGAGCAGACATAACCATAGTATTAATTTTCATAAAGAAATTATACTTGTCTGATGACGTGTAGAGGAAATGACATCAACTAGCAAACTTAAATCAAGTTTGCTTATATCGATATCCACGCTAAGATATCTTCAAGACAACTTCGCTAATCCATAAGTTTTCATCTCCAATTTGGTACTAGCCAAACGTAAAGACCACACGATCCAAGAGAGCACACTGATAACTAGCATTTTTATTGGTTATTTTGGCTCTTATGTTTGACATTTTTACCTTCTCACATGCTTAATTTTATAGTTATATTATATTTTGTAAGTAGAATCTATTTTGGACTTAATTATAAATTTTCTATAAATTATAGAATTTAATTTCATGTTTTTATGTGGTTTGTAGGAAATTCAAATAGCCATAGATTAAGATCGAGCCGAATCGAATTTGACCTGATTTGGAGGTTAAACGGAGGAGATCAAGCTAAATTAATATGAACCGTTGATCCAGATCAAGAGAGATCTTATTCCTTCATCCAGATCAAAGCATCCTACCCTTGATCCAGATCTCAAATGAAATGCACCATTAGATCCAAGCAAGAAGGCAACTTAATTCGGATCATTCATCTCTTCATCAGCTAAATCAAATGGTGAGATCTTCATCCATCTTCCTTACAAGGATGGACGATCCGGATTAAAGGAGAAGAAAACCATTCCCTTTGCTTCTCACGCGACGGGTGCAGTGGCGGCATCTTCTCTCGCGTTTTCCTCTTCCTCGCGCGGCTAGGTTTTGGCTTGTTTTAAATCTGAAGGTTAGGTTTTGGCTTGCTTCTCTCTTCCTCTCCCTTCTGACCGCCGACTACCGCCCAACTCAAGCTCAAATTGCTTGGGTGAAGAGTCCAATTCCTTGGTCAAACGCGTGAAGAGCTCCTCCATGTTGCTGACCACGTTGCCAGCTGTCCAAACGTTGGACCTGCTCCAATCAGCCAACGTTGCTGGTTTCTGCTCCAATCAGCAAACGTTGCTGGTTGCCCAACTGGTTGCCGGCCAAGGTTCTGCTCCAGTCAACAAATGTTGTTGGTTTCTGCTCCAACGTTGACAGCAACTCACATATAGAACCGCGAACTTTCCAGTCCTGAACAACGACGTTATCGCCGTAGTCCAACTGCAGTCCCGTTTTATACTGTCGGGTTATCTTGCGCTGCCTGTATAAAACATTAGGACTTCATAAACAGATTCTTTAAAATAAAAATAAAATTTATTTTAAATTTTAGTAAATTGTAAACATATTTACTATAGAATTACTAATCCGTTTAATTTTAAAAAATAATATATAAAATAAAATTTAAAATAAATTATAAACAAAATTTATAAATAAGTTTTTCTAAAAAAAATAAATATGAAATAAGAACTCAATTTGATACGAAATTTTATCTATTTGTAAATTTGTTTCAAATATTTTAAATACATAAATAATCCGTTTTTAATTCATGTAATTAGAAAAGAAATTTATTAAGTAATTGTTGCTATTTTTTTTTATTTCATTTGGAGCAAAGTGTACTAAGAGTAATATTGTAGCTTTTCGATAATGTTTTTGTTGGTTTCAACTAAATGTTGTTTTTCTAAAGTATATATTTAGTTATCTAAATTTAGTTCAGATTGTACCAAGTTGAAAGGTAATCTGTGGCAAATTCTCTATAGCATGATGATAATGTCTGGAATCTGAGTCAGACGAAAGTCGATGTCGGTGTTGATGAAGAGGCGACTTTTGCGTGCCCCGGGTGTGTACGTCGTAAAAGTGGACCCCAAGTGGAACTAAAGATCTATAGTAACGAAATCGGTGGTACTTGACCCCTATACACATTCAGACAAGCACACGGAACGTTAAAGACCATAAACCAGGGAAAAAGTCCCTGACGTAGGCCCTCCGATGCTCAAATCATGTCCTTTTCCCTAGAAAAAAGTAATGTATAAAGGAAGGAAAAAATAACTGTTGAGGATAAGTGCGAATGTGTGCGTGTACCTGCTAATGAAGAAGACCTCTCTTTTTATACGACTCTACCTGCCTCTTAAGTCTGATCGCTGCCAGAGAATGTCGGGTGTCATGATATGTCGGGGGAGGGAGGACGCCCGACGACCTCCCATTGGACGGAGGAAGGTTCCACCTTCAGTGTATGGCAACCATTGGAATATTCCCTAACTTATGGCAGTTATTCTTTGACAGGAGGTTACAATTCTCTGACGTTGTTGTCGCTTAGCGTTATCCGTCTCGCCCAGGTTCATCTGTAGACAGCTTGAGATGACTGCTCAGATGTGCTACAAGGATTGAGCCTTGAGGAAGAGGATGAGCCATGGCGACCCGGTCGGGTCTTATCGGAGAATGCGGCTAGGGATCCATTCTTTTTGATCTGGCTATTGAAGAGTTGATCAAGGATTGTCTCATTCTAGGGCTTAGATTAGGGGACCTGCCCTACATGTGACCGACCAGGAATTATGTGACTGGTAATGCGAGGCGGTCTAACTCCCATCTTCCCTTACTTGTTGACTGTCACGTCTTCTTGACTATTGATTATCACGTCATCTTGACTATTAACTGCTACATCTTCTTAACTATTAACGGTTACGTCCTCTTGACTTTTGACTTCCTGGCCTTATGGGCCCCTCCTTTATGCACCATATCAACATGACATTTCTTTTTTCTATAACCTTATACCTATTTAAATAGTTATAAGGTTCTCTACAGCATGACATTTTTTTTTGTAACATGTGGAAAATTCTCTATAGTATACATTATTTTTTTTATTACATATATTGATTAAATATTTTAACATTGATGTTGGATGTCAAGTAGAAGAAAGGATATTGATTCCAACAAAAGAAGATCAAAGACGAGAGGGACAGAGATGGCAATTTCTTACTATACAAGATAAGTATACATATTTAATTATTATTAATGGAATACAATTTGATCAATCCATTGATCAGTTACATAATATTAATATTACTTTAATGATGATACATGTAAGCAACATGATACAACACCTGGACTTGATAATATACAAAATGAATTACAAGTGTGTTAATTTTATCTTGATATTGTATTTATTAAATAATTACTTATATTGTATGTATTTATTTGCCATAGGATGAGGAAGAAAGAAAACTTTCAGATAATAATGTGATCATTAATGATGCAAGATATGAAGAAGGTAGTTTATTAATAGTTCGACGAAGAGGATCTAATTAAGGGTCTTAGATTCCAACAAATATTGATGAACAGACTAAAATAAATGTGGTTATGAATAAGTAAATCATATGATAGTACATGAACTAATGATGCATCCAATATTCAAATGGATTGGTAGGTGGCTTGAATTTACTTGAGTTTTCAAAGAAACCTTCTAAATTTGCTACATCACCAAAATGACTTCTAGAGTTTGTCAGGTTGACGTTTAATCTCTACATACTAACACTATTGAGATATTTGAAGAGTAGGTAAACTTTTCAGATTGAAATGAATTTTTTATCATGAACATTGTACAGATTATTTTGTTTTTTTTTTTTTGTGCTACTACGACTAGCCAATGTTGATTCAATTTATCCCTCATAGCAATTGTCTTTTTTATTTCCAACACATGCTTATTGTGGTCTCTACATACTAACACTATTGAGACATTTGAAGAGTAGGTAAACTTTTCAGATTGAAATGAATTTTTTATCATGAACATTGTATAGATTTTTTTTTTTTTTTTGGTGCTACTATGACTAGCCAATGTTGATTCAATTTATCCCTCATAGCAATTGTCTTTTTTATTTCCAACACATGCTTATTGTGGTCCTATTACTAGAGAGAATTTTGGTAAATAATCTAAAATACTGAAAGATTATCTTGATGGGATTTAATAAGAATCTCATCCCATGCATGTATTAGTTGCACTATGAGAGTTACTCTCAGTAAAAAAAGGTTTGGGACGAGAAGTTGATGAATTTGAGGTTTTTTGAAAGAAGGTATAAAAGAAAACAAGGTACTAGAGAGTTTGTGGATAATAAATCGACTCGAGTTAATATAAGTCAACATAATTAATTATATTCATTAATTTTTTATTATCTTGTATTAATACTTACTTGTTTGTTTTTATATTTGTTAAACTAATACTAATATAAGTTATTGTAAGATGAACATGAACAATATAAAGGAGATGGTTTGTAAAAATTCAAGAGGCGGGATATACAAATCATTTATATCAAGAAGAATCTAGTCCCCGTGAGCATCGTGATAGACGAAATAAAGATTAATTTATTTATCTTTGATTAATGGTTAAATGTATTTAGATGATATTAATATTTATTTAATTCAATATTAATTGTATGAGAGATACTCTTTGCATTAGAAATTAATTGTTTTAAATATTTTTAATTTGTCTAAAATGTGTGATTGTTTAAAGTAGTATGTAGATGAGAAATATAAAAATATAGTTAATATAAATTTAGTGATAAATTGAAAAATGAAATTATATACGTATCAATAAATAATGGATTTATAAACCGATTAAAATCATATTTATATGTTATTTGAGATAGATCATTATATTTAAAACAAAATTTAAAATAGAATTTATAAACAAAATTATAAATGACTTTATAAATAGATTAAAATTTATATTTGATATGTATTTGGGACAAACTAATAATGGATTAAAAATAAAATTAGAGACAAAATTTATATTTGAAATTAATTCCATTTGGTTAAATAAAAATATATTCATAAACAGTTTTTTTAATCCATTTTTAAAATTAGATACGGAATATATCAGTCTCAAAATTAGCCACGGGGCTTTCACTAACAGATTTTTGAAACGGAATATTCCATCTCAAACATTCTTTAGAAATAGAAAAATGACTTTCAGAGACAGAATATTTCATCTCTGAAGCCTTGTTGCTTATAGTGAAACAAGTTGTGATCCCACTCTCTACTCGTTTCGTTTCCCACATTCGGTTAGTACCAAAACGGAGACACGACTCGCGACTTCGTAAAGTCGCCTCGAGGATAACTCAGCATAGATAGGAATAGAGGCAAGCCTCATTAGGCTAGCTTGTTGATTCTGATTAAGGCTAGCCTTGCGAGTCTAGCAACGCTCTCTACAAGGTTTGATAACAAACTCAAAGGTATAATTATTTGTCATAAAGTTTTACTATACGATTATGTTTGACACCTGCATCTGTCCTAGAGGCATGTGATATGTGTATGTAATAATTTAGAATTATTCTCTTCCGCTGTGCACGTTTTGTGAAACGTCTAAAGCACGCATCGCATCGGACTCCCTAACAAGATATATTTGTAATGTGTGTGATCTAATAGGTTCTCGATTTATATTGATCATTCATAATTAACTATTAATTATGAATCGATCATGAGTGAAATCTAGTAGTACATTATGATCTTCAATTAACTGAAAAATCACAGTTCAGCAGCTACAATTATCAGTGAGTATATTTCTTTCACTCATCTTATACTCATTTGGTTCAAGACATGGCCTATGTGTCAATCCCCACTAGTCTAACTACGTTACACCTAACCCAAGTAGTAGTTTCTTGTCCTACAAATTCAAATTATTCAAACACGTGTCCAAAAAGATCATCCTCTTGATATGTAATGTTTTGCCCAAAGACTTACGAGTAATAATCCTAACAAGAGGTCATAGGGTATATGTCTTCTTATAAAAGGAGTGGTGAATCCTCTATGGACTACTCAAACACCTTTGAGCATATTAACTTATACTCAATCATCCCAGACTTACACCTCCAAGGAGATGTTTGCTAAAATGTCAAAGTATAAGTCTTCATAACCAATATGACTTGAATACCTCAAAACTAAGAAAATTTGCACTCGAATTGTAAGTAAATCTTCATTGACATATAGAGAGACATATGAAGTCTCATAGCAAGTCACATCCAATGAACTAGTTACCCTTAACCAGTATCCATATGTTAACTTTTAACATCCTAATGTTTCCAGTTAGTGAGGATCAACTGCTTAGATAAACTAAAGAGCATAACATACGCTAGTCTTATAAAATTGATGATCTTCAATCTCATCAATTCATCGATTAAGGAAGAATTTAATACGTACATAATTACACATGAAGAGATACCTACTAATTATGATCCAATCATAATTTCTCTCTCATGCTATGCATTGTATTGTAGACTTCATTAATTGAGTTTAATATTAATATCATATACATATAAAATGCACACTCATATAAGAATTTCTATTTATCCAATAAATAATATAATATCTAAGGTGATTACTTTAAAGCACCTCTCAAATATAACATACTCTAGCTTAGCCTAATGTCAATCACCTTAATATTGAATACCAGAGGACTCAACGTGACTTTCAAACTTACTTTATGATAGTACCTTTGTTAAAGGATCTGCTAAGTTCCTTTCGGTGTGAATTTTCTCAATTTATATTTCTTTTTTACTTTAGATCTACTTGATTAAATGATAGTGGCGAAGCACATGTTAGATCATTGATGAGACCTTGGTTCATTGGTATGTGCAATGGCTCTATTGTTGGCCAAGTAAACCGGTAATGCTTCAACAATGCTCAAAACCACACCAAGTTCAGTGGCAAACTTCTTTATCCAAACTACTTCCTTTGCTGCTTCAGAAGTTGCAATGTATTCCACCTCAGCCGTAGAATCAACAACGGTTTCCTGTTGGGAACTTTTTCAACTTATTGTGCCTACATTTAAAGTGAATATGTATTTAGACTGGGACTTGAAGTTATCCTTGTCCATTTGGAAGTTGGCATCAGTATACCCCCATTTTATTATATCATCATCTTCATATATCAAAAACGCATCATTAATTCTTGTCAAGTACTTAAGGATTGCCTTGACAGCCACCCAGTGATCTATTCCTGGATCTATTGATATCTGCTTATAACACTCAAAGTGTACGATACATTAGACCTAATATATAACATAGTATATATGATTGATCCTATAATTGATGCATATGAGCTATCACTTATGCATATCCTCTTGTCTTGTGTACTCAGACACAAACTTTGAAAGGTGAATTCTATATCTCTTGAGAAGAAAACCTTTCTTGGATTCTTCCATTCTAAACCATTTTAGCACTTTATTTATGTATGCAAACTGTAAAAGACCAAGCAATCTTCTCAATCTATTTCTTTATATCTTAATCTCAAGGATATAGGTTGCTTCTCTCGTGTCTTTCATTGAAAATATTTTAAACAACCAACATTTAACTGACTATAGAGAAGATACATCATTTCCTATGAGTATATGTTATCAACATATAATACTAGGAAAATTACTACACTCCCACTAGCCTTCATGTACATGCAGGGTTCATCTAGATTTTATGGGAAATCAAACTCTTTGATTACCTTATCAAAATAGGTGTTTCAACTCCTAAATGCTTTCTTCAGACCAAAAATGGACCGTTGAAACTTGTATACTTTGGTTTTGTTAACTGATGTGAAACACTATGGTTGTATCATATACACATCCTTAAATAGATTTTTATTAAGAAAAGTTATTTTCACATTTATTTGTTATATCTCATAATCATAATGAGCTGTAATGGTCAGGAGTATTCAAATGGATTATTTAAGTATGGCTACTTGTGAGAATGTTTCATCATAGTGATCCAATATTTTAACAATAGTCTTTTGATATCAATCTTGCTTTGTAGGTAATCAAATTATTGTTCATGTCGATTTTATTCTTGAAAATTCATTTATACCCAATAGACGTTATACCTATGGGTGGGTCTCATAGGTTTCAAACTTGGTTTTTATACATAGACTTCATTTTCGATTTCATGTCTTCAAACCATGAGTCTCTTTCTAAACTATTCATAACTTCTTCATAACTAGTAGACACTTCATCCTTACTTTGTAACACATCTATCAATTCATTTATGAGAAATCCATATTTCTCAGGAATTAGATACGACCTACTAGATCTACAAAGAGGTGGTGTAATAATAGGTCCAGTCGTTACCTTATCCTCATGAGTAATCGATTATGGTTCCTGATTAGGCAATTCTTTGGTGTCTATTAGAGCCTCTTGAAATGGCTTAACTTCAACCTCACTCCTACTATTTTCATGTAAGAGAATTTTTTTTTCTAGGAACACAACATGATTTAAACCAAACATCTTTTATTCTAAGGGATGATAGAATTAGTAACCTCTTATTTCCTTAAGGTAACCAATAAATAAACACTTATAAAACTTGTCATCCAGCTTATTTGATACAATCCTCTTCACATAAGTAGGACAACATCATGTCTTCAAGTAAGACAAGTGAAGTTTCTTACCAGTCCATATCTCATATAGAGTAGTAGATACTACCTTAGTCAAGACTCTGTTTAGCAAGTAAATGATTGTCTCGAGTGTGTAACCCTATTCGGATTTGGAAAGACTTGCATGATTTATCATTGACTTAACCATATCTAACAAGGTTTGGTTTTGCCTCTCTGACACACTATTGTATAGTGGTACATATGACGAAGTCCATTGAGACAATATACCATTATTTTTGTGATAACTCTGAAACTTTTGACTTAAAGACTCGCCACCTCGATCTGATTGAAGTATTTTAATACTCTTACCTAGTTTTTTCTTTACTTCATTTATGTATTTTTTAAACTTTTCAAAGGCCTAAAACTTGTATCTGAAGAGATAGACATATCCAAATCATGAGTGATCATCATGACTAATGAAATAGTTAAAACCTTCTCATGTGTGAGTTAACATAAATCCACATACATCGGTATGTATTAGAGCTAACACATCGTTCTCTCATTTACCTTTTCCCTTAAAAGGTAATTTAGTCATCTTGTCTTGTAAGCATGAAGTGCATGTATCAAATAAATCCAATTCAAATTATTCCAAAATTTCACACTTGTGTAAGTCAGACATGTGTTCTTACTTATGTGTTCAAGGCGACAATGTCACATGTAGAAAGTTAACTGATCGTTCTTTGAGCGCATTTATTGCTCATTCTAGTAGCATAAAGAATATCATTTAAAGTTATGTAACAATAATTATTATTAAAAGTTAAATAAAAACTTTTTCTATTTAAACAAGAAATAGAAATAATATTGTTTATTAAAGAATGACTATAATAACAATTATCTAATTCTAAAACGAGTCTACTAGGGAGTTTTAGCAAATAAGTTCCTATGACTATAACTACAACTTTTGCTCCATTACCAACTCACAAATTTGTTTTTCCCTTGATCAATCTTGAACTATTTCTTAACCCATATATATCATTATATATATGTAAAGCACACCCTATATCTAATACCCAAGTGTCTAAGAAAATAGTATGACAATCAATAATAAAGATACCTGAAATATATGAGGGCATCGAATGTCTTCTTCTTCTTCAAGGACTCAAGATAAATCTTACAATTTCTTCTCTAGTGTTATGTTTTGCCACAATGGTGACATGTATCCTTTGGTGTCGGTTCTTATTTCTTAGCCTTTTCTTCCCTTTAATTTGAGATTTTGACTTTCTCTTAAAACCTCTCTTTAAAGAATCAAACAACATCATAGCTTTAGGTTCTTTCTTCACCAACGGCTCCATTGTCTTAAGCATGCACAATAATTATGGATTTAAGTTGGTTCATTCGATAATTCATCATAAATTGTGAATAGCTATTAGGTAAACTATGTAGAATCAAGTCAATACTTAATTCATAATACATACAAATCTAAGTGATCTCAACCACTCAATGTAACCATTCATCTTTAGTGCAAATTCCACTTGCATGTTGGACGTCTATTAAGGTTATCATCAAATTTCACTGGCTCTCATGGATCAAGAAAAGGTCAATTTTATCACATCCAATGAGACTTTTGTTACAATGTTATGTTGTTCAGACTAAAGACTGCATGGGTCACCTACCAGCGACTCATAGATAAAACTTTCAAGAAACAAATTGGGAGGAACGTTGAAGTTTATGGTGATGATATATTGATCAAGATTGTCCAAGCTGAAGATTTAATTTTAGATGTTGAAGGAATTTGTAGTACGCTGAGGTAGTTTTGACTCAAGCTAAACCTAAGTAAGTGTCTATTCAAAGTCAAGAGTAGATGTTTTATTGACTACATGATGATCGAGTAGGGAATCGAGGCAACCCATAGAAAGTCCAAGTGCTAAAACATATGGTTCCTCCCCAAAACCTAAGAGAGACACAAAGGTTAATCGGTCGGATATTATCCACTCCAGATTCTTCTCTCGGTCAGTGGATCAGAGCCTTCCCTTATTCAAGGTGCTCCATAAAGCCTCAAAGTTCCAATGGGATGAAACTTGCAATAAATCTTTTGTCGAACTCAAAGAATACCGGTCCACTTACCATTTCTCTCTAAGATATTAACAGGAGAGCGACTCTGGGTGTAGTAATCTGTTGCTGAGGGAGGGTCGAATCGGTCCTAATTTGATAAGAGAGCAATGTGCAGCATCCGATGTATTTTTCAAATCATTTATTAAAAGATATTGAATATCAATACACCACTCTGAAGAAGCTACTCTTATGACTAGTTATGATAACTCATCGATTGAGATCTTATTTTCTCTCTCATCCATTAATAGTTCTCACCGACATTGCTTTTGGTTGTGTGTTAACCAACCCAGAGTTTTCAGGGAGGTTTATTAAATAGACCATAGAGCTGAGTAAATATGACACATAGTACCAACCCCGAACGATCATCAAGTCTCAAGCTTTAGTCAATTTTTTAATTAAAATAAATTGTCAAGAATAAGATAGTACATGCAATGTTTATGTGGATAGATCATACACTCTTCAAGGTAAGGGGTCGAGATGCTTTTGATATCTACCTGAGTGTATATATTGTAGTTCTTCATTCAATTGAGATTATGAGCCTCTAACATTGAAGTCGAATATGAAGCTTTGCTCGTAGGTCTTCGAGTGGCAAAGGGCGTAGGAGCTTCCTGAGCATTAATTAACTCGGATTCAAAGTTGGTCGGCTAACAAATTAGTGGGAATTTTGAAATCAATATGGATTGATTAAAGCGGTATGTCTAGGCCATCAAGAGATTAAAAGCATATTTTCAAGAAGTTATTGTCAGAAAATTCTCCGGGTTGAGAATTAGAATGTTGACAAACTGGCCAAAATGACTAACTCGTTAACTATATGGTGTAGGATCGAGGACGTGCTAGGGGGGTGAATAGCACACATGGCTAATTCGTTCGTTTCAAAAAACTCAAAATAACACAGCAGAATAAAGAACAAAAATAAACACAATCGCTAACAGGTTTCTTTTATTTGGTTCAGAGCCTGTGATGACTCCTACCCCAAGGCTCGCGATCATTGATCGCTTACTTTGGGTAATCACTATAAGCTCGAGAAATCTTTACAAGAAGAACAAGTATAATTGCAATGTTAAACTAAGTTACCGACAATACAAAGATGATGGAAAGGTTTGTCAATTGTCAGTGTAGTAGTTAGTGTTGTTGAAGTATTTCGAAGCAGCACACAGGAGCGCAAGTAGTCTGATTTTCGGTCTTTTTGAAGTGTCGGTCGAGACCCTTTTTTATAGCCTCTTCAAACCTGTTCCAGATCCTCTGATCTCGGGATCAAGTTTTGACTCGACCTGGATCAGTCAACCGATCCCTAGGTTCGGTTGACCGAACCTGCTGAATCCACTTGGCCTTCTATCCAAATGTAATCTCTCTGGATGAGCCTTCATTCGGTCGACCAATCCCATCGTTCAATCGACCGATCAGCTGATGATCTTCGCCTCATCCGATCCAATCAACCCGACTTGACTGAGCCTCT
>JBBMJZ010413105.1:1381045-1392555 GCA_037833815.1 Zingiber zerumbet | reverse complement strand
GATCACTATGTATTAACTCTAGAGGAGTCGTTAACCTTTCCACCGAATGAAAAGGTAGTCTCGTCATTTTTGCTTCCACGCACACTTCACATTTGTGTCTTTTGTCAACATTGACGTTTGGTAATAAATTTAAATTGACGAGACATTTCAGAGTATTATTATTGACATGCCCAAGTCGATCATGTCATAAATTAAAACATTCAACAATGTAGTTGAAAGCTTTTATTTTATTACCATAAAATTCACGGTGTACAGTTATTACGACCATTTTGAACAGACTCTATTCTAAGTACCCTTTACCTACGAATATACCATTTTTCGTAAGTACAAAGTTGTTTGACTAGAACACTAATCTGAAACCGGCCTTAACAAGTGCTGATCTAGAAACTAGGTTCTTCCTAATGTCGGAAACATGGAGCACATTAATGAGCGTTAGCTCTTTCCCAGACGTCATTTTCAGAATAACTTTCCCGAGTCCGACAATCAGGGATGTCATGAAATTGCCCATATAGAGCTTTCTTCCACTTATCGGAGTATACTTAGAGAACATTGCCTTATCAGAACAGATATGATGAGTTGCTCCAGTATCGATCCACCATTGCTTTGGGTTACCCACCACCGTATTGGTTTCAAACACGATCGCAATGAGATCCAATTCTATGTTGTCAGAAATTACGACTTGGTTCACAGCATCCTTCTGACTCTTGGTTGGTTTCTTCGAGCGTCTGTAATCCTTTGACATGTGTCCTAGCTTTCCGCAGTTGTAGCATGTGCCCCTTGAATTTCTTGCCTTGAGCATTCTTTTTGGATTGCTTCGGCTTTTTGGCTTTTGGCTCAGCTAGGTTGGACATCTTGTCGACTGCCCACTTCGTTCCTCTGGAGTCGGACATCTTTCAATTATCTTCCTCTATTCGTAGCCTCAGGATTAGGTCTTCAAGTCCCATCTCTTTTTGCTTGCGCTTTAGGTAATTTTTTAAATCTTCCACGACGGAGGGAGTTTCTCGATTACCGCGGCTACTTTGAACGACTCGTTCAACTTCATGCCTTCGGCATCCAGATCATGCATTATCAGTTGCATGTCTTGGACTTGAGATGTCACGCTCTTGGAATCCAGCATTTTGAAATCCAGAACCGTCCGATGATGAATTTCTTCAACCCATCGCTTTCGGTTTTGTATTTCTTTTAAAGTGACTCCCATAGAGAATTTGCCGTCTCTATTGAACAATACACGTTATACAACGTGTTGTCCAATGCGTTGAGAACGTAGTTGCGGCACAGGAAATCTCCGTGCGACCACGCATCGCATGCACCCTTACTGTCGGAATTACCTTCCGTAGTGGTTGGCGGGTCTTCATGCAAAAACCGTACGAGGTTTAATGTTGTCAGGTAGAACATCATCTTCTGCTGCCATCTTTTGAAGTCGGCTTCATTGAACCTTTCCGGCTTCTCTCTGGTTGGAACGACGGTTGGAACGTCATTGATTCTAGCCATCAGTTTGCACGAAGAAAATTCGTCTTAAAAATGTTGGGAGCTTTAAATTTGCTGGTGCAAATTGAGCGCAGGCAAAATGACGGTATGCCACCGTTTTCAGCTGAGGTTAGATTTAGACTCTATCTCTTTAAGACGAATTTGCCCTGCATACGATGCTCATGAAATACGACAATCATCTCCCAAGATGCAACGACTTTTATCTTGCGATAGCTCCTTGAAGTCTCCAATGTAAGAATGCAATGCTTGCTTTGTTTGGAAGGAAGTGAGTGAATGAGTATGTGAGGGACTTTATTTATACATATGAAAGGGTATAAGAATTTTTTGGTTCAATTAGATTTCATCTTCATTAGATGCACCCTTTAATTATCCAAAAAGTATTTAATTTTTTTTAATTATTTTTCTATTTATAATTTCTAATCGTGACTTCGTCAACCTCAGCGAAAGCTCACCAGTAGATCATCAAATGACGATCTCAGACAGAAACAACCTTATAATCAAGGATATTTAAAAAAAAATATTGTAGTTTTTCTTTTTAAAAAGGAACAATGGGCACTTGCCCTACAAAAGAGCCTTAAAGTTAATTAATACTTCACGAATCCCCTATTGCATTTTTATTTATTTTATAATATTCTCATTCCCTCTGAAATAAGAAAAAAAAATATAAAAAGAAAAATAACAATAAATTAGTTGAGTGTTTTAAAAAAAATTCTTTTAGAATGCGATGTACAACCATGTGAGTTTAAATATGATATTCTTAAATTATGTATTTTACCATCGAGTTTTAATTTAGTTGAATGACAAAAATAGAAAAAAAAACAATCTAAAAAATTAATGCATCGTATTATATTTAAAACTTATAATGATTTTTATTATATTACTATTTATGATATTTAAATATTAATTTTAACAAATTTAATTGAGTGTCAATATAATGATGTGCAAATTTATATAATAAAATCATAAAATTATTATAATACATATTAAGAATAAAAACACAAAAGAAGAACTAATATAAAATTAGCATTTTGCCAAACAATCGAAACAATCATTAATGTACATCTAAAATTAATAATTTGCTAATGACATTTCAAACAATCATTGATGTACATCTATTTAAGTTGATTAAAACTTTATTAAATTATAAGATATATAACATATTTATTTTATAGTTTTTTTGGGTACTAAAGTAATTATTTAATGAACATCCATCAATTTTATGGGGTCTTCGATAATCTTAATAAGGAAAGATATATTTGATTAAATTATCCTCTTTTCAGATCGACCACTTTTAGGCTTTTTGCACAATAATCTAAAAAGTGGGAAGTTCAATAATGAACATCCATCAATTTTGTAGGCCTATAAATGAATTAGGTTAAAAATCAAAAGTTCATTTTTTTTAATTATCATGACGTTCATCTTTATTTTTTTTACTCAAAAGGACGGTCAATTTTTATTAGCCTACTCAATAAAATAACAAAACTACTCTCAAAAACAGTGTCGATTTTAATTTTTTACATATCAATTTTAAATTTAAAACCTAAATTAATGGAATATTGTTCATCAATATTCATATTATAATAACTAAAAATTATAATTCTTACAACACGAATATAATATTTACGTTATAGCCGTTATAATTATAAATTTGTCATGAATCTATTCAAAATTTAATAGTGTGAAACGAAATAATAATATTAAACAGTAGATATCATTTTATCAGAATAGTTGATGGGGTAGAATGATCTTACACTTTTGATGACAGAGAGTTGCAAATGGCACTTTTGATTCTTACACACTGAATTAAATTAAGTGAAAATTTGGAAGGAAATTCACTCTAGTTTTCCCCTCTCTAACCAAGAACATTAATCTAATCTCGCGCTTAATCCCCGACTAATCCACCCTAATACAAAAAAGGAAAGCGATCTTATCCACCAATGATGTGGGTTCCACCTCGAAGCCAGCTGTCGCCGAGGACAAGGCCTTTTGGCAATCCAACCCAAAGCCACAATGTAAATTTATTTAATTGTAAATACATAATTAATTAATCTTTTTTCACTATTTTTTTATTTATTAAGTTTATCCATAAATAAATAAATAAAATAAATAAAATATGAATCTTATGGCCTTATCCAGTCACCGGGAAGTGGCACACGCTTCCTGTCCTTTTGCTCCCTTCCTCATCCACGGCGCTACGATCCGCTGCCGTCCCCGGACACGGCACGGCTTCTCGAGAGAGACATCTGCGAACTTCTGCTCTCTCGCGTCGCCACGTGGGTTGTAAGGAGGTGCAGGCCTCCTTCCGTTGACGTGGTGCGCTTGGCGCGCTGCGTCGACCGGCAGCTATGGGTCGCAGGGCCTCTGCCCGCGTCCAATGAGAGTCCCGGGAGCGACACGTGTCCGTGGCAACGGATCGTGGAGTGGGTCCCAGCTAGGCAATGTTTGTTCTTATCCTCTCGCTGGCGCGGATTTTTCCAAGTTGGAAATGTTTCGGTGCGTGGGGTTTCATAGTTATCCCTATGCCGTCGACGGCCTATCTGGCTCGACCGGCTGCGGACGGCGGATCAGCGTCCCGCAGAGAGAACGGGGTGCGGAGATTACACAGGATAAGGTGCCGCGTCGGAGGGCCGAATGGTCATTTAAGAGATGCACTCAGCTCACCAGCTTGAGAATAGAGATAGCGAGATCAATTAAAACGAGAAATTAATGGAAGAGGAGATGTTTCGTATCCGCTCTATATCCGAGCGAAACTGAAGCAGCGACGGCAGATAGATCGATCGATCGTCCGAGGTGGTTTTAATTAACGAGTCGAGTTCTTCCCTTCTCCACATCTCAATCGATCCAACGCCTTGGAGTTGCAGCTTGTATGTGTCGAGGATTTCAATCCGGGTAATGCCTTCTATCCTTAGCTCGATCGGAAGCCATAGGATAATGAGAGTTTGATTTCGTCCATTGAATCGCTTTTGTTTTTTTTTTTGAACAAAAAAAGAGGGATAATTTCTTTCTTTCTTTGTTTCTTTCACCATTGCCATCCGTCTAGTTCGATTCCTTGCTGAAATTCCCAAAATTTTATCCATTCCCTAACTTTTTTGCTTTGTTTTGATCCCTTACCTTTTTTTGTGTTCTTCCGTGTCGTTTGTTTGGGTTGTGTTGGCGAGCTGTAAATCTTATGGAGAAATCAGTGAGGAAAGGATAACCTTCTTTGGTTCTCTTAGATCTCTATTTCCTTTATGATAAACTAGGGAAAGAGAGAAGAAAAAATTCATCTCCAAGCTTACTGTTACTTGAGGACTTAAGGATTATTGAGGGATTTTCTATTTTTGTTTCTAAAAAAGCAATCTTGGTGCGCCCTTTTTCGTGATAATGGTGTCCAAGTCTTACTCCAATCTGCTGGAGCTGGCTTCCGGCGAGTCGCCTTCCCTTGGACGGATCAGCCGCGGCATCCCGCGGGTGGTGACGGCTCCCGGCATAGTTCCGGACCTTGATGATTCCGACGATGACGCCTCTAATGCGTCGTCCGAGCGGTCGTCCCTTTCACCTAGGGACCGAACGATCATAGTTGCCAATCAGCTTCCTATCCGTGTCCAACGACATCCGGAGGGTCGCAGTTGGACCTTCTCTTTGGACCAAGACTCTCTTCTCCTCCAGCTCAAGGATAGCATAGGTGAGCATGCCGATATGGAACTTATATATGTAGGCTGCCTCCGTGAGGACATTCCTGTAGCGGAGCAAGATGAGGTTTCCCAGACACTTCTAGAGTCCTTCCGATGTGTACCTGTGTTCCTTCCTGCAGACCTCCGCTCACGGTTCTACCATGGCTTCTGTAAGCAGCAGCTGTGGCCTCTCTTCCATTACATGCTACCTCTGTCCCCTGATCTTGGTGGCCGATTCGACCGGAACTTATGGCAAGCTTATGTATCAGTTAACAAGATCTTTGCCGACATGATCCTTGAGGTGATCAATCCAGATGATGACTTTGTCTGGGTTCATGATTACCACCTCATGGTCCTTCCCACTTTCCTCAGGAAGCGCTTCAATCGAGTCAAGCTTGGCTTTTTCTTGCACAGCCCCTTTCCCTCTTCTGAGATCTACAAAACATTGCCAGTAAGAGAGGAGCTTCTTCGTGCGCTACTGAATTCTGACTTAATTGGTTTCCATACATTCGACTATGCCCGCCATTTTTTGTCCTGTTGCAGTAGAATGCTTGGTCTTAGTTATGAATCCAAGAGAGGGTACATCGGGCTAGAATACTATGGTCGCACTGTCAGCATAAAGATACTGCCTGTTGGAATCCATATGGGCCAGCTGGGTTTGGTTTTAAGCCGTTCAGAGACAGAGGCTAAAGTCGCAGAGCTCATTAAGCAGTTCTGTGATAGAGGTCGAGTAATGCTACTTGGAGTTGATGACATGGATATATTCAAGGGAATCAGCTTAAAGCTTTTGGCTTTTGAGCAGCTCCTCATGCAACATCCAGAATGGCGAGGAAGGGTTGTTTTAGTCCAGATTGCAAATCCAGCCAGGGGACGAGGGAAGGATGTGAAAGAAGTACAGGCCGAGAGCTATGCAATGGTGAAGCGGATTAATGAAGCTTTTGGACTACCTGATTACAAGCCTGTAATACTAATTGATAAACCACTACAGTTTTATGAAAGGATGGCCTACTATGTGGTGGCAGAGTGTTGTTTGGTGACTGCAGTTAGGGATGGAATGAATCTCATCCCTTATGAATACATTATAGCCCGGCATGGGAATGATAATTTGGATAGGGTTTTAGGTTTGAGCCACTCCACCCCGAAGAAGAGCATGCTTGTTGTATCTGAATTCATTGGCTGTTCTCCTTCACTTAGTGGGGCAATTAGGGTGAATCCATGGAACATTGATGCTGTGGCTGATGCAATGGACTCTGCACTTGAAATGGCTGAAGCAGAGAAACATTTAAGACATGAGAAGCACTATAAATATGTGAGCTCACATGATGTTGGCTATTGGGCGAAGAGTTTTTTGCAGGATTTGGAGAGAACTTGCAAAGAGCATAGTAGAAGGAGGTCTTGGGGAATAGGGTTTGGTTTGAAGTTCAGAGTTGTGGCTCTGGACCTCAATTTCAGAAAGCTCTCTATGGAGCATATTGTTTCTGCGTACAGGAGAACCAATACACGAGCCATCATTTTTGATTATGATGGCACTTTGATGCCACAGGCATCCATTGATAAGGGCCCAAGTGCTAAGTCTATTGAAATTTTGAACAGCTTGTGCCGTGATAAAAACAACTTGGTGTTTCTAGTGAGCGCAAGAAGCAGAAGCACCTTGAGTGATTGGTTTTCTCCTTGTGAGAATCTGGGAATTGCAGCTGAGCATGGTTACTTCTTCAGGTAGTTCATAGAAAACCTTTGTTTACCTTCCTGCTCAATTTATTTGATTAAGTAAACTATCTGACTCTTCTCAGGCTGAGGAGAGATGCGGAATGGGAGACTTGTGTGGCAGTTGCAGATCGCAGCTGGAAGCAAATTGCTGAACCTGTGATGAAGCTATACACTGAAACAACAGATGGTTCAACTATCGATAACAAGGAAACTGCACTTGCTTGGTGTTACGAGGATGCTGATCCAGATTTCGGATCTTGCCAGGCTAAGGAACTTCTAGATCACCTTGAGAGTGTGCTCGTCAATGAACCGGTCTCTGTGAAAAGTGGTTCAAACAACGTCGAAGTTAAACCACAGGTGATCAATATGTTGATTTTGGTCGGGCAAAACTAAAACCATAAGATGCTCACCGTTTAATCCTTTCATTCCTGTAGGGTGTAAGCAAGGGCCTAGTGGCACAACGACTCCTCTCAACCATGAAAGAGAGAGATTTGTTGCCAGACTTCATCCTCTGCATAGGTGATGACCACTCCGATGAGGACATGTTTGAAGTGATCACAAGTGCTGTGTCTAGCTCCTCGCTCTCTCCTACAGCTGAAGTATTTGCATGCACAGTCGGCCGGAAACCAAGTAAAGCCAAGTATTACCTTGATGACACGGCTGAGATCGTTCGGCTGATGCAAGGACTGGCTTCCGTCTCAGAACAAATGCTAGGGGGTTCGGTTCAAGTGTAATGCTGCCCTTTTCCTCTAGTAAAAAATATAGCTAGTTGTTTTCTTTCTCCACGGGCCTTTTTTGTTGTAACCTTGTTAGCATAGTGTAACCATAGCCCCCTTGTTACTTCCTTGATTAGGCTGTGTATATTTAAGTTCTTTTCATGAGTGGCTGTTTGATTCAGATCACAGTACCATTTACATGTAGCTCACTTTGCTATTGCCAGATCTTGCTAACCACTTTCTACTTTAGTGTCTGTGTCTTCACTGATTCTGCAAGTCTTCTAATACTTGTTGCCGACTTTTAAATTGTATTTTCAAGTTATGAAAGGGAGGAACTGAGTTTTGAGACACTTTATTCACTGAAGTGTGAAGACATTCAAAGTCAAGTATGTATGGCTTGAACGATAATGTGTTTTTTTTCACAAAAAAAAAAGTTGGTCTTGGATATTCAGTTTGTCTATTAATTATAGAGTGATCGGTAGGTAAAAGGTTTTTTGTGATTGGATTTTTAGATGTTCTGTCGTTGCACCTTGTTTCACAGCAATGCAATGATATTTGTAAAGCACATGTTAGTTGCTACTACACACAAAAGTTATTCAAAGTTGGTATGTCATAGACGAGTTATTCGTGTATCAAAATAACTTGAGTCAAATAATTCATGCTGTTTTATAATGTGCGAAGATTAAAAGATATTTTAATCTTTGAAAATGACTTTGGTAGGCACTTTAAAGCACGAGTCTTTTTTTTTTTAAGAAGCTTTTATTTCAATAATTGGTTAGTTAATAGGAAGGAAATGTTGGCTGAGAGAAGTGGGGAAGGTGAAAAAAAAAAAGTTTAGACGTTAATTTCTTTTTGGTATTCACTATTCAGGCTTTTATAAGCCCGATTATTGCTACAGATGAGCGGTCTTTTTTTAATTTGCTAGTAAATGCGAAAGTGCCGTTGAAGATAACCTGGCAACCGACCTCTAAAATTGATCCGTCGCTGTAGGGAGTAAGGTGGACGCCACTTGCGTACCAAAAAAAAAAAATAATAAAATAAAGTAAAATTAATAATTTCAGTTAGTCTTATTGATTATCTTTGTGATGACCGACTCAATTCCATGAAAATTTTCCATCCGCCATCATAGTAAATCGGGAAGTGCACGCGGCGGGCAGTCCAGAAGTCCAACATCCTTTGATTATGTCCTCTATTTGGAGAAAAAATTTCTATAAATACGTCGTAGCTGAGGTTCAAACCGTAAATACATAAGAGACAACTTAAATATCCTACTGCATTATCATGACCCAGGGACGCGCCACTTGCGTACCAGAGTCATAGTCAGAGGTTAATTCACCTTTCATTAGTTATTAGAATTGATGGAAATTAAATTGATTATTTTTTTCTTTAATGTTATTTTCTATTTTAATATTTTAAGAAGAACTTTGTTTAGGCACTTAAACGATTCTATATGAGTTTGGTTATTATTATTATTATTATTATTATTATTATTATTATTATTTATTCTAAATATCATGATTATTTCGGGTGGTGAACCATCTTATCTTTATTCATCCACTAGATAAATTTAGGAGGGCTTGTGTTGTAGACCACATGGCAGTTAACCTCCATAATTGACCCATGTCATAATTGACCCATGTCGCTATGGAGAGTCATGCTCCACCTGAGTATTAGAACATTAATTCACCTTTAAATTGATTATTTTTTCTTTTTATGTTATTCATTTTAGAATACAGGAATCCCGACTCGTAATCCCTAAATAACATAGGTAGCCTCGGATACTTGATATGAAAACAAGGAATTTGAAGATTCTCCAAGTAACTTTAGTTTGCATCAAATATATGACACAATCAAACATTATAGAAAATTTTGAATTATAGATTAAAGTCATAGCTACACCCAATTTAGAGGAGATTTGTATGTTTCTATGGAATTTTGAGATAATTTCTATATCAAATTATCTCACGGCCATGTGAAACCTCACGGTTGGACTTTGATTGAGCTCTGTTTGGGGGAGGCAGCCGTTTAAAACCATACAACCTGCCCTAGGATAGACTCTGGTGAAGGGGCACGACCATAGTATGCTTGCCCAAAGGTGAGGAGACACGGCCGTAGGGTTGCTCTAAAGCATGCCTTAACTCCATTTTCACTCCGGAAGTATATCTGTCAATAATAAAATAAGCATGAGTAGATCTCCGACAAAGAGATTAATTATGCTGAAAATATGATAAAGATGAGTGTAATTGCATAGAATATATTCAAAGAAAATAAGTGAATGTGCGTCAAAGTATGCATAAAAAGTATATGAAATGTACGCACATCAAGAAGCTCGGGATTGAGAATTAGTGGTCGCCCAATAGTTAGTCATTGAAAAAGGTATTGAATTCAAATGACGGGAGGTGTGGCCGATTGAGGGCATTTTGGATGATTATACGATGGTTGGTAGGAATCTCAAAGGTTAATCTAATTTGATCTATGTCTCTACTATTGAGATTTGATTAAGTTGAAGTGTACCAAAGAGTATGGACATCAGAGGCCATGGATCAAAGGGGCTCAGGGTAAGAAAGGGAGACGAGGAGCAATGTGCGCAGGTGGTAAGAAATAGAAGGAAAAAAGAAGAAATAGCAAAAGAGGAACTTACAGTTGAAGAAGAACAGAAATAACTTAGAGAAAATCATCGGAGATGTTGCTAGGCGAGGAAGAAGACGAAGGTGAATGCACTTGTATTCTTCCTTCATCGCCCTAATAAGCCCTCTACCTGCATATCTCAACCATCCGATCAAAGAGTAGAAAAGGCAAACTAATAACTAATGTCATTAGATCAAGCGGGTGAATCGATAGAATCGTAATAGTTGCCCTAAAAAGATAACCTTGGTATAGCGGTGTCGCGAGTCAATTTCCTACAAATCCACATTTATTATAGATTTGATAGGCTAATCATTATACAAATATATCATCACGTGTATCACCAACATTTATGGCACCTTACTCACCTATTTTTGAGAGTCTCAATATATGGGGGGCAAGGATATCAGGATGACATCCATCCTAAAGAATTATTTCAATGCAAATCAGACCACACTACTATCTAGTCAATCGAGCTCAAGTTTCTTTCTACTAGACTCGATTGAGAGGCTTGTGATACAAGGAATATCAAACCCCTCCATGTAGGATCTAAGGGTTAATCATCTTGTGAAGGTGATGGTTAAAAGTCCGGTCAGATCAACGCAGTTGGGATTAGACAATCTGATTATATCGACCCCTAAGGGCTAGGCTCCTACTAAAGTAGCACCACTCAGTTCGGAGACACATTGATGGTCAGATTCTCCCAACTTTAGTTGCTTATCTCCTCCTGACTCAGTGCATTGTTCAATTAGTCCAGATATGTAAGTATCCTGGGTAGATTTTGATGTGATTAACAGGGTCAAGTTAGGTCCTGTTGTGTTTGATGTCTTGTGTCTAAATGTGTAGGAGCTTAGGAACACAAGAAGTCGAGTGGAAGATGCAACTAGTGAGAAGGATAACACGGAAAGAGAGCTGACGGGCTCGGTGCAATTGAGGGGCGAAGTGCTGTGGAAGAGTATATCGGTGGACGAGAAGGACATGCACGACATCCAAGGGACAAGAAGCGGGAGTGAAAGACTTCTCGAGGAGAACGCTGGAGTTGAGTTCGGGTGAGCTCAACTCTGGAAGGTTGGAGCATCACCCAAGAGACTTGAGATGAAGTCAGTGACCGAAGATGGCTCCGGACAGTCAGCATAAAACTGACCAATCTGGGCACTTGGACAAGATGATCAGGGGGACCAAACCACTTCGGTGCCGCAGCAGTTCGAGCACCGAGCGCCTAGGAGTGGATAAAAAATTATCTTCGCACTATTTCGAGGCCATTGGGTGGAGATAAAGTTTGCCACACTGGGGGTGCTCTAACCGTGCCACGTAAGCAAAT
>JBBMJZ010413105.1:1334902-1365509 GCA_037833815.1 Zingiber zerumbet | reverse complement strand
CATTTAAATTTTGTTAAATGGTAACTTTGTAATGTAATCGGATTTCAATGTGTTTGTTTTGTAATCCAGATTATAAAACTTCATTACATTTTGTAATCTAGATTACATTACATTACAAGTTAAAATATGAAACCAAACAAAATAATCAGCCTTGTAATGTAATCTGGATTGCATTACAAGGTAGATTACACCCTACCAAACGCAGCCTAAAGGTATTTTGAAAAATAAATACGCCTGAAAATAAATAATAAATTGTGACATTCAATTTTGATATTTTTGAAAGTAATGTGCATTAGTAATTTTTTTATTAGCCCTAGGGTTACAGTACAATGGTAAGATACGGGACGAGCTTCATAGGTAATAATAGGTAATGAGAGTTTAAAATTCTACTTAGGGCACATTTGAAAAATTTATGATGTCGAGCCGTCTATCAGAACTCATTTGTGTTTTTAAATTTATCCATGTGATCGGTAGAAAATTTACATAGAGCTAAATCGGACGCTCTGTAAGAACTCATGTACTCTTACCAATTTACCTTAATGGTTTCCATAGGGTTGAATTGGCTACTATAAAACTTACGACATTGAGCCGTCCGTAGGAACTCATCTATGCTTCAAGCTTATTTTCAATGGTCGATGAAAAACTTCAATTTGATGGGCTTGGTCATTTCCAAATTAGTGGCACGAAAAGAGTTTTTTTAATCAATGTTGGGTTGGCTGGGCCCATAGTTGGGCCCCAGTTGGGCCAAAATCATAGGCCTCCAGCTCGGCTCTTCCTGACTGGGGCCCGCGGAATTGCGTGCCCTGCTTTACGAACCGCCCCGCTGGCCACGTGATCAGCTGCTCGCTAGTCGCCGCGCTGTTCGCTAAATTCATTCGGCATATTCGGGGTCCGTGCCCCCACTGGTCCCCACCCCTACGTTCATCCCGAGGCTTCCACGTCATCCGACATTTCATATCCGCTGCGCCGGAGCGAACTGCCGATGCCGTTCCAAGCATTCAGCTCCATATCCTCTCCCGCATCGGATTCCTGGAAGTCACCGAACGCGCAACACCGAAATCACGAAACAGGAGAAGCCACGTCCGAATCAACGCCGGCTTTTGTCGTCCTCCAAAGTGACCATAATGGCTGAGTGGCTGTAAAAGAAAAGGCGCCATACTTTATTCCTTATCGACGTGTTACCCTATCGCCTACCTGGCTTTTTATTGGCCTAATTCATCGTTCGCTCGCCGCTCTTCACTATTTCGGAAATATCTGTTTCTTTAGTCTTCGGGTGGTTTGGGCGGCGCCGGTTCCTCCACTCCCATTCGTCCTCGAGGTCGATCGAGCTGCTTGCTAGGGTTCGCTTCGTGCCGACCTCTCCGACCCCAGTGTCGGTCGCGCCGCTCGCGTTGAACGAGTAAAGGTGTGTTTTTTCTTTGATTTTTCCCCCACGCCTTCTTACTGCCGTTTCTTAATAGTGAAGGACATGTGCTGCTGTCGTCGTGCCGTTTGATTTGAACGAGCGAAGTTGCGATATGTATATATTTTTCTTTCCTCTCCTACCCCTTTGTTTACGGGTCGCGATAGGTGTTGCTGTCGCATTCTATTTTTAATTCTGAAAAAAAAATGCGACGGGATTGTTAGTTGTTGACATTGTTTCCGAGTGCTCCCCCAATCTCAGGAACTGATCTGGTTTCTGAGTTTATCTCCGTGATTGTTTTGGTGTGTCGGGATGTCGAGAACTGAGGCTCGGGCTAAGGTAGAAAAGCAGATTCTTTTTTAATTTTCCTGTTTTCTTGCTACGAGTTCGGATGATCTTCCTGGATCCTTTTTTTGGATTTTTGTCACTGGAAATTTATTGCTTGGTCTGATTAGGTTGATTCTGAATTTGTTTTTGTACATACTAGTCTCGGACTGTCATAACAAGCTTCCGCTCGCACATTCTGTTGTATTCTCAGAATGGAAGCTCTTGAATTCTGTTGTTTTTTTTTTCCCAGTTCCAGCTTAATTATTCTTTGATAATTATTTAATATGTTGGTCTATTCAATTGATCAATTGAACATGTGTATATCCGTTTGATTCTGTGTATCTCTGGAGGTTTGGGCGCTAGCGCTAGTGTAATCTGAAAGTTTAGTGTCTGTTATCTCTGACTCTTTTTTTTGTTCTTTGTGAGATAACCAAGGTAATGATTGATAATTGTCATTCTTTTGGTGCTTGAAACTAGCATGAACGCAAAGGGTATAACAAATCTGCATCTTTTCCAATGAATTCTCTGATTAATTCTAAATGCTCTTGAGGGGTTGACTTCAGTTTTTGATGATAATTTCCAATTTCATGCTGAAAACTATTACTCATCATGTTTCCTTGTAAATTTGCCTGCTGGTATGCTGACTTGTTAATGTCATATTCACATCCCTCTTCATTTTTGGTTTTCTATGATGGCATATGCATTGTACACATAAAATTCTCCATTGATGGACTCATGGCACAATATTTTAAAATTTCAACCATGTAAAAATACTTGTCATTAAGAACTTCTTTCTCTTAATGAAGTTGTAGTTTACCTGTCTGAATTGTGTTTTTCATGTATAGTTGCATTAAAAGGTCTGGTTGATTTTCATAGGTTGTTTTGGGACAAATAATTCCGGAAGCTATTAAAAATCTTGTTAATGGGCGTGGAATGCTATTATCTGTGTTAACTATTAATTTATTCATCTTCAGTAACTTATCTGCAGAATTTAAACTTCTAATGCTGTTTGTCTATTGTTTAACTCCATGTTCCACTAATGTATAGCATTTGGAAAAAGTACCTTACTGTGAAATTCACTTGAGAG
The DNA here is from genome assembly GCA_037833815.1 of Zingiber zerumbet. Lineage (NCBI taxonomy): Eukaryota > Viridiplantae > Streptophyta > Magnoliopsida > Zingiberales > Zingiberaceae > Zingiber > Zingiber zerumbet. The sequence continues at coordinate 1,362,693 of JBBMJZ010413105.1, read as the reverse complement.
AATTATCCACTAAAATTTCAACTTTTCTAAATATAAAATGATGCACCTAATTGTTACTTATCAATCAACATCCTGTCTCAGTTGCAATGGATTATTTGCCTAAAATATATGAATGTCTTTATGCAGAATCCTCTTGCTGGTGGCTTGAAGCCAAAACCAAGCAGTTCTCCACATATGGCAGTCTCCATGAAAAACGTTGATTCAGCTTTTCATGGAGTTGGGCAAAAAGCGTATCCTCTTGCTCAAGTTTATTTTTGCATTTTCGCTAAGTTTACCTTCCAAAGTATAGTTGTGCTGGATGAAATATAAAGAATTTATTTAATTTTAATAGAACAAGTATCATTGTTGTTCTTGCAATATCTATGTTCATGATTATTCTATGGAAGGAATATTTGGAAAAATGTAAATAAAATTTACAAATAGTCTAAACTTATACCAATTTAATAACTTTATTCTACCATTAGTTATAGATCAAACTAAAATATATGTCAATCATTTGATCTGCATGCCCTTCATGAGCTGCTATAAAATCTTAACTTCAATAATTGTTTCATTGCTTGTATGATCTATGAAAATCTGAGTTGATACTTCATCTTGCATTCTAATCTTTGTAGACATAAATAAAAAATGAAACAGCTAGTGGTGTTATCGGGTTTGTTTTCACTAGTTCCCACGATGTTTGAATAAACAGTGTTTAAGTTAAATATTTAATTGTTGACTAAAAGAATTTCCTGTTAGAATAATCACAACAATGCAGAGAGCAGATTTGAGACATTGCATACAGATTAGTATGAACTAAAACAATTGAGAGAGTAAAAAGTGAGAGTTCATGTCAATTGGATCCTGTCTGGGAATGTCTAATCGTGAGTGATGATGTTAAGCTCTCTTGTTGCATGAATTTTGTCAACATGATCACAAAATACAGCTATGCTACATAAGTATTAATTTTAATAGAGCGCATGTGTCATTTTATCATTATATCCCCTCTGCGCATTGTGCCTACTGGTTTTGTTTTGCTTAATAATATATAGTGGATTGGAGATATGGCGTATTGAGAACTTTTGCCCAGTCACTGTACCAAGTTCTTCACATGGAAAGTTCTTCACTGGAGATTCATACATAGTTTTGAAGGTATTTTGCTAAGATTTTCTACAAATCCAACTTTAATATTTTTTATTCTTCTGCAATATTTCTTCATGAAGCTTCACCAGAATGAACTTAGACTATCACCAACTATATGTCTGCTGGTTTTTCCCTCAAGATAGTTAATTTAAAGTGATTTGGTCAAGCAGCTTATTATGAATCATGCAAATATTTCAATTTACAGTTGGGAGGAGAGAGCAGAATATGCCATGCCATATTGAGTTGGAATTGTAACTTCAAATTTCATATTTTTTTATCTATATTCCTTCTGATGGAATGTTAAGATTTATTTATTGTTGCATACATACAGATAATTCTTCAAAATGAACATGATATTTTGTTACTTGAACTTCTTGGGTTGCCTTGTGTTCATCATGCACCAATTTATTGTTGATCTATAGATTCACCATTGTCGAGATAGTCATTTTTGTTCTAATATCGATGCTATTAAAATGATATTTATAAATAGGCCTATAAACTTAAGATTTTGAGATTATGATTGTCCAATGTAATGTTTACATTGTGTCAGAACAAGTAGTGCACTCTTATACCTTGTCTGATCTTTCTAATTGATTAAATAGTCTTTGTTTTGCATAATTTCTCTGTTTTGGCATGCAATTGTTTTCTCCTCAAGTTCTAGATATCATAGATGCTTCTAATTTGGTTTGCAATTGATGTTGATGATGAATCATAAACGTATAACTTGAGCCCTTATTTAATATAGATTTCAATTTGTGTCACTGAAGAATATGATGCTTTCAATAGTCGACTGTCTAATTGACTCAAATCACTCCACTTGACTAAAATTCCACTTAGTCAACTAAAGTTGAAACAAAACGATAAATCATCCTGTTTGTGAGTAGAACTTCTTGAATCAACTATCAATTCGACTATTCTAGTTGATTGAATCAACTCATTAATACTTCATTCATTGACTAAGACTTAGAAACACTTATTTCTTGGTTGAGATCGTGCCTAGGTAAAAGTCCACCCCCAAAATCAAGATTGCAATCATTCATAATCTTTTAAGATTCTTATGAGTCACTTCATGTTCATCATGCCAAGAGACATTGATTCCAAGTCTTGCTATGCCAAGAGGCCTTCCCTTTGGGTTTTCCTTATATGCCAAGAGGTCTCACCTCAAGACTTTCTCATCTGCCTGGAGCCTCTAGGTGTTCCTCGTCTCCAAGAGATCTCACTTCCATATCTTTCTCATGGCAAGACGCGTCACCTTTATGTCTTCCTCATTAGTCAAGTTTTTGTCTTTGAATCTTCCTAATTTACCTTTGGGTCTTACTTATTTACCAAGAGGCCTTGCCTCCTATCTTTCTCGTTGGCACCTACCCCGTTTGAGCATCTATCAAACATTTATTGAACTTTTCGATCTGCCAACATCCATTGAACTTTTGCATTTGTAAATGTTCTCTTGGTCTTCTCTATCAACCAAGACATTTTTTCTTTTACCAAGTATTTGGTCAACCTTAGGGTTGTCAATGAACCGAATATTCGTGAACAAGCTTGGTGTTTGGCTTGATAAGAGTTTGTTTATGTTTGTTCAATACAGATCAATTAAATAAACAATCTTGAACAACTCGTTAAACTAAACAAACAAGCTTGAACACATATGTGTTTAGCTCGTTAATGTTTGTGAACAATGATGAATAATGTTCATGAACCATGTTCATTAATAAAACTTTTATCAACATGCTAAATAAATAAAAAACTTTTAGAATAAACAAACAAATTTGAATTATCAAGCTCACTAACCAATTAAACAAACAAAAGTTTCAAACAATCAAATAAGTTTGAATTTAGAGCTCAATAACAGCTAAACTAACCAAGCTCAAGTCAAACTTGAATTGAGAGTTCGAGAACATCTAAACTAACAAAGCTAAAGCTAAGCTTGAATTGAAAGGTTGATAACATCTAAACGAACCAAACTCAAGCCAAGCTTAAACCAAGCTTAAGCTCATAAAAAATAAACCAAGCTAACCTTGAACAATCATTTCAAAGGCTTGGTTCATTTTAAGCTCAGCTCGGTTTGGCTCGGTTACCTTATCAAACAAGCTTGAACACCACAAAGCTTGGCTTGGCTCAGCTGCACCTTAACTTTCTTGGACTCAACTTGCAAGTGCAGAAGTATTTACACCTACACAGTCGACAAACACATCAAGAAACATGATATGATTATAACTTAATTGCATTTATAGTTGGGTGCATGATTGCAGTTCAGTCACACATGCAAATGGCCGGATGCATATGTAGCCATTATGAGACAGTTAATTTAATTTTTTGTATTTATAAAAATTATAATTTAAATAATCATTAAAAGCTTAATCATATAAGAGGTCTATTTGAGACAAAACCGATGACTTACTGATTAACATAATGTAATGATATTTAAGTTTTTAATTACATGTAATTATCATTGTCATCAAGTTGTGTTAGTGTCATTTGTGGTTGGCTATATGATCTTATCCATCCATTGAATTAATTGAATACTATGTGAGACTATATTACCAGCTGGGTTTTAACATGCAGCGCTTATGCAAACACTTGCTTTCTTTTTTAAGTTGCAAGGGAACCACTCCTTTACACTTGTCATACCTTTTTAGTCATGTGAGCTGTTCCCTTCTAATTTAGTCTTTTAGTCATTGGAACCCTTCCCTTCTAATTTAGCTGATTCTATGTTACTGCAGTAAACTACATATAAACTACAATGGTCATCTTCATCTTGACTAATCTATATTCAGTTATAAATTAAAGCAATATATTGTAAACTACATATAAGCTACATTGGTCATCTTTATTTTGTCTAATCATATTCAGTTATAAATTAAAGCAATATACAATTGCATAAGAACATACAAGTATAGGCAATGTTGTAAATCAATTGATACACGGGAACAATGTGTCAGCATGAAACACTATAAAACTCATGTGACAGACTAACATACTCTTGAAGGCTTCTATGTCTTTTTATGCCATTTACGATTTCCTTTGTGTATTTTCCCTAAGGCAACGTTCTACTGCAATAATAAAAACACCCCATTCCAAGTAACAATTAGTAACTGGGACATTGAGTTAACTAAGTGGTACTGAAGTAAAGTTTTCTCTAAGGTAATGTTTATAATCCTCTTTTGCCTTCTATATATACTGGGATTGAGTTAACTATGTGAGACTGAAGTAAAGTTTTCTCTATACCTATCTCTTGAATGCACTTAACATTTTGGTTTTTCAAATATCTACTGTGTTGAATAATTTTTCTTCGTCTCAGACAACTGCCTTAAAAAGTGGTGCTCTTCGTCATGATATCCACTACTGGCTTGGAAAAGATACCACTCAGGTCTACTATGTGCAAAAGCCTGATACTTAAGATCATCAATTTTATGAAAAAAATGAATAATCATCTTAAGACTGTCGTGGAATGTCAATCTCTATAGGATGAAGCTGGAACTGCTGCAATTAAAACTGTAGAGCTAGATGCAGCCTTGGGGGGTCGCGCTGTTCAATATCGTGAATTACAAGGCCATGAGAGCGAGAAGTTCCTGTCTTATTTCAAGCCATGTATAATACCACAACAAGGTGGCATCTTATCTGGTTTTAAGCATGCTGAGATCAATGAGAGAGAGCATGTTATTCGTTTATTTGTTTGCAGAGGAAAACATGTTGTCCATGTCAAGGAGGTAACTCTTTCACCTAACAAAAATCTTGTATCATAATTCAACTATAGGTGCCTGAGTGTTTAAGCTGTTCTGATCAGGTACCATTTGCTCGGTCATCTCTGAATCATGATGACATATTCATACTGGATACGAAGTCCAAAATTTTCCAATTTAATGGATCTAATTCCTCTATTCAAGAGAGAGCCAAAGCACTTGAAGTTGTACAATATCTCAAGGATACTTACCATGAGGGGAAGTGTGAAATGGCAGCTGTTGGTAAGCTATCTTTTCTAAACTTCTGATGTCTTGTACTGATACCAGGGAAGTTTTATGATATGGTTTTGGTCCATGATGGGCAGAGGACGGTAAGTTGATGGCTGATGCTGAAGCCGGAGAGTTTTGGGGATTTTTTGGTGGCTTTGCTCCTCTTCCAAGAAAAGCAGCATCTGAGGACGAGAAAAAAGTTGAGACTTTTTCCCAAAAATTGCTAAGGTAATATATTGTTAGGAATTCTATATTTGGTGTGGAGTTTTATGTTGTCAACTATGGAATTCTGAGCCAACTTTATTCTGCTGGAGATTTAATTGAAACCATTTGCCTTTTCAGAGTTGAGAAAGGACAACCTGTATCTGTTGAAGCTGAATCATTGACAAGGGATTTGTTGGACACAAATAAATGCTATTTATTAGATTGTGGAACTGAAATTTATGTATGGATGGGAAGAAATACATCTCTTGATGAGAGGAAAGCTGCATCTTCTTTTGCAGAAGTAAGTTGATTGGCTCCTGATTATTTATTATTTTCATTTTAAAATTTGAACCACTCAGATATTCTTTCTCTATCAAATCTTGCATGCTTGCTGTTGACAAATTTAAGCCTTAGACGAGCCATTTGCGATAATGACCTCTGTTCAAGAATATGTATTTGTTTTGAAAGTGAATGGAGGAGAGTTCATTGTGGGTATGTCTAGTGGTAGTGAAGTTACAGTTTGATGTGAATTGTGAACCACTGCTGTATGCATCCTCTACTAGAGATGATTGCAATGGCATGGTGAGAAGCCAATGGGTTGAGGGGTTGCTGGTCTATGTTTACCCAATGGAAAGTATGTGCAGTTCCTTATTATGCATGTTGAGGGGAATGCCCCCTTTGGGTCACTTGAGGTTGAGGTGGTAGTTCCTGAGCTCCAACTGTGGAGATTATTTAAGCTCTTTAATCCCCATGTCATCTAGATGTCCATAATTCATATCCCTGGGTCAGGTGTTGTTGATGAACCCATTGAACGATCCATGTGGCTGAGAGCCCTCATGACCATGCACAATGATGCAATCATCAGGAGTGTGCAATTCAGTATCAGCTACTTATAACAGCATTAACTTATCCTTTTGCCTTTATTTGTCTTTATATAATATTTTTTATGCACAGCAATGCTGCATTAAAGTAAGAGGTCTTTAGACTAATTTTTATTATATTGTTCTTATATTTGTTAATGCATATAACATACAGGATTTATTGCGTGAGTCTATCAGATCACATGCTCATTTTATTCGGGTCATTGAAGGTTTTGAGACTGTAGTATTTCGCTCAAAGTTTGATAAATGGACTCAGACAAGTGAAGTTACTGTAACTGAGGATGGCAGAGGCAAAGTTGCAGGTTAGTATATGACATCAATCCTTGCAAAGATACTGCAATGCAGCTGTTTTTGTTGATGGCTTATTGATTAATTTCTTTTTTATGCAAGCTGTAATATGCTTTATGTGTCCTTTTGTAGCACTTCTTAAACGCCAAGGACTGAATGTTAAGGGTCTCACAAAAGCTGCTCCTGTGAAAGAAGAACCTCAACCATACATTGACTGTACTGGAAATTTACAGGTGTTTTGTCATTCATTTCTTTGTGAGATTTATTGAAAGAGGGCAATCCCAATTGCTGATTTGCATTTAAAAAAAAAACAGTGACATTGAATTAATGCACAGGTCTGGCGTGTTGATGGCAAAGAAAAGACCCTTCTTTCTCAATCTGATCAATCGAAGTTTTTTAGTGGGGATTGCTATATTTTCCAGTATGCATTTCCTGGGGATGATAAAGAGGAATATCTCATTGGCAATTGGTTTGGGAAGAAAAGCATAGAGGTTAATTTTTTGACATCGTTATTGTACATTTTTACTGAAGTATCTTGAAAACCTTGGTGATTAATGTAGGTTGTTATTCTGGAGACTTAGTTGTTCTAGACTTGTAGCTAAACTATTAATAACAGAAGATCTTAACAGTGTGAAGGGTTAGTGGTTCTATATGTAGTACCAATTCACTGCACTAGACATCAATCCTGTTTGCTTTCCTACAGTTTCTTACAATGTTTTTGTATGCTTATTAGGAGCATAGTAGTCAGCATCATTATCTGGACCTTACAATCCAAAGTTAAACAATGAATTGGGTTAGGATTTTATAAGTTATGATCAATCCTTTGTGTCTTTAACATTCCTACATAGGATCTCAGTTTCAACGATTATAAATATATAAACTAAAAAAGTGCTTTCAATTAGACCTTTTAAAGGTTTATATTAATGTAAAAAATATTTGTGTTCATGCCATATCCTTTGAGAAAATTTTAAATTATATAAGATTTTTTTCATATTCTAAGTGCAAGAATTCTTGTAATTATTATTATTGTCATCCTTATGGCTCTTCATTGTTGCTATTTGATATTTAAATATAGAACACTAAAAATTTTATTATCTTTTTTGTATATATGCTATCTAATAATTTTATTTATACTAAATGATATTGAAATGATAGTGTTTTAAATGTTCATATCGATATTATATTTTGAAAGTTAAATTAATATAATTGTAAAATATGTTAATTAAATTTTAGGTTCTTGTGATTTTGCGATCTGAACCTATGGACCTCTTTGCATTTCAAGGTAGCATCTCAATCATGACAACCTTCATTAGGAATGTAAAATATATACAATAATTATAATTAACTTCTGTTCGTTGTTGCTTTAGTTATATTCTTCCTTTTTTCATTTTTGATAAGAAAATATCTGGGATAGAATGTTACTTTTTGGCTCATGCTTCACCATTTTCAAAGAATTAAAGAGGTGCATTCTTTTACACGTACCTTCTTGTTTATGACGCGTCAACATTTCCTCATTTTCTATATTATTCTGAAATGCATGCTATTTGTAGTGCATTATACTCCTCGATGACATTCTATACAGTATACCAATGTTCATTTTGCATAGCAATCCTAAATTGTGAAAGATTAATAAAGTTGGTAAGTTTTAAGCTAGGGTATAGATATTTTTTTCATTTAGATTGTAAAGCTCTTATAAGCAAAATATAGATCAGAGCTAAGAATGATAAACTCCCAAACCTAATACTCACATGTAGGTGAAACACAAAACTTTGGACAGTCCACACAAATGATATTTTCTTTAACTTTAGACCAACACATTGACAAAGAGAGAGGATAAAGAGTTATCTCAAAACAAATTTCTTGAGTAGGGTTCTCCCTAAACTGACATATACACAAAACACAATAGGCTGAAGGAGAGGAAATTACAATTGGATTTTTGCTGATTGGATCTGGTCCTTGGATTGTTGGTTGGGATTATTCACAACCTGTGCTGGAACAGGGAACATGTGCAGGAACAGAGTAGAGATCCATGATGAGATGCATATCTAGATAGTGGCGGTTCACACAAACAATGATGATGGTGGAGTGGCTGACAGAGGTGGAACAAGGTGACATCATTCAAGGGATAAGGTGCTCAATTGTTGCATGGTAATGAAGAAGAATTGTGAAGCAAATTTAAGGAGTAAATGAGGTACAACAACAGAGAAATTCCAAGACAAATCAATAGAGGATGTAATAAGTCAGACTAGGGCTTCTTGTAGCTGGAACAACATGGAGGAATATAGGAGATAAAGGGATCTCTCAGCCAAACCTGTTGGATTGACTATGTTGATCATGAGAGCCAAGATCAAGTAGCAGAGATGATCAATTTATGGAGACCAGAGACTGGGAAAATAGCTGATGAGTGCCTAAGAAAATGTAGCCGTGTCTAAACTCATTCTACATAAGGTCAAGGAGGGATCAACTGTACGAGCATTTGATGACAGAAATCCTCAATACTGTAGGTTCAATCATCTTGCAGGTGGAGTTGTGATTTCAGAATAGTTAAAATGTAAGGAAAAAAAATGGTAGTCTCTTGGACTTCCATTTGGAGTAGAAACCTGCAAGCTAGAACAGACGATTCGAGTGATATGGTGTGAGAGGAAGAAAGGGAGGAAAGTACCACGGTCATTGTCACATATGAGGAAGCACATTGGGGAGGAAGAAATTCATGTGGTGCAAGGGGGAGATTCTCAAAGGTGTTGCTCGTATGGATGATTATAGTGTGTGGGCAGAGGCATTGGTAGCAACCAAGCCATGGAGAGGCTAGCAGTTACTAGGTCACGAATGTTTGTGAAGGTGTTGAACACAAAAATTGTTGAGGAGAAGAGGAGCTATTGTACTTAAGCACGAAGAGAAGAGGTGATGCAACTCAAACTAATTATGCTTCCAAAAAAACCCTCAAATTCAACTCACTAAGAGGGAAATATTTTTAAACTGAAGACGTCTTAATACATAGGCTTCTAACCTCCTTTATAGACTCGAAAAAAAGGTGCAAAGGGTTGAATACAAGATACCATGTCAAACAAATAGGGTGAAAAGGGTTGAATACAAAAATTCTATATTAGGGTTTAAGGGAGTAACTAAAATGTGATAGGCAATAAGGATTCAATCTTTGGAATAATAGTTTTAGTTATAACTGAAATGAGTGTGGCGATTGGTGATGTTAGTAGAAAGAGCATTAGTGTTGCTTTGAGTAGAGTTGGCATACAATTTTCTTGTGGATTGTTCATTTCTCATTTCAAGGAATGTGTCATGAATTATTTAGATTGTGAATGCTGACTAGTTCATATTTTCCTCTTTGGATTTGTTTTTCCTCTTCTCTTATTTGTTTCTTAGCCTGGGTGTTGTCCTCTGTCTATTTGTCTAATTCTTTTTTGTTTCCAGAGACACTAAGATCGTTTTTTAAAGTTGATATATATTGAATGAATGAGATAATTATAGGCTTGAATTAATCATTCTTACAGTTGAGTTTCATATCTTGCAATAGGCATTTGAAGGTTCTCTTGCATCTGTGGGTTAATATTCTTTGAATCATTTCATTTCCTTGTGATTTTGTAGGCATCACTGCAGGTCAATTTTCCTCTTTTATTGGAATTCATCAAGTTACTAATGCACAATATTTTTAAAATTTTCTATTATTTTTTTTTACATGTCTTACTCCAATACTGAGAAAATTCATCTAATTAATTAGATAAATAATTTAAGTTTTAGACTCTTCCTGAAACATTGTATATTGAAGTCAGGAAGTGTTACTACTTTGTGACATAGTTATTAGCGACATTACTTGTGCTGGAATTGAATTTTTGTAGCTCATTAGCAATGGTCTGTTGATCGTCATTTTAATTTTCTTCGTGCTCATTAGAGAAGCAACTGACTTGCAGAAGAAAACATTAATATCCTTGATAATCTGAAGCTTCTGTATGTGCAGGAGGAGAGAGCTGCAGCAGTATCACTTTCTGCAAAGATGCTGGAATCTTTAAAGTTACAGGTTGTTCAGGTAATTATAATGTTTTCTTCGTGACCTCAAATTATACTATAACTAAAATTTGTTACATTAATAAAACAGGACTAACCATTCATATCCACTTACTTTCAGGCTCGGTTTAATGAAGGAAAGGAACCTCTATTGTTCTTCTGTATTTTCCAAAGCTTCATGTCATTCAAGGTTTGCTTCTGCATAAATTGTTGCTCATCAAATCAACTCCACGTGAAATGTGTTTAATACATTGATTTGTTAATTTTGTTTGGCTTGTGTACTGCATAATTTCACAGGGTGGTCTTAGTTCTGGGTACAAGAATTTTGTGGCTGAAAATGAGATTCCTGATGAGACTTATTCAAAGGATGGCATTGCACTTTTCCGAGTTCAAGGATCTGGGCCAGAAAATATGCAAGCAATTCAAGTTGAACCTGTATGTTGTGTAAAGAATGTTTGGGTTTACTGCATTCTTAACAATGAAATGTTATCTGTGATTCAATCTTTTCAAATAATTGCTTTATAAATGATGGACCTACGTGATCTTTTTATCCGTTTCTACTTTCAGGTAGCATCATCTTTGAATTCATCATACTGTTATATACTGCATAGTGAGGATACTGTTTTCACATGGTCTGGAGGCCTAAGCATCTCTGTGGACCAAGAGCTAGCTGAGAGACTGCTTGATCTGATTAAGGTTTGTCAAACTATGCTTAGAAAGATTCTGTTAGTCATGTTGACCCTTTTATACTGGCTTATTTTGTATATTGTTGGATGGATCTATATACTTTCCTCTTTTTATGATTATCCTTATTGCATAGACATTTTTGGATTTAGAGGAGCTGTAAACTATGCTAAAAGACCTATACTTTTGAAATTGTACAAAAGCACATTTTTGATATCCTTGTTTCCTTGTACAACAACTTTTAACTAAGACTGCTTCAAACCTTTTGCAAGAGTGAGTTATGAGCTTCATTATATTGTTTAACTGGACATGATTGGACACATGGTCATCTATTACAACAGCAAACCATGTTAATCCTATCTATTGGGAGTTAGTGACACTGACTGTTTTTTCCCATCGAACTCTATAAAACTCTAGACAAATATATATTACTAATTGACAGTAAAGGTGAAACCGTCACCTTGAGAGCCCCTCCAAAGTGGCCCCCCACTGTCTGGAAGAGAGGTAAATCATGGGACTGAGCGCATGCAAGGAGGGGTTGAGCTAACCAGCGGGGCATTCCGCATCCGCTGGGAATCGATTCAGACCTATTGACAACAATACCCTTGCATGAACCAACTCTGCCAGCCCATGGAGACAAATATATATTACTATTGCTATAATGTATAAAAGAATTTGTTTTAGCCACTCATAAGAGTAATTTCTTTATTTGTCTTTTTGGTTCAGATTAACTAGGCTATATGAAATAACATGCAATGAGTTGAGGAACAATTGTATTCTAATTTCTCATACATCTACTTATATTGTGTGTCAATTGTCAAATTTTGCAGCCAAACATGCCGGCAAAACCACAAAAAGAGGGAACAGAATCTGAACAGTTCTGGAGTTTACTGGGAGGAAAATCTGAATACCCTAGTCAGAAAATGTCAAAAGAACAAGAAAATGACCCTCACTTGTTCTCATGTACATTCTCAAAAGGTAGACAGTCAGTGACTTTGTACTACTAAATGTCTCGATATTTGCTCTATCAATATCGCTCATATTTATTTATTTTTTCTTTTAAATATTTCTCTTCATCAAACTGAATATGCTCCTACTTCTGTGGCGAACATGAAGGCACCTTGAAGGTATGCAGAGCAGCTCTTCATTATATGAGCTTGGCTTGTTTACCTTATGATTAAATGAGTCTCTTAAATGTGGTTGTGCTCTCTTTGCAGGTGACAGAGATTTTCAACTTCGCCCAGGATGATTTGCTGACAGAAGATATATTTATTCTCGACTGTCGTTCAGATATTTTTGTTTGGGTAGGGCAGCAGGTTGACTCAAAAACCAGAATGCAAGCTTTAAACATAGGAGAGGTGCGGAGAAAGAGATAGCTTATCTTTCAATTATTTTGTTTCCACTTTTATCTTTCACTTCAAATTCATGAAGTTTATCCAATTTAGAGGACTTTGTTGCTTTTATTACTTATTATCTGACGTGTCTATGATTTTGGATATTTCCTGCAGAAATTCATTGAACAAGACTATCTTCTGCAAAATATTTCCCCAGAAACACCGCTGTTCATAATAATGGAAGGGAGTGAGCCTCAATTTTTCACTCGCTTTTTTTCTTGGGACTCATCAAAAACAGCAGTAAGGATTCTAAAAAGTTCAAATTTGTTTTGTATTGTTGATTAATATCATTTTATCAAAGGTTTGAACCTACTTTCCTGCGATGGCTAGGGGCTTCTGTGGCCTATTTTAGTAGACAAATGTTTGGTTATAGCTCAGTTTGTGATACAACAGAACTAATTAAGCTTCTTCTGGTTTCAGGTACATGGTAATTCATTCCAGAGGAAGCTAGCAATTGTGAAGGATGGAATAACTCCAACGTCAGATGTGAGTACTCAGATTCTCTTGGTTTGTTGTATGACTCATAGATTGGAAATTGTAGGCGCCAGTCTCTTGTTAACTCAACCTAGGAAGAACACAACTATAGCCAAAAGGGTATTTTCTAATACTGCAGACCAAGTTTTTCTTTGGGTGATCAATAATGGAAACTAGTTCGCCTGTGTAATTTGCTTGTGTGTCCACATAGTGCATAGGATTTTAAAGCCATAAGCTTTTTCTTTTCAATGATTCTTTGCCAATTTTGCATGATTCAATATTTTCTCTCCAATTATACCATTGGCATTTAGCTAATATCTTTCCAATTGGATATTTATCTTCTCATCAGAAGCCCAAGAGGCGAGTGACACCGGCACATAGTGGTCGATCTAGTGTGCCTGAAAAATCTCAGCGCTCAAGAAGCATGTCCTTCAGTCCTGAGCGCGTTAGAGTTAGGGGAAGATCCCCTGCATTTAGTGCACTAGCTGCTAACTTTGAGAACACCAATGCAAGGAATCTGTCAACTCCTCCTCCGGTGGTTAGAAAACTTTTCCCAAAATCTGGTTCGCCTGATTCGACAACAGTAGCTCCAAAATCAGCTGCTGTTGCCAACCTTTCTTCTTCATTTGAACTTCCAAAGGAAGTAAAGATACCAAAATCATTAAAAGGTATGCAACTATTTTCTCAAGTGAAGAGAACATGTCCAAGGTTTTATTTCTTCTCCTAAAATCTCTACGCTCCGAATCTCCTTTACTGAAATGAGTCCAGAGAACAAAGTTGAAGTGGATCCCAAGGAGAGTATCACTGGAGTTAGTGATAGAATTGAAGTGCTCACAATACAAGAGGATGCAAAGGAGGGTGAAGCAGAAGATGAAGAGGGGCTCCCGATATTCCCTTATGAACGACTGAAAACTACATCTACAGATCCTGTTACTGAGATTGATGTGACCAAGCGAGAGGTATATCATCTTAATTACTGACTAGTTCTAAACCATCATCTTTTTGAAGGTCTAAATCTGCCTTCCAACTCACAGACTTATTTATCCTCGGTCGAGTTCAAAGAGAAATTTGGCATGTCAAGGGAGGCCTTCTTCAAATTACCCAAGTGGAAACAAAACAGACTTAAAATAGCTCTTCAGTTGTTCTAGCACACCAGCTCACCCCTCATCAGCTTGTGCCAATGGATCGAAATGTGGTGTGCACATTCGACTACTATCGTATATTTGAAGTTGTGATTGTTCCTTCCCAATTTTAGTTAGTCGGGTAAAAGAAAGGCTTCATAGTAAAGAAAGGGACAGCGTCAGTGTCTTTTTTAGCTGCTTCGAGTCCCCAAATGTTGTTTATTTGTCAACACAGGTTTTGACCCATTCTTTCTGTTCGAGTGTGGCTGTGGTATTCTTTTTTTCATCAAAGCTTGGTTTGTGGGCTTGCTCTTTTGTTTTATTTTGGCCATTTTTTTAAGTGACTAAAAATGGGATTTGTCCCAATAAATTTAGGAGTGCTTGAAGTTGTAATTGAGGCTTGAGTTGTGTATACAAAGCGTAAACATATTTATGGTTGGAGACAAGCTTGCTCCTTGGTTGTCACTGCTGTTGCATAGAGTTGTGATTGGAGTGTACACAGTTCAAACAATCTGCATCACTTTATTCGCTACAAGCCAGTGATGAGATACAATGCTTTGATGATTGACATAACGAAGTTACTAAACTGAAGGTACAAGTACAACAATAACAAGGATGAAACAATTTTTTCAAAGGCCGAGAAGCAAATGAAATGATCAATTACCACTGGAAAATTCAATAGTAGCTTGAACCAACAAGTAATTCTTATTGTACTACTGAGTGCTACTAACATGAGATCCTATAAAAAAAGACTGACTTGACTTTGCTTCTTCCTCCCGTACTGGCAATTATACAGTGTAGTGTTGTTGGATTGTGTCAATGTCAAGACCTTTGAGCTTCACCACTGATTCAACATGTCCCTTCAAAGTGTGCAGTTCACGAAGCCTGCAGGGTTCAAGGCATGGAGGTGTTGGAATGTAAAAGATTTTTCAGAATTCCTAAAGTTGATGAGAACCTCTTTTTTTTTTTTTTTAACAATGAGGTGCATTTCTAGTTAAACGTCCATTAAACATCCCATAATACCTTGCGATCTCAGCTCTACGTTTGGCTTGTTCAGCAATTTCTGATAGTTCTCTGTAGCCATTGTTATCGTGGAAAAGGTTAGTGGATTCTGGAGGTTGGAGTCCATGCAGTGTCCTCTGTGCCAAAGCCCATTGAGCTTCCCTTTCTTCCTTACCATAATCTTTCTTAGTAGTGAAAGCAATCTGAAACATCATAAATCAAGTAGAAATTGGCGCTTGGGTTAATACAAACACGAAAGTCTATATGAAAAGGAATAAACAGATTTCCCCTAAAGGCACAATGATTCCATACTTTATTGTTGAGAAGGTTATCCCAAGCTTTTCCACTTAGAATGTAGCGGATGGCAAATTTGAACCAATCCAGAGGGAAGAAGGTAAGAATGCTGTAAAGCCAGATAACACCGGCCCATCCCCAACCTATACCTTTGATTTTAGCGAAACCCCAGTCGGCATAGACAGCTATGAGGGTTGCAACCTGAGAGAAGACTCAATAACGAAGTGCTAGAGTTTATGAGAAGTGCATTCTTCTTCAAATACTAATCTGAGTAAAAGGTTCACTTACTAGAACAAACATTCCAGAAAAATGCCATCATGTATTCAGGTAAATATGTATTTAGATTGATTACTAAACTGTAACAGTAAGTTGGAAGGTGACGAGAATGAAACTTAAGAGGAAAAACAGTGGAGAGAACTTACAAGCTGTGCAATGATAAAGGCACTGACTAGGAGGAGTCCTGGGCGCTCAAAAAAGCACCAGCTGCGTGACCGTGTAACAAATATAAGAGCTTGACTAACAATACTGACTTGGAGGTATAGAGCAGCCATCATTTCATCATTGCTGTCCCTCAGTGATCTAACTCCGAATGCATGCTATGAAAAATCATAGTTAACATTAGTGTTCTCGTGCAGTACAGTGGAATCCATTTGTATTATAATTGTCTGTGAAGAGTAATTATTCACTAAAAGAAAGGACTTGATCAGAAAGAAAAGTAAAAAAAAAAAAAGGTTCACAATCAAGCTGATTGCCCTAGACATTTTCCTTGTGCAGGAAAAGGGAAAAATAACTACACTCACTTTGAAAAAGTTGGTGCTTTTCATGGCCCAAAAGAATAGGACTGTCATCAGTGCCAAATAACCGCCGAGAACAATTCCTGTAGCAAATATTTCTTTCAACTTCCAACTGTCAGGCAATGGAGATGGCTTCACTCTATCTTTCGAAATAGTCATGATTGTACCTTCAATTGCCGAACACAGTACGAAACAACCATGTGATCCGAATCTAGGGGATCAAAATAACAAGCAGAACTAATAAGATGGTATTGTCTGCTTTAATCTGCACTTACCATCATTTAGGATGGCGATAATTAAAACCATGAATGGCGAGAAGTCAAATTTCCATATGAGTGCAATAAGCATAAAACCAAGCTGCAAAAGTTAGAGGCAAATGAGAATCAAAGAAATGATCACACTAGACTTGGAAACTCAAAATCCTGTGTAGGATTGAGCTCATGTTGGAACTTACAACAATCCGTATAGTGATAGAGACAGCATAAATCTGTGGTAAAACAAGAAAAAAGAAACTCAATGACAGCAGTAGAGAAACCTTGTAATGAAGGAATAACGGCAAGGAAATGAGAAATTACTCACGGTATAATTCTTCATCCTCTGGAAAATAGCTCTGCTAGTAAGCACAGCACTAATGATGACACTAAGACCAGGTTCAGTAAGAACAATATCAGAAGCACTTCTGGCAGCATCTGTTGCATCGGCAACAGCAATACCAATATCAGCCTTCTTCAAAGCAGGGGCATCATTCACTCCATCACCTGTCATTCCACATATGTGCTTCCTCGCCTGCAACTTCTTCACAATCTCATATTTGTGTTCTGGTCCAGGAAAAACCATCCATAAGACATCAAAAGAAAGTCAAATAGCATGACAATTTGTATGATGATGACCAAGGTTACCTGGGAAAACTCCTGCAAATCCATCAGCCTTCTCTATCAATTCATCCACAGGGAGTGCTGCAATTGATGCATCTTTGTCTTGGCCAAGCAAAGTAGAAGAAGGATACATATTTGTTCCCATACCAAGTCTCCGCCCTGTCTCCTTTGCAATAGCAAGCTGATCACCTGAACTAAAGAAACTTAGCAGAAGATGATGGTTAACAAAATGACAACCAGGGTAAAGGAAGGAGAGTTCACTTACCTGTGATCATTTTGACATTAACGCCAAGGTTGAGGGCTCTGCGGATAGTTTCGGCACTGTCATGTCTTGGAGGATCAAAAAGAGGTAACAACCCTACAAATTGCCATGGTGCCCCTGCACTCTCTTTGGATTTCTCTGGAACTTCCTGGAGGTGAAAGGTTATCAACTTTAAAAGAAACCAGAATTCAAACATGAATAATTATAACTTCCATGGACACACAGAGCAGACCTGCCTAGCAATAGCTAGTGATCGCAGCCCACGTTCAGCATATTTATCAATTACTGAATGCACCTTAGTCCTGACATCTTCTTTGCAGTTGCAAAGGTTCAAAATCTGTTCTCAGAAGTTGAATCCCGTCAGTGATAGCAATGCATGAATTGTATGCTACGGGACAAAAAACCAGATGAAGGGAAAAAAATTACCTGCTCAGGTGCACCTTTACTTACACGATGCCAATTGTCATTGCCATCAATATAGGTGAGAGCAGTTCTTTTGTCGACAGGATTGAAGGGAAGAAAATGTACTTCTCTAATACCTGCTCTCGCCTGTCCATGAGCAATAAAATTGTCGGACTTTGACTTATATTCAGTATGATCATCCTTCATCAGAAATACTTATATAGAACTTACCTCCTTTGGGTCTGCAAGCATCCCTACCATGGCAGCATCAATAGCATCCTGATTCTCTATTCTTGATGCTCTTGCTGCCAATAGGACCACATGCTCCTTATCCACCCCTTTTGTGAAAACCTCAATAAGAAGTTTGTCGATGCTCAATTTGTTGAGAGTTAATGTCCCTGTTTTATCACTGCAGAGGACGTCCATGCCAGCCATCTCCTCTATTGCGGTCATTCTCTTTGTGATAGCACCTTGTTCAGATAGTCTGTGTGATCCAATAGCCATGGTCACAGACAGGACTGTTGGCATGGCAATCGGGATACCTCCAATCAAGAGGACCAATAGATTATCAATACCATCCCTATATCTTCTGTGTTGGATTGGATACATGACGATGATCTCAATGACCATGCCGACTGCAATGGAGCAGATACAGAAGTTACCAATGGCCGTCAGCACCTTCTGGAAGTGCCCAACTTGGTTCGTGCTGTCTACGAGATGTGCTGCCTTTCCGAAGAAGGTATGAACTCCAGTGGCAATGACAATGGCCTCTATTTCACCCTGCTTGCAAGTTGACCCAGAGAACACTTCGTCTCCTGGATTCTTAGTAACCGGGAGAGATTCTCCAGTTAAAGCAGACTGATCAATCTTCAGCGGATCCCCTTCGAGCAGACGTGCATCAGCTGGGATTATATCGCCAAGTTTGATGCTAATTATGTCACCTGGCACAAGAATTGCCGCGTCCTGTTCACTCCAGCAGCCATCTCTAAGAACCTAATTGAGCCACCAGACTACTTCTTATTAACATAACTTTAAAGTCTAGTTTTAGAATTTTAAGCTTTGAAACAAAACGATTGATCAAGGAGAAGGAACACAATAGGCACGTGCCTTTGTCTTCGGGGCGAGGCCGGCCATTAGTGCGGCGGCGGCGTTACCAGCATTATTTTCTTCGATAAAGCTGATAGTGGAGTTGATGACGAGGAGTACGATGATGCCGATGAAGTCTTGCCAATCCGGTGCCTTGTGGTCTCCGTTGGCCAAGACGATGGCCATGATGGCAGCCATCTCCATGACCCACGAAAGGGGGTTCCACATGAAGCCCAAGAACTTAAGAATCTTACTTTCCTGCAATCACATAATCCACTCGCTGTTCAGTCTAAATACTGATAGATGATGAACAGGAAGAAACACGCATAAAAAATATTTTATAAATTACCATTTTCTCTTCGAGCTTGTTTGGACCGAAGATTTGGAGCCGATTGGCTCCTTCGTCCGTAGTTAGACCTTCTTTGGTGCATTTCAGCTGCTCGAACACCTCTTCTATGGGAATCCGTTCCTAAAAGAACCAAATGGCCAGCAAATGAAACAAAAAAGACTTGTAAAGTCGAAACCACACTGACAAGAAAAAACTGCAACTTTTCGAGACAACTCTGGCAGATTCCAGTGAAACCAACAAGTGCCTCGGTGAAAAGTTTAAATTTTAAACAAGTGGAAGCCGCGATAACCACAGACATTGAATAATCTCGCAACTACGCGACAATTTTTTCACCTACTTTTTCAATCAGGGCGAGCTAACCGAGCAGACGAGAGGAAGGATCGAAAGTTAGCATGTTGTCACGGATCAGTACTTACGGAAGTACCAAAGCCACGACAAGTTAAAAGAGATTTCTTTGTAGTTGTTTACTCATTAGCAGAAGGAGCACGTGAGAAGACGACAAAAGCAAGCTGAAAATGAGAGAAGAAATGTCGTAAATCTTAAAAAAAATAAAAAAAGAAAAGAATGCAGCATCACATTTGCCATTGCTTTCCTCTCCCTCTTTTTCCTCATCGGCTAAACCTTTAAAGCTCGAAGCCGGAAAAAAAAAACGCTTTCGATCGTGTTTCCATAACCTAGAAAACAATGCATGATCTACGAGGCAGAAATTATCCATTTTTCAATTGCAAAAATCTCACTTGGGCTCTTGATTCCAAAAGAAATGGATCAAAACACAACAAAAAAAAGGAAATAATAAACACTCACAAGGTCGACGGTCTCGTTCTTGATCTGCTCCAAGCTGATCGCTTTCTCGCCGGCCATTTCAGCCGCCGATGACTCGTCGACGATCGACGAAGAGGTATCACAATCACCAAAACAAAACCCTAGAAATCAAAATCAGAACTCCCAATCACTCTACCTTCCAGTGATCAAGCTAGAAGTGGCATCGGCTGAGGAAGGAGAGTGAGAGGGAGAGGGAGAGGGAGAGGGGAGAGGGAGCCGCGTCTATTTATAGGAAGAAGCCGGCCGTCTTCGTCGAGTGGACCACCTGTGCCTACCCGCTTTTCTACCCGACCCGGCCCAAAATTTCCAAAACGAAGCCCCTTCTTTCTTGTTACGAGGTTAATTAATTTATTATTTAGAAGAAAAAAAATCCGTGGAAATGAACGTCTAAAAAAAAATTCTAAATACTACAATGAATAATCCAAATGGCAACCACATAAATAGCAATAATAATGATTTTAAAGTCCCGGCCCTCCAATGGATAATAATAATAATAATAAATTAATCCTCCATGATAGAGAATTTTTTCTCCTATGAAAATGGAATGAGACTCTGTGTACTTCCTAATTTTCTGAATTATACTGGTCATTTTAAAACTCATCAATTAAAAATAATAGTAATAGTAATAGTATTTTTAAAATCCCATCCAACGACAAAGCCGAGTGGATCATCAATACAATGGGATTCAGAATTTAAAATGATCTTCACTACTACGATGTGTTGTAAGATATTTTATCAAGTCAGATAACAAATTTAGAATGTCTAAGTGCTAGATTAGCAATTACTTATTGTTGGGATAAAGTTGAGTTAGTTAATGGAGAACAGAGTTACTACATAGGGTAAGAATTTAAATTTTAATAAAGTCCAGAAAAAAAGTTTTTCTTTGTATTGTTCAACTATTACTTTTTGATTTATCTTCTCATAAATGATCATGAAATTAATGAAAGGATTCTACTTTTTACAATTATAAATTAAAAATTACTCGTTCTTCCAAATTTATTCGAATTAATCGGTTCCAAGGCAACCTACGTGAATTATAAAATAATACTAATTTGATGAGTACGGCCGTATCCGCTTGTTCGTACTAGGCAAAGGAAACTAGTGGACACGGAGATTCAGATATTAATTTATAGGATTTTTACGCATGGGAATTATCATCCGGACAAATCACGTCTCCTCCATTTCTCCGACTTCTTTATTCATCTGCAACTTTGCTAAGAATTACTTCCTTGATATTGGAGCTGAGAATAATTAATTAAAAAGGAGAAACAAAATGACAACTTGATCAAAGATATAATTATTATCATCTGTACTATTTCTTAAGTTAATAACTGTTGAATATTTTTTTTAATTAATTAGTTATTCATTTATTGAAATGATCACGCTTTTAGTTAGTTAGTTAATTAAATAAATAAATTAGTTCAGATTCAAAGTCTTCGGCCATTACTGATGTGCTGACTTGGACTGAAACTTTGGATTTTTTTTTCTTCAATTTAATAGATTAAATTGAAAATGAAACGTAACCATACGTTTTAAGTAAACAGTAAATTTCGTTGATCATGACCAATTAGAAATCTCTATCCCTAATTATAATGTATGCATAGATATACATGTAATTAATATCGGTAAATCTATATGGCCAGAATCTGGCTGACCAAAATTAATTTCTAGTACATGCATGTAATTAACATGCATATATGATATTACTAAAATATCCTTGGTAATACTTTACAAAGTGTATTCTAGCTGGCTAAATTCTAGCCATTAAGCAATGTCCAATTAATATATACATATGATATTTGTAAAAGACATTGCTAAATGACTAGAATCTGGCCGGCCAGAATACACTTTGTAAACTATTATTAAGGATATTTTAGTTTTATCATCTATGCATATAATTACATGTATATATTAGAAATCAATTCTGGTCAGTCAGATTCTGGCCATATAGATTTACCGATTTCTAAAATGTTCATGCATATATATACATATATGTATTCTAGTTGGTCAAATTCTGACCATTAAATATTACCCTTAAGTAAATCCTGCGTGGACATAACTTCAAATCTAAAATCCAAATTGATGCGGATGTTTTTATGTTTTCGATAAGATTCGATCGATTTTTCACTTCTAATTTAAGCGAGACATGATGTGATGTGGGCGTACGAACAAATCCATCAAAGAGAATCGAAGTCAACGCTGGTAGGTTAGGGGTTGTTAAGTCAACGAGTTGACGATCGAGTCGGGCCGGCAGGCCACGGGAATCGCGAGGAATTCAAAGGATCAATTAAGTGGAATTTGATGACGTAGAGTAATTAAAGCCAGCCAAGCTTGGCATTTTCAGTCATAAATATGTTTGGACTCATGATGTGACAGATCTAATGGCCGAGTCAAACCTTGCTAATTGAATGGTTAAGTCATGATCGGACTCATGATGCGGCTGATCTAATGAGATCGTGCTATAATGGTTAGCCCCGGGATTGGCTGAACTAGTCACCATATAATAGAATTATCAAATCAAATAAGAATTAATTTATGATGAAGTCGAAAGAAATACCCTCTTAAAGAAGGATGACCTGCTCAATCTTCTAATTTATCTCTATGGGACAACGAATAACCTTTTTCCAAATTTAATTATAAAAATGAAATTTAAGGGTGGATTCCAAATGGACAGATTTAATTGGATATAATTTTTTCTGGCTTCCTATAAAAAACATCATAACAAACATGTATTTGATAAGAATTTACTTATATTAGTTTTATAAAGATTAATTAGATAAATAAATTTAAATAAATCATTAAACTAAATAAAAAAAAGCTTAAACACGTGCATTCAATTTGTTAATATCCATGAACAATATTTATAAACTATATTTATTAATAAAACTTTTATCAACATACTGAATAAAAAAAATTAAAATGAACATATAAATTTAAATTAACAAATTCAATAATCAATCAAATAAATAAAAAATTCATACAATTAAATAAGCTTAATTGAGAGCTTAATAATATCTAAACAAACTAAACTCAAGCTAAACTTAAATTAAGAGTTTAATAATATCTAAATGAACAAGTTCAAACTCATAAAAAATAAATTAAATTAAACTTGAACAATCATTTCAAAGACTTCATTCATTTTAAGATGGTCTTAGTTTAATTTGATTACCTTATCAAACAAGTTTAAATGACCCAAATCTTGGCACAACCTATTTACGGCCCTAACAGTGAATCTCCTCTAATAAAAAATTTAAATTAAAAAAAAACTACTAGGAAAACACAATGCAACGTTCAAACTTCTTTATTGTTTGATCTAACAAGAGTGAACTCTCCTTAGTCATACCTTTTGACCTCTAGCCGCCAACATAGTAGTCAAAGTCAGCAAAGTTAGGTAGTGGTTTATATCCAGATTACTACTCTTGTACCTTCATCAGCATCACTTTGTCAGTTTGTGATGGTAGAGAATCTATCATAAGTCCACTGGATACGAACGTTTTCACAATGCCAATAGACTACAAGACACTACATGAACAGATAAGTCAGATCGCCATTTTTATAGAGGTTTTCCTTTTTCACATAAAAAAGCTTGTTACAATACAAATCTATTAACAGCCAGCACAGAGCGTATGTAGAACATACATAATCTTGGGACTTTCTTCCAAGAAACTTTGGTGGATGATAATATATATTAGATAATGAAATGCGAGACTAGTTCTGGGAAAGAGAGAGACGACCTGGGCTATCACTTTAGTACTATCTTATTTCTCCATTCACTTCAGTCAAGAAAAGCAGCTTGATCAGCAAATTTGGACCGAAAGTCATCTCACAAGTGGAATGAGCAAGTACTCCGCGTAGAAAAGCTGAAAAAAGAAAAGCAAATTTGCTTACAAAAACATAGAAAGAGAAGGTTGTGAAATGTTCAACAGTTCTGCAAATGTGACAATTACCTGCCATATAAACATGTAAAAAGATGTAATTGCCGGTTTACTCATTAGGTTGACAGATTTAGCACGATTCCAGAGACTCAATGCAAGTACTGCGTTGCCCAAGACCTGCAAAACCAGTAAAATGGAATTTTCGCTGAATAAGCTTTGAGAGTTTCTAGAAGACTTAAGACTCTTTTGGTTTCATAAATCAAAGGAGAAATAAGCATTCTGAGCAACAGCTTGGATGTTTCAAGATGGTCTGAGGTATGCGTCTGCAAGTTGTTAGTTAGGTGAGGATCAAAAATTACAGGATGTAACCTCAAAGAAGAATAGCAGCCTTGTTATATAAGTATCTGCAATCTAAATGCCAGCAAATACTCAAACAATACCAGAAGAAACAAGTTGTGATTGATCAATTCAATTTTTCAATTCCTTTAGTGGATGAATTTCTGTTTAGTAATGGTAGCAAAAAAACAATAGAAATAAAAACATTGTTCAGTCAACCAACTCCACTGGAGAATATCCTGAAATCTGAGAGTTGAAATAAGTGAAACTTGCTGGTATGTCTAATGAAAACTAATTGGTTAAAATTAAATTTGGTTGAAAAAATTATGGGATAATGAACAAGCATGACAAGAGGCAGGAAATAAAATAACCAAGCAAATTGCAGAGAAGTTGTCTGCATACAGTCACAAGCTTGCTCCAATTGCAGGATGAAGTGATTCCAACTGCCATTGCAACACCATAAGCCATCTCAAGAAGGTAGACACAAATCCAAAAGACCTGCCAAAGTTATTATAATCAGAATAGTTGCACAAATTAAAAATAATGATCAATTTTCTTTTGTTGGAATACCCGTTTTTGACCTAGGCGAACACTGAAGGACCGAATACCAAAGATACGGTCTCCTTCAATATCAGGGATATCCTGCACCAGATGAATATCTCAGTCCAGAAGAAAAAAAAATATATTTCATGGTACTAGAAGACAACCACCAGGAGATTTACAATTAAAAAAGTAAATAAATCTATTATAGAATTCAGATTTACTATTAAAAAACAAATAAGGCTATAATAAAATTCAAGAGGAGGGACTTTAGCAACAAAAGAAAATAAGCAAGTTGTGCCCATCCAATTCTTTGAAAGCATATTACAAAGACAGGTGTTCCTTTCATATCCTTTCCTACTACTTTGAGTAAACTTTCATCTCTGTAATTTAAAAGTTAACCTTACAAAGTCATTTCTCCATCAACTATGATTCACCAAGTTGATCTGTTGTCAATGACTCTATTGAACAATTCACATAATGCTAGATAAAGACTACTATAATGTCAACTCAACAAGCCAAATTTTATAAATTTATATGGTTTGCCCCCATTACTATTATGTGATCAACCATCGCATCGTCCTCTAACATCACTTCTTACCTCTACCATTAAGATTATAATTATATTATTGCAAACTCAAAATTTGGAGCCATTACATTCATTTCTACTTCTCATAAGCGAAGGAGAGAAAAATGAGGCAACAAAATGTATGCTTACAAAATGATTACAAATCATTTTTGAAATCAGTGCTAACAATTCAATGAAAGAAAAGGCTTAGACAAGAAGTATCTATAGTTGATTGGCTCTGATTGTAAAATACCAAAAATAGGCGGATATTAATAAGGGATTTTTCCGGGATTTTTGGATATTTTTCGGGAATTTTTCGGAGCTCGAATGGACGAGTTTACGGGGATCAAAACGGGGTCCCGAGAAAGCCTGTTTTGGCTACCCCATTTAAGTGAGGAAAAGTTGATTTTCCTTATTTATTTTTCTTTTTCTTTATTCTTTTTCCCCCTGCTGCGCCGAACCCTCACGCACGCCCGACGCCCTAACCGGCGCCGCGAGCAGTTTCTCCTCCTCTTCATTTTCTTTCTTTCTCCCGAGCCGACGCCACTGTTTCTCCCTCTTCTCCTCTGCACAGCCGCCCGAAGCCAGGCCTCTAGCGACGCCGGCCACCTTCTCCAGTGCCGGCATCCGAACCCTTGCTGCCGACGCCGTCCCCGTGCCCTGGTGAATCGTCGACGCCTTTCGGCAGAGCCACGCCTAGCCGATCGGTCCAGCGCCGAGTTTTCCCTTGTCCACCCGATTCCTTTCCATCGCTGGCACGAATCCACCGCTGCCCACTGGTAGGAGCCCTCCTTGCGTTGATTTCCCTTCTCTTCCTCGCTCCCGTGCTGCCCAACGTCGCTGCTTGTTGCCATTGTCAGCATCGTCGCCTCTGTCGGATGTGGCTAGCCTAGATCCCTCCAGCCGAGTGCCCCCTCTTCACCGGAATCTCGGACTAGGAGGTCTAGCATTGTCTTTGTTCTCTCCAACGGAGCAATTGGGTATTTTCTTGAAGCTGTGCCCTAATTCCGGTTAGTCATTGCCAAGCATCTGATTTTTCCTTTCTACTGTCAGTATTGCTTCGTCTCTTGTGTTTGCAGTTGATGGTACGGAGGAGGCTGTGGGCACAAGATTAAGGTCAGTGATCTAAATCTGGTATTAGATTTGGGCAGTTGATTCATTCGTAGAGTTGATTCTTGGTTGTTGATTGGAAGACAGTGAACTAGTTGGTTCCGGCTACCACAGCGCCAGTAGCTTGTTGCTGATTTTACCGGATCCATGGCTCTTGCTAGCTGCTGAAGAAGAAGAGGTGAGAGATTCAGTATGTGATCTTGTGCTTAGTTAAAGAAGTGTTGATTTTTGATTTAGGGTGTGGGTGTTGTGTTGTAGATCTGCTCCCGTGGGCATCTTTAGCTCTCTGCCTGTGTTGTGCTAGCATATCAAGCAAGCTTCGCCATTCTTGCCACTCCATTGTTGGAGAGGGGCTGCCACTTAGGGTAAGCAATGCTATTGATCTCTATGATTTCAAACCCTAACTGCCTACGGATTGGATGCATAAGCAACTCATGGATATGTTTGGTATCCACAGGATTTAACTGTTGTGTAGAGTTATTTGGTTATTTGAAATTGATCTAATAGTATGATTAGGGATAAGGTAAATTAACCCTAATTAATCGTTAGATTTTTGTTATAGTAAGTTTTAATTAGAAGGTGGAACGATTAGGGTTAATGAAGTTAACTCTAATTGATTAATTGGATTAGAATTTAGTTTGGCTAATTGTTGTACGATAGAATTAGCTGAACTAGACATTATGTTTGTGACACAGGACGTTGACGCGAGACGAGTATCTCGGAGTCAGCTTTGGACCATTTTATCGGAGGCGGGTACTTTTGACTTTATGTCTTTGATATGCATTGTAGTGAAATTTACAAGTAGCAATAATTATGTTCTCTTATTTGTTTCGGTTAATCACTACCCGATACCTGTTACCTGCTGATTGATTGCTTGTTTTGCATCTCATGTTATGACTTACCTGATTATACATGATTAGGGGTAGTGATATAACCATGCTTCACCATGTTCAGGACCTAGGTGTGATACCCTATCTGATCTGTGAAATCTTGATATGATTGATTTACTATGACGCACATCATATATGTATATGGACTGATTCAGTATATTACCATGCTTAGTGTCATGCACCATTTGCATGATTGCATGCTGTGTGATAGATTGCTCCATTATTGTCGAGCACATCACCAGTTTCATCACTGTTCGGTGCTCCGTTGTTGACGCTCATGGGTAGCGTGACGCAGCGTGGTAGCACGTCAGTTGTGCTCTGTTCGGTGCTCCGTTGGTCCTCTCATGGGTATTGTGACGCAGCGTGGTAGCACGTCAGGGATCCCTCCCCGTCATAGTGTACCGGGAGATGAGAGCATTGCGCTCCCCCATTTATGATTTGGGGTAGGAGG
>JBBMJZ010413105.1:1318480-1334802 GCA_037833815.1 Zingiber zerumbet | reverse complement strand
TTTAGTACTAAGTCCTTTGGGCAAGAATAGTTGAAAAACTTTGTTTAATACACGTGGTTACTTTAATGATATCCAAGTGACTCACCACAGCCAAGAAGCTTATTCAAAGAAACTTGCTTGGTGGACCCAATTTA
Organism: Zingiber zerumbet; assembly: GCA_037833815.1. NCBI lineage: Eukaryota > Viridiplantae > Streptophyta > Magnoliopsida > Zingiberales > Zingiberaceae > Zingiber > Zingiber zerumbet. The sequence goes on along the minus strand of JBBMJZ010413105.1, from coordinate 1,334,668 downwards.
ACACAAGTTAAAACATTCCCAGTTAAATAACTAAACTTATCTTACAAAAATATAGGATTAACTTGGTTAAAAAATAGACTTTGTGAGATAAATAAGGAAAATTGAAATTTAGATTTAAAACAAATTAAATTAAAATAAAATTTAAATTTAAATTTAAATTTAAATTAAATCAAAACTTAAATTAAAACTTAAATTTAAAACATAAATTAAATTAAAACTAAAATTAAAAATTTAATTAATCCAAAATTCAATAATTATTTAATTAATCTAAATCAATCAACCTAATTAATCATAAGTTAACAATTAATCAATCAATCTTAATTCAATCCTAAATTAATTTTAACAATTTTCTTTGTAACTAATTTAATAAGAAATTATTGAATAAGTTTAATAAACAATTGAATTAATTAATTTTAATTTAATAAAACTTAAAGTTATATTAATAATCTGAAATTAATTTTAACTTAATTAAATTAATTCACAATTCAAGAACAATTAATTTTAAATTAATGATTAAAAAAATCAAATTGAAATTAGAATCAAACAGGTTTTGATCAGTTTGCCTAAACCTAAATTAACTAATCAAATTAATTTATATTATTAATCCAAAATTTACTCAAACTTAATTTTAATCTGAAAATTTTATTTAACTTAACATGAAATTAATTCATAATTGATTTTAGTTTAACTTAATTTAATTCGAAATGAGTTAATCCATAATTAATTTACATAATTTTTATTTAACCAACTTAATATGAAATTAATTAATTTAACTTAATCTAAATTTAATTAATAAATTTGAAGTTAATTAAAAATTCTTACTTAAATAATCCAAAATTAATTCAAATTAGACAAAATTAATTTAAAATTCAAATCAATAAATAATTAATTAAATAACTCAACTTTAACCAGAACTAATAAATAATTAAAATCAATTCTACCTTAGACAATTAATGCATTTATCAAAACACATAAAGTTACCATGTTTAACTAGAACGGTTGAGATGCTAGGAAAATAAATAAAAAATAATTTTAAAAAACATAAAACTAATTTCTTAAATTTATTTTCATAATTTTTTATTCTTAATTAATAATAGAATTAGTACAATTATCTATATACCTTTCAAAAATCAATAAACTTTTGAAAGTGATTGGTAACCAGCAACAAGTGTTTTATTTCTTAGATTAATCGTGAACTTCTAGACCCCTATGTATATAGGTATACCTTTATGGTGGTTAACAAGAATTTTCTAAGAAAATGCTACAGTAAATAAAGATTCCATTAAAAGACACCATTTGAAAAAGGTTAAAAATAAAATATTTTAGAAAATATGTTTGAAAACTTTATCTTCAAATGAGTTTTGAAAATTTATCTTCAAATTTTTTTTGAAAAGTTAATTTCAACATAATTCCTTTTCTTCTCAAAACTCTTTATAAAACATTTTCAAAGTTATGTTTAGAAAATAGTATCTTCAAAATTTATTTTTCAAAAGTTTTCAAAACAAAATATTTTTTAAAAATAAATAATTAATTATTTTGAAAATAAATACTTTTTTAAATGGAATTATTTTGAAAACTCTAGTGAAAAATATTTTTGAAAAATATATTTAAAATCCTTTATAAAATATTTTGTAAATATTCTTTTCAAAATATGCTTTTTGAAAATTTAGTTTTTCACTCTCAAATTTTTTTTTTTTTTGAAAAATAAATTTTTACTTAGTATTTTTTTTAAAAAAAAACATCTTGAAAATTCTTTTGAAACTGCCTTTTAAAAAAACCATTTTGAAATAATACATCTTGATAACAAGTTTGAAAATCATTTTTATTTGTGAAAATATATTATGATCTTGAAACTATTTTTTAAAATGCAATTTTCTAAAAATATTTTGCCCTCCTAGTTTTGAAAATGCATTATTTGTTTCCAATTTAAAAATACATCTTTGAAAATTATGAACCATGACTTTTTATATGTGTGTTAGGTTATCAAAAAAAAAAAAAAAAATTTTATTGGTACAAATAACATCAGAATCGAATCTAAATTTTGATATTGTCAAAGATTTAAAGTAGTCAATCATGAACTTCTAGACCCTTAGACATATAGGTATCCCTTTATCGTGATTAACAAGAATTTTCTAAGAAAATGTCATGGTAAATAAAGATTCCATTAAAAGACACCATTTGAAAAAGATTAAAAATAAAATATTTTAGAAAATATATTTGAAAACTTTATCTTCAAAAGAGTTTTGAAAATTTATCTTTTAACTTTTTTTGAAAAGTTAATTTCATCATATTTCCTTTTCTGCTCAAAACTCTTGATAAAACATTTTCAAAGTTATGTTTAGAAAATAGTATCTTCAAAAATTATTTTCAAAAGTTTTCAAAAAAAGATTTTTTAAAAATAAGTAATTAATTATTTTTAAAATAAATACTTTTTTAAATATAATTATTTTGAAAACTTTAGTGAAAAATATTTTTAAAATCCTTTGGAAAATATTTTGTAAATATTCTTTTCAAAATATGTTTTTTGAAAATTTAGTTTTTCACTCTCAAAATATTTCTTTTGAAAAATAAATTTTTACTTAGTATTTTTTTAAAAAAAAACATCTTGAAAACTCTTTTGAAACTGCCTTTTAAATAAAAACATTTTGAAATAATACATCTTGATAAAAAGTTTTAAAAGCATTTTTATTTGTGAAAATATATTATGATCTTGAAACTATTTTTAAAATGCAATTTTCTGAAAATATTTTGCCCTCCTAGTTTTGAAAATGCATTATTTCTTTCTAATGTGAAAATACATATTTTGAAAATTATGAACCATGACTTTTTTTATGTGTGCTAGGTTATCAAAAATAAAAAAGGAAAAATTATTGGGACAGACAATATCAGAATCGAATATAAGTTTTGATGTTGTCAAAAATTTAAAGTTAAGTCAATTATGAACTTCTAGACCCTCGACATATAGGTATACCTTTATTGTGGTTAACAAGAATTTTCTAAGAAAATGCTACGGTAAATGAAGACTCCATTAAACGACACCATTTGAAAAAGATTAAAAATAAAATATTTTAGAAAATATAATTGAAAACTTTATCTTCAAAAGAATTTTGAAAATATATCTTTAACTTTTTTTGAAAAGTTAATTTCAACGTAATTCCTTTTCTTCTCAAAACTCTTTATAAAACATTTTCAAAGTTATGTTTAGAAAATGGTATCTTCAAAAATTATTTTTCAAAAGTTTTCAAAACAAAAGATTTTTTAAAAATAAATAATTAATTATTTTTAAAATAAATAATTTTTTAAATATAATTATTTTGAAAACTCTAGTGAAAAATATTTTTAAAATCCTTTGGAAAATATTTTGTAAATATTCTTTTTGAAAATTTAGGCAGCGTTTGGTTTGCGTTTTCCACGCTGTTTTCTGTTTTCATTTTCTGAGAAAATGGAAAACGCATTTAGTTTGCGTTTTCCACGTTCATTTTCAAGAAAATGAGAGAGCGTTTTCTAAGAAAACGAAAAACGCGGAAAAGTCGTTTTTTGAAAAACGAAAAACGCGCGTTTTTCAGAAAATGAAAATAAAAATGGCGCAAACCAAACGCCTCCTAAATTTTCTACATAGATTCGTAAGTGATTGGTAGAAACCTCAATGATTGATCCTTTTTATCATGTCGTGTGAGGGACACTTTCTGGATGAGAAGTATCACCTTCAAGTCACGGGATGCTTTTTTTACTAATTGGAAATCCCCATCTTCATTTTTCAAAAAAATTTATTGAGTCTCCTATATTTTATTTAAACTCTTGTTTACATTCTAAACACTTAGTATACAAAACATAACTACAAACATTTACATCCATAATGTCATTTGCAACCATATATTGGATACTATAGCTAGAACAAAGTAAGACGAAAAATAAGATACACTAGGTAGCATCATCAAAGGAAAACACAGACGAATCAATTCCTGTACTCTTCTGAAAGTGGAAAACTCAAGACCATAGGCAATCAGGAGAAATCTTACCTTAATACAGACCTAGAGAGTGGGAGTTTGACACAATATATATATTTATATATGCTGCATAAAAGGGAAAAGTCTAACACTACTAAACCAAGTCTTAACCAAATTACATTTGGTTCGACCTTTCATTAATCCAATCTTGATCAAATGGAACCAAATTGATCCAAATTTAAGCCAAAATGAACCCTACGTAAATTCATCCCATAGCGATCTAATTAGGTCATGCTCAACCATTTTAATGCTCTTATTAACTCCTAATTTGATTTAGTAGAGCACTGAATTAATCAATAAAATTAAATAATACATCTTTAAATGAAATGAAATAAATTCAAGGTAGATAACACATTGATGCATATTGTAAGTATTTTGTTAAACAAGAATTGAATGTTGCTGGGTATAATATTAACTATTAAGTTGTTTTGCAGATAATGAAGACCCACTAAGAACTTTAGCTGACAGTATGTTATTTATTGGAAACTTGATCATGGGAGATATTCTTTTTAGCTTAAATAATATCCATTTTAATGATTCCAGGCAGCCTCAAATTTGATTTTGCTTTGTCTAGTTAAAATACTTATAAATTTTTTAGTAAATTAACATGGTCCAATTCCTTCTTTAAAAGTTTGCTCTTATTTTTGTTAGAATCTTCTCCTCTCAACACATGGAGGAAATTTTGTCTTGAAAATAGCTGACTTTGGCTTTGCAAGGTGTGTTTTTTACATTTGATTATCAAAAGATTCCTGCACAATATTAATATTTATTTATTCCTTAAAAGAATGTTTTCTAGATGTTGGCTAATGCCTCTTTATTATTGTAACAATATCTTCTTGTGTTGCATGTACTGAATAGATACTATATGTTCTTATTAGATATTAACCAATCTAGTATAACTAACTGTACTTGTAATTCTTTTTTTCCTTGGATATTTATCTCTTATTGCTTGGTTATGCTTCAAACTTCCTCCTTGACATGCTAACTGTGGATCCTTCCAGTATTGAATGTCTTACTACTATTTGAACTTTGTATTGATTATTTTATTTTCTTCTGCATCAGTGTTTGTAAAATGTGCAACTTACTGTAGGTTCTTTGTGCTATATGCTTTGTCCAAGAATATCCTTCCAAGGATTTTCTCAGTTTTCCTGCAAATGGTTGTTTCTTACAATGAAAATATCTGATGTTTGGTATAATTTATACCCTGAAAGAGATTATGTCAAACTACTGAAAAAGACTATGCCATTCTCCAGTTGATATTGACACGCAAGAGAATTTTTTAGGTGTTTCTATTAGATAGTGGAGCACATGTCCTGAATGGCTTCTCTCTCTAAGTTTGTCAGCTATGCTACTCATTTACAAGAACAAAATTCAAGAACATGATGAAAGATTGACAATCAAGTAAGATTCATGATTTAAAAATTATATTCAGGATCCAAGAATAAGATTTAAAAGACTAAAGATTAAAGAACAAGAATCAAGAACAAGATTAACGATTCTTGATTTAAGTTCAAGAATAAACAAGAACAAGATTCAAGATTATTCAAGAATGAAATTTATAATATAAAAACAAGAATGAAGAACAAGATTCAAGAATCATGAACGAGATTAAAGATTACAAATTTGATAGCAAGATTCCAAATTCAAGATTTAAGAACAAGATTCAACATCCAAGAACAAGACTAAAGATTTAAGAACTATATTTAAGAGCAACAATTAAGAATAAGGTTCAATATTCAAGAACAATATTTGAAAACAAAATTTAAGATTAAGAATCAATATTAGGGAACAAAATTCATGATTAAAGAATCAATATTCAAGAACAAGATAAAGATTCAAGAATAAGATTAAACATCAAAGATTCAAGAAGAAGATTAAAAATTAACGATTCAAGATTTAAACAGGATTAATGACTCAACATTCAATAAAGAATCACGATTTAAGAAACTGTGATTGTCTCTATTGTTAGCTCTTAATGGAATTATGGAAATAAGGTTAAGTTCTATGTTAATAGGTTTAAACAAGGTTTAATGTTGGATGTCTAATGCAATTTAAAATTGGTTTCATCCAGGCTTGACACTCACATTGGTAGTTTTTTCTGGAGCAGCAGCTATCCTTCAAGGAAGTGCTAGGAGTATATAAAGAACAATCAAAAAAATGAATGGCTAGAAAGAAAATGGGAGCAATGACTATATTAATTCTTAAGGAGAAATTTTACTATAACAATACTTTATGTACACCCTATCGGTCACATTTGTGCATATACTCTTCAACCTAATACAATAATTATCATGGTTCATTACTGGACCAGGAATAGGAGAGTTTGCGAGGTCAATTTGCTAGTTATCCAACTGTCCACACATCTAGGATCTAAGCATGTCTCTCTTGAGCCCTATTCAGGGAAACCTCCTTAGAGTTGTCTGTCTTAATGAGATATATAGTTGGATTCAGTTGAGTTTGGTCAAGTCTGTATCTTTAAGTGGATAAAAGGAATTAGTTACGAGTTGATCTTGTAAACCATCCAAATGATGTTTAAATATTGTCAAAGTTTGGTGAGGTTAAGAGGTATTGATATACGAATTGAAAATTTATTGGTTTCTTTGATGTCATTTGGGCTTCATCTCTTTAGAGATTTTTGAATTTAACCTGCATAAAATTTTCATCAGATATTCATCGTTTTTCTGATTGTTATCTATGTCCTCTAAAATTTTCTGTTTTATTGATATGAAATATTTTCCATTTTGGTTTTTCACTAACTCCTACATGCAACTTGATATTGATTTTTTGCATCATTTCAAAATTCAAATATGCAATGACATGCTTAGAATCTCTTGACTTGAAAATTTGTTGAGGAAATTACTGGTCAAATTCATTTATTATTATTATTCATGATACACTGCTTGATTTTTGCTTTCCTCTTAACTCAATGGGCAGATCTTTGGCACCTCGTGGTTTGGCTGAGACTCTTTGTGGTTCACCTCTTTACATGGCTCCAGAAGTAATGCAGTTTCAGAAGTACGATGCTAAGGTTTGAGTTAACAGTGCTTATCACATCATACTTACCATGCACATTTGGTGCAATCTTGTATGATGCCTTTCTACTTAAATAATAGGCAGATCTTTGGAGTGTTGGCATTATTCTTTACCAACTTGTGACTGGAAAAACACCTTTTACCGGGAATAGTCAAATACAGGTAGGCCTATATATTTCTGCCAGTGCTTTTATATGTAAGAAATTGTTTTCTTCAAATAACAAAGGCCTCTCTTTAACAGTTGCTTCAGAATGTTCTCAAAACAAATGAGCTACATTTCCCTTTTGATTGTAATTTGAGCAGTGAATGTGTTGATTTGTGCCAAAAGTTGTTGCGCCGAAATGCAGGTATATTCTGCTTTTTTTCTGTTTAATAAATTACTCATCCACACATTGTCATACTCTAAAGATAAGCCAAAATCCTGGCTTCTATTTACAAAGGTAAACATGGATGGCAGGACCATATTACTTATTTTCTTTGATTTTATGCAATCAAGGAGGAAAGTTCCTTAACGCTTTGAAATAGGAAAAATTGTGAAATTTTGTTTCTAAGAGAAATGCTTATATGGCTAAACTTTAATAGAACTCACTATATGGCTTGTTCACTTGGAATAGTTCATTTTTGGTTTCTTCTCTTTTTAATTCCTTCCATATTTCTTTTATGGTTGCACATGTTGTGCAAGTGCCTGCTCAGTGAATTATCTAAGAATACTTCTTGATCACATCAAGCCATCGTTAACTACTTGACTTGCTTGAGTCTCACATTAGCTTCTCTCTTCTTTTAGAACTCACTGGTAGTGTTATATAAGACACCATCTTTTACAACTGTTCTTTTTGTAAATGAAGTCAGCCTAATTCTGTTCATGTTTTCCAACTAGTTCTGCTTTAGTCTATCATGAGGTACATTTATAGGATTGGGCAAAAATTATAAAGGCAACACACGTATTATGAGGTTTATTTTTAGGATTAAGCCGTTCTATGTTGAATGTTTTAGGTTTTGGGTTTTATAATGTCATATATACAATGTAATACCAATTAATACACAACATTAATTTTTTCAATTAATGGCCTAATCAAATTTAAATTTGCAAGGAAACAAAGTGCCCTGCCTATGTTTGAATTTTCAGTATGTTGCATATATCCTTAAATAAGACAATTCAATTCAGGTTCCAGGCTTAGGTTACCAAAAGCACAAATCGTGTTCTTTTCTTGATTGAATCTTTTGGGACAACTGGTCACTTTATCAATTTAACAAGTTGTGTACATTGTTCTATCTTCTTGGTCAGAATCTCATTATATGGTTTTTGTTTGATAAAATGATGTTTATAAGAGAATAGTCCTTTCCAGTTGAACGGTTAACATTTGAGGAGTTCTTCAATCACCAATTTCTTTTGGAGCAACCTACCAATGACACACCAAGGTTGTGATAACTGTGCTTCATATTTTTCAATGATCAAAAACTGGTATAACTGTACTTAATAATTTTAATTGACATTTGCAGGATTAAATCTAAAATAAGAGATGACTTTACACAGCTTGAATACAGCCAAAAGAGGTTATCAGGAGAAATTTCACATGATGACAGTCTGCCTTTCCCTTTAGATGAGGAATCTGTTATGCAGGAAACAAGCATTCCTGATCCCCAGAAAAAGGGCTCAGTGAGACGTACTACTGGGTTTACTGTTGGTGCTGAACTTAATAATCTATCTTGCAGTCCATTAAAAGATGTCACCATTCCTTCCAGATATAGGGGTCATGCACATGATTTTCGTGTGTCTCCTGCACAAATTGCTAAAGAGACAGAGTTTGTCATAGAACAAAAGCCTTCTAATTCCCCCAAAGGTCTCATCTATAATTTCACACTATTAGATTTGGTTACTATATAATTTTTAGATTTATTACTTATCTGTCACATTAGATTCTGCAGTCGTCGATTCCTTGGAATTTGTTGATCAGGATTATGTGATCGTTCCTGGACCCCCACTGGATATGTCTCCCTCTTCAGTAAGCCCCAGTCCAACCAATTCACCTCGCAGATCAGAAAGTCCACCAGTTGCATCTTCTAAATTTAATGGACTAAGTGCACCATTGCCAATTATTGGTGCAGTAGTGGGTAATAGCCATACAATTGGAACTCCAGGAAGTGGTTGTTCTGCGTCATTAACTTCACAGGGTTCCATGGACATGATTGATGCTATGGAACAACCATCAGGCCATTCCATGGTGAGGATCAGATCATTGCAGCAGTTTGCATCTGTCATAATAGACATTGTCAAAGAAAAGGTATTTTTATTTGCCAGCTTTTTCCAGTTTTATTTGGGAACATATTCTTTTTGAATGATTACATTTCTTAAAAAAATTCTGAATTTGGCTAAGGAAGTACATTGATTTTTGTCATTGATAGTTAGCTGGTATTGTTTGGTTGAATAAAATCTATATTTTAACATGCTGACTAGCATTTGCTGGTTTAATCAGGCACCAACAACAACTACAACTTTGGTGTTAATCTATAGATACCTTATATAGAGCACTGGGTAGTACAAGTCATGCTCTATTTTGCCACTCAACCTTGGCTTCTTACTGGTTTACCAAGTTATTGAAACTAGTAGTTTGATAAAACTTTGTTTTGGTTTAAACTCTTTGATCATGTGTACTCTAGTTAGCAACATAATGGAGGATCCTGAGGTGGATGGCTCATAGTTGCAGAGAGAGATGGAGTGGAAATCGGGTAGACGGAGTTGGAATGGTTGGTGATGAGGCAGCGCAGATGGAGGTGGCATTGGTGTTCACCTCACTGTCCCAAACAAGGCGCAAATGGGAAGAGGAAGACGAAGAGGAGGAAGTGGTTGAAGATGTTTTTCGTCCATTCAATGGGGAGGGGATTGTTCGGGGAAAAAATAATTTGGGAGCCCTCTTTGAGAATTACTGATTAGCTGGGCCCTCTTAGGGTAATTTCTATAAAATAAATGATTTTTTTTCATTTCTATCATTCTATGCTTGGTTGTAAGAATGCTATATGTATATCTTGGAAAGTTGAAATCGAAATATGTATATTTTGGAAAGTTGAAATCGAAATAACCATTCTTCCGAGAATGGATAGGGTAGGAGTAAGCATGTATTGTTTAGAATGGAGTAAGGAAGAACTAAGAAGGATGAACGGGGAATACTAATTTAATGGGGTTGATATTCCAAGATACTTATTAATGAAAATATTACCTCAATGGGAAATAGTTATTCCAGTGAACAAAGAGCACCAGGACACTCGTATATTTTGCCTTTCCCTACAGATATTATTTCCACCAAAGGAGAGCAAAGTTTACCAGAAGATCACTTTGTGAGGAAAAAATCTTGTTCTCTTTTTTGGCACAAGCTTCAGCCTTATAAGGCTTCTGCACTCTCTGTTTGGCTTTTGCATAAATATAACTTGTCTATGGGAATTACTAACGCTACTCTAAGACATGGAGATGGTTCTCCTACATCTTGTCTGAATTCTTGCAATATTGTGACGTTTGATTTTCCTAAAGTTTGTAATTTTGTTTACCTTCTTCCTTCATCCTGGACTGTTATGATGTAATTTTGTTGTCTTTCCATTTTTTCCTAGAGATGTGTGGATTAACTTGCTATCTTTTATGTTGGACACATTTTGCTCTACCTGCCAAAAGATTGCAAATGGTCAACATCACGAAGCATTCTCAGTTCAGCTATTGGTTCTTGCTATCTGGAAGCAAGCACTGCGCATTTGCCATGCAGAGGCTGCATCCACATCAGATGTCAGTCCCTTACCGGAACAAAAAATCCGAAAGAACTGCATTTCCAACACTGCCGAATATTTGAATTGTATAGACTCTCGAGTGTCAGATCCAGTTTGTTCGGAGATTGAGAGAGATTTCCTCCTTGCTGTTGAGTATGCTGAGGAGCTTGCCTCAGACATCAACCAGAAAACAGGTACAATTGAGAAGTTTCTATCCCGGTTCATATTTAAATGAAAATGTGAAGTTCTGATTCTGATGCTCAAATTAACGATCGCGCAGCGCCTTCGGAGCTGCCGGACGCAATTGAAATAATATTCCAGTCTGCTCTTACATTGGGCAGACAGGGCGGTGTAAGTAAAATACCTTAACTCTTCATTAGTTTCTCTAATTCCATTGGACTTTAGTTGATCTAACTTGTTTATCCATCTTAATTTATTAAAGTTTAACTTGAGGGCACCTCAATGAAAACATTATGACAGAGCACTTTCATCCTGACTTCTGCCACATAAAACTATTTGCCTCTTGAAACAAAACAGGTTGATGAGATGATGGGGAACATGGAGAAGGCATCATGTCAGTATTCAAAAGCAGTAAGCTTGTTGCGTTTTCTTCTAGTGGAAGCACCATCTTTGGTGCTCAATCCATCATTTACACCCACAATCTCAGACCGTTATCGTCTACGAACATATATTGATGCGCTCAGCAATAGACGAGATCAATCCTCCTTCCTAATATGAAGGGCGATGATCAAGAAAGTCCATGAAGATTCTACGTTACATAGTTCCAATTGTTTGTAATGATTCTTTGGGCTGATGATGCGCGTGTAAGATGTCATTTGAAAATGTCGTTTCCACTGTAACTGTGAAGTAACAATTTGTAATTATCACGGGACACAAGTTGTAGGTAACTCGGCCCCCTCTGGATTCCTAGTCAATATAGACTGTTAGTAAACTTTCTGGAAGTTTGGGAGCAAAACATGCATCCGAGTCCACAATAGAACTTTGATTCTCCCAGCTAACAAAGTTAATTAATTTGGTGTCTTCGTTCACGCTTGGTTTGTCTTTTCTTTCTTACCTTGTTTATAATTACTTTTGTTTTTTTTTTCTGACACTACAGTTTGTTTTGTTGAATAAGTTTCCATTGGAAACCACCCGCGGTGTTCCATTCTTCCTGATGAATGCACGGCTCTATCCAACAATTTTTCCAACTTTTCTTTGCCATGTGGCGTCAGCAGGGCAGCGTCTAACACCTGGTAAACGCCTTGTGCCTACAGAAGATGAACCCGTGGAATTCAATTTTTAAAATCGTTTTTTTTTGGGTTTGGAAAATCATTATTTTGAATTTTCTAGATTTTCTAAAGTTTACTTTGGTCTTTTTTAAATAGAGATTATTTTGAGTTTTTGTAGATTTCAAATATTCTAATTATTTATAATTTTGTCAGGAATCTTGGGAAATTTAGAATTTTATTTTAAATTTCTTTGTTAATATATTATATTTGTTTTTTTTTAATTAAAATGGAAATTAGACGAGTAAATCATTTTTTTAAGCAACTGCTTGGAGTCGGAGGTGGGGCCGCCCGTCTTATGTCATTAAAGTTGGGGCGACGGACGGTGCAGATACCCAATTCTCGTGTTCGAGCTCCGATCCCGATCGTCTCCTCCGACGCCTCCTCTCCAGCGTCCGATCTCCTCTCTTCCCTCCCCCCACAACCCATCGCCGCCGCCTCCTCCTCCTCCTCTACTACCCCCGCGCGCACCTCAATTACAAAACCTTCCTCTCTTTCCCAGGTATTATCTTCCTCCTCTTCCTTCGATCTAGGGTTTCGTCGTTTCACTCTCGTTTTGGATCCTCGGTCTCGGCCATGTCTTGCTCAGGATCACGCCCATGGCGGAGGTGCCTGCAAGCCCCCCCGGAGGTGCCGGTGGCGGCGGCGGTAGTCACGAGAGCGGCGGCGACCAGAGCCCGCGATCCAGCTTCCGGGAGCAGGACCGCTTTCTCCCAATCGCCAACATCAGCCGGATCATGAAAAAGGCGCTACCTGCGAACGCCAAGATCGCCAAGGACGCCAAAGAGACCATCCAGGAATGCGTCTCCGAGTTCATCAGTTTCATCACCAGCGAGTTCGAGCTCTCCTTCTAGATTCTCTTTTTTTTATTACTATTATGGTTCGCTAAACTAGCTAAGAGGTCAGAATGTTCGGATGCTCTGATGCTGTAGGGCCAGTGATAAATGCCAGCGGGAGAAAAGGAAGACCATTAATGGCGACGATCTGCTCTGGGCGATGGCCACGCTGGGATTCGAGGATTATATTGAACCGCTGAAATTGTATCTGCAGAAATACAGAGAGGTGAGTCTCTCCCTCTTTCTTTGTTTGCCCACTTATTAACTCAGTAACTCAGATCGAGTCTTAACATGCTACGATTCAAGTATGATAATGGTACATAAAATGATGCTCTTCCCTTCTTCTTTTTCATGTACTCTGTTGTGGCTTATGCTGGTCCAGATGGAGGTAAGGAGTCTTTTTATTAGTTCCTTATATATTCCATTGGTGCCATTTTTTCATATCTTTGTTCTGCGTATATCAAAAGTCAAGAAAACTTTTAGCCTATGCTGCTGCTTACATTGTCTTAGACTATTATTGTTATTTTATTTATTTTTTGGTCTAGGCAGTCAATTACAATTTTTCACCTGGTTGATGAAATGTGCTAATTTATCATTGTCTGGTACTCCTAAATTTTTTCACCAGTGAAAAAAGGTTTCTTTTCGTCAATAAAGACTGATATAAAACGTGGATGTGTTATATGGGCAGTCTGGGATGATGCTTAATGGATATGCTATCATATTGAGCCAATAAATCATTGGAAACATAGTATTGAGCTGACATATTATAAATAAAGTTGGACATCCCTTTAAACTCACTTCTACTTATGGTTTGGGTAGTTTGACACACAAGAAAGATGATCAAGGTATTGATACATAAACTTTTTTTGGGGGGCAAAATTGTGCTCTTGGAAACACTTTACACATTAAGGTGCGTGGGAAGGTATCTGAAACTTGTATAAATTTTGTATTGCCATTGAGACCTTATCAATATAAGAATAATCTGATAGCATAACTATTATAGTACATAAACAGTATATGGTATATTCAACCTCATTTTCATGCTTCTGTTGACTATGATATCACTTACACACAATTATTGGCTAGTTTTTAGCCTTCTATTGATCATATTGCTTTTTGCAACTATACACTTTATTTGGAAATGCCCACTATGACTATAGGTTTGCACTCCTCATGTACCTAACCTTTCATGGCCTCCATCACTTCAAATTTGGCACCATAATATTTGAAATGAAGAGTGAAGATAACACGCTTGCACTTCAACTAGTTCTGCTGTGTTGGATAGACACAAGGTGCATTACCATTCACAAGAAGATGCTTGACCTTGCGTCTAGAAAACAATTTGCATGACATTAACATAGGCCTCCCTAACTCCCTGAATTACCTTCATCACCTAAGCATGTTTCAGCCTCAATTTCTTGGATTTCTTCCTCTACATGAGCTTCAGATTCTTATTCCAAAGTGAGAGTATACCGAGGTAAACTGAGGCATAATCTCATTTGTATGGCAATAATGACACTAAACAGAAGAACTAGATTGAGAGTTGGAATGAGTTAGAGAATTAGGAATTTTTTGGTTAGATATCTTACTGTAATTAGGAATTTTGGGTTTCATCGAGTCATTTGTGTTTTGATGATGAATGGGACATATTTTTAATTACATAAAAATCTCCTTGTCTTGTTGGAAAGCTTTTTCTGAAGTTTGAGAAATGTCTCGTTCAAGATAATGTACTAATCTGTTTAACAAAACGTTAAACTGGAAAATTTGATCCTTTTCAACATCACATCTAAGCATGACTTCCTCAAACCAAATCAAATAATCAACTAAACTAGTAGTCAATTGCTTAGTTTAACAGAGGTTCTATTAATTGACTCATATGGCAGGTTGGCAAGTTTCTCTTTTAGTTTGTCTTCTTGCTTTCTATTAGAGTTTAGGTGGCTTATCCCAATGGTAGGCCAAACACTTTGTCGATATCTCCTAGCATTAAAACCTTAAATCCCGTTCAACACAAGTTTGACCCTGATAATTTAAATTTTCAAATTTTAAAAATTTAAAATATTTTTTAAATTTAATATTAATTTTTTTTTGAAATTATAAAAAATTAATAAAGAATTTTTAAAATTCAAAATTATTATTATTAAATTAAATATTATTTAAATATTTAATACTTATTGTGGAAAAGAGAAACAAGAGGCATTAGGAAAAAATTTCTCTATTTTATTCTTAATATGTTTACATGTAGGTATTTATATACATAAGGAGAGAGAAGAATAATCAATCTCAATCCCTACCGTCAAAGGAATACAATCAAGATCATTCTCAATCCCAATAATTAAGGGAATCTAAATCAATCATAATCCCTACAATCAAGGGAATCTTCAGAAGTATTCAACACTCCTCCTCAAGCTGGAGAATATAGATCATATGCACCAATCTTATTATATATGTAGTTAATTCGGGATCTCTCAGTGATTTAGTGAATATATCTGCTAGTTGATCATGCGAATTGACAAAGCTAGTAGATATTTCTCTAGATATGCCTTTCTCTTTGTGACAGTTAACTTCAATATGCTTTGTCCTCTCATGAAAAACTGGGTTCGAGGCGATATACATGGTGGCTTGGTTGTCACATACAAGTGATACTTGTGTAACCTCTCTTAACTTGACTGGCTATGGTCATAGCTCGATACTCTGCCTCTGGGATCTTGTCACAACATTCTGCTTTTTGCTTTTCCAAGAAACAAGGTTATCTCTGACAAATATACAAAATCTATAAGTGGATCTTCTATCAGTGGAGATCCTGCCCAATATGTATGGAGAATATCCTACAATTCGAGTATGTCCTTTGTCTTCATGCACAAGACCCTTTCCTGGTGCGCCTATGATATATTGAATAATGCGAGTCACAACATTTCAATGTTCCTTGTATGGAGAGTTGAGAAATTGACTTACTACACTTACTGCAAACGAGATATCCAGACGAGTAGCAGTAAGGTAATTTAGTTTCTTTACTAATCGTCTGTACTGTTCAGGATCTAGAAAAGGCTCCCTCCTGATTTGGCAAGAGCTTGACATTAGGATCCATGGGGTTGTTGACTGTCTTTAAGTTTAACATTCCTGTTTCTTTCAAAATATCCACTGCATACTTCCTTTGGGATATGGTGATCCCATCTTTAGACTTTACTACTTCTATCCCCAAGAAATACTTGTTTGTTGAGATCCTTTGATTGTGCAGCGGAAGCTGAAGAAGCGACAGAACTCTGAGCGATCTAAGCAG
>JBBMJZ010413105.1:1297283-1318380 GCA_037833815.1 Zingiber zerumbet | reverse complement strand
CTATAACCTTGGTTATGTGATTACCAAGTAATCACATAACCAAGGTTATACACGATGACTTGAACCAAACGCACCCTAAGAGCGCTTCCGTTTTCCACCAGTAGGCAGGCCACGCCGCGCTGCAGCATGCGCAGAGGATGCACTCGTGCAGCCCATCGAGCTTCTTCCTTCCGGTCGCTGGGGCATTGCAACTACTCTCTCCCCTCCGCCGCCGGCGGGTTCTTCAGCTTCAGCCACGGCTCAATTAGCCTGGACGCATCCAAATTAAAGCAGAGGTAAAAGCTAGAAAACAGGGCCACACTCATATCATCTGTTACTTCATGCTTGTGTTGGTGGTAGAAATTGGTAGATCGACAACGAGATCCTTGATCACGAACATATGAGGAAGAAAGTGATCATTGATGTGCTTGTTTTCTGGCTTGTAGACCCTTTTTTAAGAAAAAAAAAAAATTGGGGAAAAGACTTTTAACAAATGTTGAAGAAATGAAATTAAAATAGGCCTCAAAATTCTGATTTTTTCTGAGGGAAAAAAAATCTAAAAAGTTTGTTTTGTGACGTACATGGTATTTAATTAAGTTTATTTTGTTCGTCAAAATTTTCTATTGCTATTTTTTTAAAAAAAAATAATCATATTGGTGATAGATTTTTGTTTTGGAAAATATCCTCAACTACTTTAATTTGTTTCCCAATTAATTAAGAACTGGTTCATGTAACGTAGGAGTGAACGACAGCATCATTGTGCCATTATTTTATATGGCCACGGGAGAGTGCATAGTATAAAATTAATTAACAGCTATAGCTGATTCGTTCGTCCCAAGCCACCGAATAGCTACAGCTACCCGCGGCATGCTGCATGCAGAACTGGCTCACGTTATCACGTAACTTGTACTGTACGAACCGACCGTTTCGTTGTCCTATGGTGTTTTGTCTGCAACTTGAGAATGTCCACGTCGTCGTTGTCTGCTGGAGCATCCACGATGCATACATGTTAGAGTTTTTTTATTAATTTATTAAATATTTTTATTACGATAATAATTACTATTAATTGATATGATATTATATTTTTATATAAAAAAATTAAAATTAATATTTTTTTAATTTTATTAGAAGTAATTTTAAATATATTTATAATCTTAGTAATATAATAAATATTTTAAATATTAATTATTTAAGTTAATAACTAATATAAATTTATAATATATAAAATTTACATAATAAATTCAGTTAAATTAAATAATATTAATTTATAATATTTAAGAATATTTTAAATATAAATTTAAGATTATAATATATTATATTTAAAAAATCCATAATTACACCAAAATGATACAAGTGAACAGCACCATTTGTACCATTTTGATGTAAATTTTGAGGTCTCCATTGGAGGAGATAGGGTGTCTTTTTTATATAAAAATGTGTAAAAGGGTACTGATTGGAGTAGTCTTGGTGCTGCACTTTTTATTTGCATAATTTTAATGTAAATTTTAAGATTTTTTATTGGAGGAGATATGATATCTCTTTTATATAAAAGAAAAATAATGTAAAAAAGATATCGGTTGGAGTTGCTATGAAGTTTTCCGCTGTCAATACAGCTTTTTCTGTACCAACCTACAACTGATGTGATGAAGATTAAATGTTTTTCTCGCGGGCAAAATGATTAAACCTAACTGGCAGCCCATGTGCGCCTACCTCTGAAATGATATAGGCTACATCAACGTACGAACCCCACGAGGCAGCAGCCCCACCACTGATCTAGAAAACAATTATTCACACCAATTTATTAAAGGGAAACATAAAAATGACGCCTCAAATTTATTAAATTGTCAGATGATTAACTCTGTTTCAAAACAATAGGTCAAAAAGATGTCAGATGAGCATCTCTTGTGTGGACAATAAAGAAGAAAGAAGGGATCATAATCGGCCAAATTCTTCTAAGCTCCCTACTACATCAGCCTTTTATCTTGAAAATAATATAAATTCTTATTATTTTTTATAATTTTTTTTATAGATACAAAAATTTAAAATAAAATATAATTTTTCTTAAATTATATTAATTAAGACTATTTAATTTATAATTATATAGATAAATAGATCAATCTGGATCATTAAATTTATTAATCTCTCATGCATTCTTTTTTACCGTCTCACTTTTATAAGCAGAAATTTATTTGGACCGTTAAATTTATTATTTTTTAACTCGCTTCTGTCATCTTTTTCAGCTCATGTATTTATTTTATTTGTGCAGCAGGTTCTTCTGGACCATTCAATAAAGCATTCATTAAAAATGTTTTATTTTATGTAATTATAAAAGTAAATATTTAATTTGTGTAACAGATTCTTTAATTTTATTTTTTTTTCAAAATCAGGCACACTGGTGGTAATGAAAACAAGAGGACGTCTTTAAGATGTTAGATTAATTAAAATAACATACTAGAGGGGGAAAACTTTAACAGTTTGTTTGTGATAAAATGCATAGATTAAATAAATATTTATTTTCATTAACAATCTGAACATATATTTTTTGATTTTTTTTTATACCATTTACATGGTATGGAACAGGCTTAAATGAACATTATAATTTATAAGCCTGATTATCAGTGAGGAAATACTCATGATAGTGAGAGGTAAGTTCAACCTAATTATTAAAAAAAAATCAAATTTAAATACCATTTACTACTAGAAGACACTATGCTAGGACAATTCCACCGACACCAGTGAAAATAAAAAAAAAATTAACCCCGATAAATAAATTCTTATTTCCATAGTAAATGATTATAAAACATTATATATAAAATCGAATTGATATTTGAATGCTAAATTATTCGGCAATTTATCAAAAGGTGTACACTATTTTAGTATTTACCAAAGAACACACTCTTTTAATTACATTTCCTATTTTACCCTCTGCTAATTTAACTTTTTCTTTTTTTTTTTTTGGTTTCTTCACTATATTCTCTCTCTTCTCTCTCTTCTCTGTCGGCAGAACACAGGAATAACATTAGTCAGTTTTTTAATCACATTTTAGTACATTTGAAGAAGCCAAAATAAATAATGGACATCATATTTGAACTCCTTACAATTTTAGAAATCCATAGAAACTGAAATGGGTGCAATCGGAGCTCTCTAAGTCCATCAGTGGGTTTTAACCGAACTCACTGATCGACCTAGAAAGCTCCGATTGCACCCATTTTAGTTCATGTGTATTTCGAAAATTGCAAGGAGTTCAAATATGGTGTCCATTATTTATTTTTGGCTTTTTCAAATGTACTAAAATATGATTAAAAAACTGACTAATGTTATTCCTGTGTTCTGCCGACAGAGAAGAGAGAGAATATAGTGAAGAAATAAAAAAAATAGAAAAAGTCAAATTAGCAGAAGGGTAAAATAGAAAATGCAATTAAAAGAGTGCGTTCTTTGATAAATACCAAAGTAGTGTACGTCTTTTGGTAAATATAGGTTTGTACGTGCACCCTTTGGTAAATTACCGTAAAATGTGAGCTGTTGTCACTTAAAATTTTAAGTCGAAACTCGGCGCATTAACGAATAGATATATATAAAAAGTGTTATTAAAAAGATTTTAAATAAATGTATTTAGGACTTTTGCTACATAATTAATCATTCAAATATATACCTGCGTCAGTGTGCTCTTGTCGCCAATCAATGGAGCGGTAGAATGATGGCTACGAATGCATGTCGCTTTGCAGAAGGGTGTGCATTGACTGGACTCGGCAAGTAAGCGGTCACTGAGTCGCCCGATGGCTTTTTGACTCGCCCCGTCACGGACGCCAACCTCGGGAGCGATCGGGTCACTCGCCGTGGTTGCGCTCGCGTGGCTCTGTGCAACGGCGAGCGGCGGCGGAAGGAATGGTGGGCGGCGGCAGCTACAAGATCGAATACGTGTTCGAGGTGGTGCTGATCGGGGACTCCAGTGTGGAAGTCGCAAATCCTGGCGCGATTCGCGCGCAACGAGTTCAGCCTCGACTCCAAGGCCACCATCGGAGTGGAGGTCCAGACGCGGACGCTCGTCACCCAGCACAAGAGCGTCAAGGCCCAGATCTGGGACACCGCTGGCCAAGAGAGGTACTTTCCCTAAAACTCTAGCTCTTTTCATTCCAAATCCTAGTTTCTTTTTTTTCCTTTTGTGATCTAGGTTACACTGTTCTTCCTTTTGTTCCTTTATTTGTGCCATTTGGTTTTATTTGCCTTCTACTACAATCTTCACTTTATCATACTGTTTGTCCAGATTAAAAAAAAAAAAGTTGTTTTTTCAACTCTTTGGAATCTAATTAGACGCTTCTTGATAGTTCTTAGAAAAAAGGTAAACTGAAATCGAAATGAAAAAGGATGTTCATCAAAGCCAACAGCCTAAACAAATCATATGAAGCAGATCTGATGTCTTAATCATAGTCTAACCTTTTGAAGTTCTCCATTGAGTCTGTTCTTGTGCCCATCAAGTTAACTAAATTTTTTGAAAAACTTAACTCTCAGGAATTTTGTACGAGCATTTAGCACTATAAGATATAGAGTTTTCATCGGAGCTGATTGAGGGAAAAGTATTAAAGAGAAAGTCGGGGTTGTACCAATGAGGAAAAAAAAAATCTGTGAGACATATTTAAGATGGTACGAATATGTACATAGATGAGCTCTAGATGTGAAACTATGATAAATGTGCTCATCAAACGAAAAAGACCAAAAAAGGCTTAATTAGCAACAATAAAATAACATAAAATTTATTTAAATATAAATGAAGACATAATAGATGATAGATTCCAATGGTATAGAAGGATTCATTTAGCCGACCCCACCTAATGTTATAAAATGGGATAAGGTTTTGTTGTTGTTGTATTTAGCTCTATAAGATATAGAGTTTTATCTAGAACTTCTCTGACCTCATTTTTTAGCATGGAAATTTAATCATGACGGATAGAATTATTTGTAAATCGATGAGGAATAAAATTGTTATTCTTCGAGAATGGAATAGAGAAAAAAGTAGAATAGAAATGATAGATTAAGAGGAAATGAGAATCATTTTGTAACCAAATATAGGAATAACTAAAAAGAGTAGTCCGATGCACGAAAGTCCCGCCAATGTGAGGTCTTGGAGAAAAGTCAAACCATATTGAGTCTATTGTACTCAAGCTTGCCCTGCATTGTATACCTGTGACCACGAAGTCATACAACAACAATTTTATAATTGCGCTAAGGCTCCCCTTCAAAAATTCATAAGTAAAGTTATTCCTATTAATGATATTAAAAAGGACAACTCAATGCACGAAAAGGCTATGTACGCGACTCAAACTCATGACCACATGGTCACATGGTAGTAACTTTGTTGCTGTGCTAAGACTTTCCTTCAAAAATTCTTAAGGAAAGTTATTCCTGTGAATGATATTAAAAAGGACAATCCACTACACGAAGTTCCTGCCAATACTGGGTCTTGGGAATCGAACCACATTGGGTCAATTGTACGCAACCTTAGCTTGCATTGCAAGAAGTTATTTATGTGACTCAAACCCGTGACCACAAGATCATACGGCAACAATTTTACCGTTCTTGAAGCATGTATTATTGTTCAGTAACTTCTTCCCTCTGTGATGTTCTTCATGTATGGAATTGATGCATAAAAGAATGGAGCTACATGTTTTCCTTGTGAGATGATGAAGTAATTTAGATTGGTTTATGTCAAGTTAATATGCACTTAAATGCATTTTTTTTAGTAAATATAACTAAATGCATTTTTTTAGTTTTCAATCTATCAACTTTGTGAAGGTTTAGATCACATTGGTCTACCGTACGCACTTACCCTGCATTACGAGAGGCTATCTTCATGATTTAAACCCGTGACCACAAGGTAACAACTTTATCACTGTGCTAAGACTACTACTCTTCAAAAATTCATAAGGGAAGTTATTCTTGTGAGTGATGTTAACTTCTACAAAAATCCTTGATAACTTCTTCCCTTTGTGATGTTCTTCATGCATGGAATTGATGCATAAAGGAATGGAGGTACATGTTTTCCTTGTCAGATAATGAATTTAGATTGGTTTATGCCAAGTTAATATGCACTTAAATTAGTAAATATAACTGAATGCATTTTTAAGTTTCAATCCAACAGCTTTGAATTTAGTTGTTAGATCTGCAAATGTGTATCGGTCAGTACTCTAATCTGATGAGCTATTTAACGACTAAACAAACACAGGTATAGAGCTGTCACCAGTGCCTACTACCGTGGGGCGGTTGTGTCCTTGTTGGTGTACGACATCACCAAGCGCCCATATTCCTCGATGGCTCGAGGAGCTTAGAAACCACGCTGACAGAAGCATTGTGATCATGTTGGTAGGCAACAAGATGGACCTCGAGGACCAAAGAGTCATAACCACAGAAGACGCTGCGAGTTCGCTCAGAAGGAGAACCTCTTCTTTCTCGAAACGACCGTGCTGGAAGCCACAAATGTCGAGAATGCCTTTCTCGGACCGTGCTGACGGAAATCTTCAACATTGTGAACAAGAAGACACTGGCTTCTGATTCTCAGAGCCACGGTCGTCCAACACTGCCAGGAAAGAAAATAATCGTCCCACCCCAGCTCAGGAGATTCCGAAGAGTAAGGCATGTTGTACGACTTCCTGAGTCGTGTGTTCGTTTCTTTGTAGTTCGCAGCTGAGAAGTCGGCTGGGGTCATCCTAAGTTGAAAGAATGAATTTGTGAAACTACCAAGATTTGCTTAGCTGAGAAAAGATCGAGTAAACCAAATTAACCATTCAAATTCAGAACAAAGAACCATAGCCTATTCGTAAATTGCAGCCACAGACTAGCCATTTAGCTTATAAGCTGCCTCTTCGCTTCAAGAACTTCAAAGCAAGACAAGACAAGGGCAGTCCTCTTCTCCACTCCCCTAATTGTCCCTTTTTACTTTTTTTTAAGTGAATCTTTAAACTTAAAAATTCAAGTCTCCTTTAGCAGACGACTACAGCCTGAATGAAACGCTACACTGCAAATACAACAAAGACGAACAATTTACCGCTAAACATTAAACAAATGTAAAGGAAATATATATGAAATAATGCATAAAGAGAACTGAAATTCGAGTCAAAAGTATTAGCAAGGAGAAATCTTTAAACAAAATCCATCAGCTAGTGCAAAGGAAATTATGCAATCGGGTGATTCTCTTCGATAAAACTTGCACAGGTAGTCACTTGGAAAGTAGTTTCTAGGCTGCGACGGATGGCTTTGAGGCAGCAGAAAGCTTAGACCTTCTCTTGGCCAAGCTCTCGCTCCTGCGCTCCCTCTGCTCCTTGAGCCTGGAGGCAAGTAGCTTCTGGTAGTCGGCTGCTTCCGACTTTGCCTTTGCAATCCTCTTCTTCTTCTCAGAGATCCTAGAACGCTTCCGCTGCAACGTCAATGGAGTCACCAGTCGCTGAATCTTGGGCGCCTTGCTGCGCTTCTTACCTGCAGGAGCCCAAAAAATTTGTGACCATTGAAAAAGAAGCTCATGTAGTTAAACTGAAACTAGAAATCAAGTCAAAAAAATCAAACTGACCAGTTTTTGTTGTGAAGGTTCTGCGGTATGTGTTGACATATTTGCGGACATCATCCTCTTTCGATAGGTTGAATAGTTTGCGGATTTTGGAGGCTCTCTTAGGTCCCCTCATTCTTGGTTTCTCAATATCAGTCAATCCTGGAAGATCATTGTCGCCCTTCTTCACAATGACTAAGTTTAAAACTGAGAGATCAGGGCTAACAATGCAGCCACGAACTGATTTCCTCCTGCGCTCTCCGTTACGCCTGCCATAACCACGGAAGCACGGTGTACCTCTGTGAAGCAGTAAGCGGACACGCCCAGTAGTAAGAACTCCTTGCTTCATAGGAAAACCTTGTTTATCACACCCTCCCATGATCTTAAAAACATATCCTTTAAACTCCTGGAAAAGAAACAAAGCTTATATGCTCGATCTTATAATAGTTTTGCATGTTTGGAATTCTACCCAGAACCACCAGAAAAATTGCAGCTACAACATACCTCACCAAGAGCATCCCCGCTAACTTCCTGAGAGATCCTCTTGTCATAAAACGCCCGACTGCACAATAATTATGAGAATTGTAACTAAACTTGGCAGATAGAGATCATAGGAGAATTGAAATAAGTAAAACAGGCGACTCTGTTCTCACAGAAATTGAATAAGATCTGATTATTCACTACATAGTCATTTCATTCTTCTGTTTGAACAATACTACTGTCGAATACTTGAATCCAGACAGAACTACAAAATGTTTTCCACAAGAAAACAACTTTAAGATAATTAATTGTCAATAATGTACCTAAACTTGCAAAGTAGAATAGTGTTCACAGATATAAAACTTCAGATAATTTTTTTTGCACAAAGGTCAGTTTCTAAGACAGAAATTTTATTTCTAAGATTTCCAACCTAAAACATATGAAGATGCTCTGCAATAGAACAGAATGCCATGACATATAATCAAAGTCAACACCCTAGAACGCACCTTACTATAGCTAATAACCAAAAAGCTCAGTTTAGTCAGAGATCATCGATTATGTGTACGAGAAGATCCTCCTAACTTCAACAATCTTACCAGATAAACTCCAAAAAAGTGGAATTGAATCTCCCACATAATCCCTATTATGCCTTGCAAAAATAACCATACTGGCTAATGTCATCCAACTACATGCATGCTTAAAGTTATACTCAAGCAAATCTCATATAAATGATTGATTTTTTATAATAACTCAAGAAGACTTCTTATGTTAATTCATTGTATCATCTTGATAGGACTACTATAATTTTTGTTCTCATGCTGCAAACTTTTATAACAAGAATTCCCAGCCTGAAATATGAAGATTCACTGCAACAGAGGGGCAGGGGAATCCAAGCCAGTACCCTAGAACAACACCTAGGCTTATAATTGTGTGAACCTCAAAAAAACTTTTTTCCAGATCGTTTCTCACTCCGTTAACTCATGAAGGCTTTCTAATATCATTTCGCTGCATATTATGATCTTTGGTACCAAATATCCAATGTTGACGGATATTTAGTGAGTGCCAGATCTTGTTAATTATCCATACCTTGAGAAAACCACTACCTTGGATGGTTTTCTACACATTACCATGGTGTGTGCAACTGTGTGTGTAACTAAGCAAGTGGTCAAAAGCAACTACAGGAAATATAAAACAGAAAATACTAAAAAAAACACTTAGTCGTTGCAATGGCATACAGCTTCTGGTCGTCATCGATCTCGAGCTTCTTCTGACATCCCGTAGTTGGGTTCGCGATGTTGAACTTGAAAACAAAAAAACAAAAATGAGGCCAAGCCGAATCAGAATCGAACGAATAGGAAGAACGAAAGACCTAAAAAAACTATGTCGCAGATCAATCAAATGCTTGCGTAATACCTTCATCTTGGATCACGGAACCCCCCGCCGCCTGGATTAAGCGAACGCGAACAGGCGATAAAACGAAAGCCGATCTCGAAGCAAACTCCGCCGGTAGGGTTTTGCATCCTCTCCTCTTTACCTTTTATAGTAACGAGTTGAATGATCTGGACCGTTTATTCGATACGTGGCACTAAGTGACGATCTGAACGGTTGATTGCTCAGTCGCACTAAGCTATTAATTAGAGAAAAACTATTTATATCTTTTTTAAAAAAAAATCATTCTATTTTTATCTCATTTTTTTAATATCTTATTATAATTCTCACGAGTCAATTTTTAAATTTATCCATTTTAAATTTACAAATTTATTTTTAAAAAATTTGACCCATCGTAAATTAAAATAAAATAATTTAATCAACACATATAAAATCACACCCTATGAATTGTTTTTTTTAATTCAAAATTGGATGGGAAAAACTATTTATTCTTGAAAAAAAAAAATTGAGAAAAACGATGAACCCGCCCTATAAATTTAAATTCAAAATACTAAAAAATTAGTCATGTAAACTCATAAAAACCTCTCTATAATTGTGAATATCAACCTCTTGGTAGTTGTCACAAGCTAAGTTTATAAATTATGATTGTGAGTTCATACTCCTCCAACTAGTTACTACGATTTGAGGATTATTTTTCTTTCAAACTATCACTACAAATCTAAAATATGAAAAAACTAGTCATCATAAACTCACAAAAACCTCTCTATGATTGTCAAGAAGCCACAATCAAGATCTTCATGATCAACACGAGTTTAGGAATCATGATTGTAAACTGAAGCTCTCCTAACTTGTCATGACGATCAAAGGATTTCTTTCCTTAATTTCGACTTTTAATTCAAATCTAAAACACTAGAAAATTAGCATAAACTGACAAATTAAAAACCTCTCTATGATTGTCGAGAAGCCACGACCAACCTCTTCGTGGTTGTCGCAAGTTTACGAATCGTGATTGATTGTGAGCTCAAGCGCCACTAGTCATGAGGATCAAAAGATTTCTTTCCTTCTGACTATGAATTCAAATCCAAAACACAAAAAAAAAATAGCCGTCATAAATTCACAAAAACCTCTCTATGGTTGTTGAGATGTCACGATCAACCTCTTTGGTCGTCGTGAGTTTACGAATCATGATTATAAACTCAAGCTTGATCCCCTATGATACCGAATATAATAAATCTCAATTGATTAAAATCAATTCTAAATTAGTGTCCATAACTGTTACTAGCTACAAGTAACCAAAGCCCTAATTAATAAACAACAAAACAGATATCGATACATGAAAATCCATTTTATTTTACAATTAGATATCAATAGTGCTAATGATTTCTTCTCTGTTGTGTTTACTTGCACCGCTTCAATACTCCATCCTCATGTCCAAACCTCTCTCTTTTGCGTTTACTTGCAGAGATCTTCTTCCTCCATGCGAGCCCTCGCCATCAGAGCCTACAACACCAAACTGATCAGAAACCACTCCATTCTCAAACAACAACAACAACAACAAATTAAATCCTCACCTCCTTGTTCCAGTCACATCTAATGGTGATCCAAGCCAGAATCACTGTCTGAACAGCAGTTCCTCCGATCATCCCTGCCCAAATGCCCTTCACACAAAAAAAAAAAACACTGTTCATATTTTCAGAGGCAATGCGGGTTCAGGGTTAATTTGCCAGAAGGTGGAAGTAAACATACAGTGACCCCGAGCTCAAAGAACCAGCCCATGGCAACCCCTACCGGAAGCCCTATCAAGTAGTATGTCCCTATGTTAATGTAAGCCACCATGGCTTGCCATCCTGATCCAACTGCAACACCTGTAACGGAAGGAGAGTGAGTTATAGGTCATTATGTGTTTGTGTGTGTATGTGAATGGTAGAGAATTGATATGTCACCGGAGAGAACGGGCTGGACGCTGTTGAGGATGATGGTGAAGGCGAGGAGGATGGACATGTCGTCGACGGCTTGGAGGACGGTGGGGCTCGACGAGTAGATGAGGGCAAACTTGTCGTGGAGGGAGAGGATGAGCACGCCGAAGAGGAAGCCGATGAGGGAGGAGGTCGCCACGGAGACAATGGTGGCAAACCTTGCGGCTTTGCCGTCCCCGCTTCCTAGCTCGTTGGCCACTCGCACTCTAGGAGTTTAGAGTTGTGAAGAGTGGTTCATTCATGTAGTTGAATCATGAATAGTTGAAACTTGCAAGGCTTGATGTTAAGTTGACCCTTTCTTGACATTATAGTTGATTTAAGCTTGTAATATTTCTTTTTTGTTTCATTTGTTGTTAATTTTATTCATGCCGTTTTGTTGCATAGGAACAAAATGATATATAAATAAATTAATTATAATAAATTTCTTGATGATTCTTGTTCCTATTCAAAAGCTGAGAAGACGGTAAGTTGAAAACGTGGCTTCGCTGTTGATTGGATGAAGATTCCGTATTGTCTTGAAACACAAACTTTATTCTGAGAAGACGGTTAGTTGAAAACGTGGCTTCGCTGTTGATTGGATGAAGATTTCGTATTGTCTTAAAACACAAACTTTATTCTTTATAAAGTTGATCGGCTGCACAAACTTCCAAACAAGTATGGCACTATGGACCCATGGGGCCCACATTGAGGCGACCTATAGCCACTCAGCCTGTGGATCGCTAGCTTGGTCTTACGAAATGCAATCAGTTGTTCGTTCTTCACTCATATTTTATCACAAAGTCATATGTTCGATTGACCCTTGATCTGATCGAATAGGCGGTAGGCGGGGTGAAATCTTGACTGCTCGTCGGAAAGGATGGCCGATCAGTCATCCTCCCCACTCGGTTGAGACAGTCGGCCATACCACTCGATACCTAAGTCGAGATAGGAGGTCTATCCGGGCGAGAGGCCCGAGCAGGTACTCATGCCGGACCAACCCTACGGTCAACTTGGACGCATCACTAATATTGTTAATATCTTTGACTTCTTCTTGATTTTGACTGCCACATCGACAGATCTTCCCTATTTTGACCCGTTCTTGGGGTCCACTTTATTTATCACCGTATCAATTCTATTTATATGATTTCTAGATCTAGTTATTATATTGTCACCGAGTGTCAATATGTAGGAATTACACCCCGAAGTTGTGATGCTTGTATGTTTTGGTCACTAGTCGACCTTGTTTATTGGTGTTAAGGGGGCAAGCTAATTAGCGACACACTTAAACACTCTTGATGGAGAAAATTATGAAAAAAAGGTTTTGTCTAAAATCTTGCTCCTAAGTCCATAGGAAGGGGGAAAACAAAGAAGAGGTGTCATTTGGGTGTTCTAAAGATGAATATGGATCAAGGGGAACGGTCTAAAGCAATGAATCATTGAAAGAGATGGCCATTGTGAAAAAGCGAACAATGGTCGTGATAACGATCGTCACTCAATTCACTTTTCGCTAAACTATTATAGTAAAATACTTTTGGACAAAATTACATGACGAATTAAAGAAACATAATTTGTATCGAAGTGGCATCATTGCATGTATGATGATTTCTAAAGTCTATCCATACCTTTTTCTCCTTGATTTTTACATGACAACCCTAAATATTTTACTTTCACACCAAATGAGCATCATTGCACCCTCAATAGTTTCATGAGTCTACACTATTTTTTCTTCTGTTTTTTTTTTTATAATTCAGATATCCAAATTTCGTCGTCCAACTAATCCCAGAGATAGATGATCTTCTCCTATTTAGTAAATTCGGAGCATGGCTTATATGCTCTTAGTGGTCAATCTCCATAATATTCGTCCCTACATATAGATTCAAATTCTAGGTCTACACTCTTATTTAACAACCCTAAAAACACCTCAGATTCTTATCAACTTGATACCGCTACACCACAAGTAGTTCCTTGACCCCATTTTTTTTTTCTTCTAATCTTAAGCCGTACGTTTAAGGTCGTTAAGTACTTTTGGACAAAACTATTTAACAACTAACAATCAACTAAATGCAATTCTAATCGACTAATAGTGTTTGTTTACCTATAGTTGAATAGGAGAGTATCAAATATACCTTTTAAACCCTAAACTATCTCTTCTTCTTCTCTCTTTTTTTTTCTGTTTTTTTTAACACTATTCATGGTAATTCATCACTAATTAGGGTTTGATAAAGTGCACCAACTTTATTCTAAAAGAGTCAAACATGTTCACGTACCCTGTTCCTGCAAAGAATGCCATTGGAATCATCAGCTCCCACCCGTTGATGCTCATGCTGCACGCAAAATAAGAAAAATGCTCTTTAATTCTTTATTAATTTCCAGTTCTTCGATCACTCGTCGTCGTCTTCTTCCTCACTTACCAGATCGAGATGGCGTCCACTGCGACCTCACCTTCTTTTAGATTCCCGGACAGCAAGATCAGAATCCGGTAGTACCAATTCTCCAAGCTGCAGCCGATCAAAGAATTCGAGAAAAAGATTGGATTTTTGATCGAAAGATTGTTTTTTTTTTCTCATGGAGCTGAGGGAGAGTTTCAGTGAGCGGGAACTGACCAGAGCATGACGCCGGAAGCAGCCGAGAGCTTGACGAAGTCCCAGAGGCCGGAAAAGGCCTCGCCGGAGAAGCCCTTCCATGTGTCGGCGCAGGCTCCGCAGGTGACGTAGAGGTAGAGGCAGAGCACGGACGTCCACCAGGAGAAGTTGAGCGTGACGGTGATCCCGATCAGGCCGAGCTTGAGCTTGAAGACGAAGAGCCAGGTGACGAGGACGTGGACGGCGAGGGCGATGGCGGCGACGATGGCGTTGATGGAGTTCTTGAGCTGGCACTGGAGGAAGCGCTGCAGGGGGAAGAGAAAGGCGAAGGAGAAGTGGAGCGGGATGAACCAGAGGGACACCGTGCCGGCCTGCGCCGCCAGCTCCGGCGGCTGGCCGATGAGGAGCAGCAGCGGGGTGGCGAAGAAGTACATGGGGAGCATCAGGGCGGCGCAGAGGATCAGCACGATCCAGGAGCGCTGCATGTAGACGCCGAGCATCGGGAGCTTCTTCGCGCCGAAGGCTTGGCCGCAGAGCGTCTCGAGGGCGCTCGCCATGCCCAGCTGCGCGCGCGCCGGCGATTCAATCACTAGGTTCGGTTCGCCCGTCAAATTCAGTATAAAACGACGTGATTGGCCGTACCAGGAGGCCGAAGTTGAAGCCGACGACGACGGTGTTGGCGATGGACATGGAGGCGAGCTCGAGGTCGCCGAGGTGGCCGGCGAAGGCGTGGGTGATGGAGTTCATGGTGGATGCGGAGACGCGGTTGAGGATGGCCGGGCCGACTATCCGCCAGAGTTTCTTGGACTCGACCCACGTCCGCCGAACCAGGTCCTCTGAATCTGGGCGTTTATCGACGGCGTCCTCGCCTCCATGGAGAAGAGCGACCTGCACCTCTTCTCCGGCGCCGGCGGACATGATCTGGCTCTTCCGTGCGTAGCTTCCTCGGTGCCCTCTGTTTCGACCTCCATTTTAATGGTGGACGACCTGTGACGTCGGTCACAGGACAATGAAGGGTAGGCATGGTTGACGGAGGCTAGTTCTCTTAGATCACTTTTTGTTATTTAGGGTACGTGCCATTCGTATTTGTAGTTAAATGTCATAATCTGATCATAAATAGTTATGATTTTTTTTTAGTTCACTGTTTCCATCATATTATTGTTTTTATTCGAAGTGAACGGCAGGAAGTCATATTCAAGCAACCATTTGCGTCGCTTCCTCGGTGCCCTCTGTTTCGACCTCCATTTTAATGGTGGACGACCTGAGATGTCGGATACGGGACAACGAAGGATAGGCATGGTTGACGTGGCTTTTTGTTTATTTGTGTGTATTTGATATGGGGTGCACCATGCTTGCATGAGCGACTGTGTGAAGTGAGGCGGGATAATAATAATAATAATAATAATAAAATTATAAATTCATTATAATATTAATAATATAATTGCTTTTATCTACAAAATAATATAATAATTATTACAATAATTTTTATTGAATTAAAATATTTTTTAAAAAAATATTTTTTAATAAAATAGTACTCTATATAAAATAATTTAGATTAATAAACAGCTATATTAACATGCCGATAATGGTGAAAAAATTCTATTTTTTTATTATTATTTGTTTTAAAAATTCTCTTTTAACAAAAACAAAATATACTTTTTGTTTTTTATTTTTTTTCCTTTTAACAATCATAAAGTTGACATCGACCCATCCCATATCAACCATTTGTAGGGATGTCATCAAAGCTAGCCCATATTGGTAGAGCATGCTCTGAATAAACTCTTTGTCCAACTGCGTCGTTGCCTTTTGAGCATGGGGCAAAAGTTTAGTGAAACCGCACACTCACATGTTATGTTGGCATCTCTTTCCACCACCCACCCTGGCTCCCGTTTATTCTGGCAAAAGGCAACCTAATCTTTCTCCCACCAGGCTCACCGTACAATCTAATTTTCCTGTAGATCATTTTAAAATTAGCCTGTTCCAAATATTAGATATCTAAATTACTAACAAAAAAAAAAAACAAAACAAGAGTGATCTACTTCATGTGCACACTCATAAAATGATCCCATTTAGCAAGAAAATGGCACGCCATAAGGATGAAAGTTACAGTACGTCAACTTACATCAAGCCTTCTCATCATGAAGAAAATCGATCCTATTTGTTCGACATCATCGAACAAAATTCTTGCATTATTACAAGGCAGAGGCCAAAATAGAGTCTAGTCATGGGGATAACCTTTCGATATGCCATAATTCATTTCCATTAACTATCCTAAGTGAATATTGCAGCCTGCAAAATTAAACCCAAAAACAAGTTGACAAGCATCCAAATCGATACGCCAAATACAAGTACTTTTAAGGTACTTTGGAGATGAGCCTACCGATCATGAAGAC
The DNA here is from genome assembly GCA_037833815.1 of Zingiber zerumbet. Taxonomy (NCBI): domain Eukaryota; kingdom Viridiplantae; phylum Streptophyta; class Magnoliopsida; order Zingiberales; family Zingiberaceae; genus Zingiber; species Zingiber zerumbet. The sequence continues at coordinate 1,302,068 of JBBMJZ010413105.1, read as the reverse complement.
GAGAAGGCTGGCCTTGCCAAAATTCAAACCTGGTTGGCTTCAGTCTGTAGCCTCCCCAGAACTCGGGCATAGGGATCACGGTTCTATCAGGAGCAAAGAACAAATTGTAAGCAGCAAATGCGGTGTTCTAAAACCTAATGGACTAAATGCACATGAAACTATGTCAGCTAACCAAAAAGTGACAGGGTTGTTTACTTGGTACAATAGGAACAAGAAATCATTGAAATAGGAGCAACTTGTTAAAAAGATTAGCAGATTAAAACACAGGTAAACGGATGTTAGATGAGATACAGGAAGATATATGAAGCCGCAAGAAAATACAATCTGGAAACAAGAAAAATTTTGTCAGGCAAACTGAAATGCATGCTCTAAACAAGAAAAGACAGTGAAAAAATCAGAATAAACATTGGGAGAACAAAAAGGGAAATACAATATCAGCATGTTCTATTTTATGGGCATGCTCCATTGCTTATGTACAACATTCTAAGATCAAAGCAGAAAGCCACAAATCAATGCAACAAAAAGCATAAACTTCCAGTTATGAAAAGCTAAAGTCACATGTTCTGATACTAGTTTTTCATAGGCACAAGACTATACTTGGAGAGATCAAGATGAGGAGAAAAGTAAAGGACGCAAAGGAAGGAGAGGAGCAGAGAAAGGAAAGGATTTTTTACTTGGACGAGGGAGTGGCAGGAATCCTTCTCTAACCTCCTTTCTGTCCCAAGTCAGAATGGTAGTGGTGGTGGTCGACAGCTGGCAATGACGAGTGGTGAATGCTTGTTCAGTTGCCAGTGACAATAGATGACTGACAATTAGCTCTAGGTCTATACTGACATTTTTGTGACTGGTTTATGCTAATTAATTTGGAGTCCAGTCTGACGTCAAGTTCAAGTCAACTTAACATCGGGTCAAGTAGTTTAGTCAATCCATATTTTTGTTTGGTGTATCCTCAATTCTGAGTTCAAATGAGTCCAACTTAATGTGCAAGAAACAAATGTAGAAGAGATACAGGTACACGATTGAAGATAGCTAAGTTGAAAAGAAAGCTAAGATTGAAATGCTAAAAATGGGTTACCATGTTGGATAGAACCACAAAGTGGAACAATGATATCACTGGGATAAAGTAACGAAGGCCCCATTCCGTGGAAAAGGAGCATGGAAAAACAAAAGAGACCTCTAGATATTCACAAACTTCAATGACACCTTTGTTTGCCATGCAAATGAAGAATTGATGAAAGCTCATTTAAAAGAACAAAGGTATCTAGCCAAAATGTAAAAGGATAAGCCTAAAGCAAACTCACAAAATTAATGACAGCTACCTATGAGCATCTATCATACTATCAGATTAGAAATTGACAGAAGCAAGTGCCACAATCTTATAAATTCCCAAAATAAAGCAATATATATTCAGGTGAAAAATACATAATACAGAAAAACAATATTGTTACACTAACCCATCTGCATATCTTTCCTCTAGTTCCTTGTAGGCATCATGAAGCACATGCCTTCCGATGACCACAGTACTCTGGTGAAACATGCATAACATGTCTGCCTCATCAAAATATCGTTTTCTATTGCCATGCATGAAAAAAAAATAAAGATAAACAGAACAGACCTGCTTGCTGACAATTGCTCCAATTTGACTTCCGCGAGGACGACTATGGAAATATTGCTCAGACTCCTCTCTAGAAACCTTTTCAACAGTTCCTTCAACTCTAACCTGCAAATATGATAAACAACTTATGAAATGAATCCAACCAGATGAAGTGTCTCCTTTTCAGTATAAATGTTCTTTTTTTTTTGTTGCAAAACATCAGATTTTCAAACCTATGTTCTAATTCTATATTAACTAAATGCCAAGTTCAAAAAGCAAGAATCACATCAGCAAAAGTAATGACTAAAAAATCCTTCTCTAAAGTAATATATAGGAGTTTACCTTATGTAATTACAGTTTAGAGTCACATAAGAAAAACATGTCAGAACAAAACTGAGACAATTCATTCTGATCCATGATTAACCAAGGAAGTAATTCTATTACAGTATAAGATTCATGTGGTTGAGCCCCAAATAGTTGGGACTCATGACTTGTTTCATTAAAACTCAAAGCATAACAGGAATTTTCACTTCAACTTAGCAAGCAAATCAAGGGATGGTAAATAGTATATATTTTTATTGAAGAAATATTATGAGCGGTGCTTTCCACACATTAGTCAGAAATTATGTGAGCTATCCCCCACAAAGAGCTATCCCCCACAAAGACTAATCAAAACTCAAGATGGGTTGAGCATAGTAAATCATTAATGCTTATAATAGCAACTTTTTAGATACATGTAAAGTAGTATTTGAGAAACTATCTAGACTATTTAGATGATTATAATCTGAAGACCAAGTCTTTCCTGTTGATTCAATTCAACATAATAGAACTGCTAATCAATATCCCCAATTTTAACACAAATGGAGAAGTGTAGATTTTAAGTTGTACCAGGAGTAGTCAGTTTAAAAGAAATTATTCCTGCCATATTAATAGAGTTCTTTCTTCAACAGATCAGATATGCAAAACAACCTACAAAATGATGACCTGGCGGTTTAGCTGATTCCAATAGAAAAGAAGTGAAGCATGAGGATTTTCAGATAATTCATGTGCTTTTTGGCTTTCATAATTGGTATACCTGAATAAGCAAAGGGGGCCATGAGTGAGCTATCAACATTAGAATCATAGATTAACTATATCACTGTTAACAGAACAGCAATTTTTGAGTCAGCAATCAGCTTCCAAACAGTTAATTACATGTTACTAACCACACAAATCCGTGCTTGTCAGCTCCTTTTAGCAAGACTACCCGAGATGAACTACAGAGAAGACAATTTAAATAATAATATAAGACAATGAAGTGAAAGCTTTGCGAATTGGCATTTTATGAATAAAATAAATGGATAAGTACACACGGTTTTCCTTCACGATCACAAGTTGACAAAGTCATAGCATTTGGCTCACGCAAACCAGCAGCAACTGCTTCATCAAACCATTTAAAGAACTAGCATATTGTCATAGAAGAATATCAGTATAGTGCATTACATCATTTATCATGTTAGATAAATTTTAGATCTATAACAATTTGGAAATAAAGACCAAATGAAAATCCAATATTTAAGGAGAGAAAATAACCTACCTAAAGAATCTTAGATTAAATGTATTTTTCAACTTCAAAGAAGCATACCTGATCAATAGGGTCAGGTGCTACTTGGTCCTCAAGAAGTTCAGGAGAAATATAGTTTTCTCTGAGTGATGCAATGTCAACAGATGGTGGTTTTCCAATTCTGACACACATTGAAGTGCCTGGGTATTTAGGAAGACAGAGTTTGTACTTACTGGAGATGGATGGAGGAACAAATCTACCACCAAGAAAGTGGTGAGGACCAACAAACTTTTTGGCACAGAGTTTTGGAGCAGTTAAGGAAACCTAGGTATACACATTTAATTTAGTTATAAATTAATAACAATGATACAAGACATTCATTCATGCACAATCGACTATCAATTTTAGAAGCATAAAACAACCAAAATTCCAACTGACTAACCAGCATGTCAGGTTTAAGGCCTTCACCAGTGATGTCACCTTCCTCAACATGCCAACCAGAAGGAATATCGATTGAAACAATTGGAGGTGATCTCTTGGAAACATAGTTGTCATGCCTTAAAGATACAAGCCTCTGAATAAGATCGTCGAAAGGCGGCCTTGGTTGACCTATTTGGACAGTTAATTACACTGTTAGAACCAGGAAACGGAGGTAGGTAATCAACAGGTACTTATGGATCTTTAATTTCATTCAATAAGCATTGGTAAAGTATAGAAAAAAAAAACAACCCATAGAAATTGATTAACTGAAACTGGTTTTGGATTAAGAATTGAGATTGAGTTGTTATATTGTCAAAATCTCTTTGAACGTAATTGAGAAAATATCAAACACTTTCATTTATGCCCTTATTAGTCCCATACGAGCATGATATGTTTATTATTGGGCAAAAATCTTTGAGAAAATATTGTAGTCAATCATGATTTAAAATCTCATCCTGAGTGAAATGGTCCAAATGTATCATTCAATAAATCACCGAAACTTAATACCATTTGGCACCAAGGTTCAAAATCTCGAGCCATATTGCAATTTTGTTTTTTGACAGGAAAGTTATTGTTCCAGTATCATATCGACACTCCGATGCATAGTGTCAGTGATAGATTAGAGGTCGAAGTAGGAAGGAGATTAAGCAAAGGAAGGAGACATTATGCGTAGTGATATCGAGTTTCAACAATTTACCAGAATGATATGTTTTGATCATTTCGTCCGGCATGGTACAAGATTTAAAACCATGCTCGGTACAAACAATGTCTACTTCTTATGGTTTATCTTCTTCCTTCAACTCCAATCCATTACCGGTATCATGCATCAAAACATCGACACAATACCAAAATAGTATCATTCCATTCAAAGACCGAAACTTCAGCATGGGTTGATATTGTAAACCTTGCAATCAATGATACTAGGTGAAGCAGTGAACAATGAGACAAAAAGCTAAAAAATCATAAATTCTTTTGTCTTTTAATAACATATGGGAACATAAAGTTTCTGATCATCTCATGAAATTTCCTTTTATGAGCTTCTATCACTTTTTCTTTCTTCTTCCCAATTGCGTATTTGGTAACAAAAATTTAGGTGGCGTTTGGTTTATGGGTTTGGGAATGAGGGAATGGATTCATTCCCAAACCTTGTGTTTGGTTGATGGGAATG
>JBBMJZ010413105.1:1262190-1274558 GCA_037833815.1 Zingiber zerumbet | reverse complement strand
CCAGCAATTACCATTCAAGAATAATTTCAGCTGCATACCATTTTACATTGAGACAACCTAAAATCATGCAGTTCAATCCAAACCCAAATTTTACATGAGATGTCAAATTCACAACCCCAACTAACTCTTCTCTTGTTTGACTAATTGATCTTTCACAAAAATAAACAACCATACTTCCATTAAACTATCCCATAGAAAATGCAAAATGTCATTGCACTCCCTGTTGGATTAGCACTGGCACATGTTTTCCTGGCTATGGAAAATGACAAAAATTGACAAATCAAAATATACAATTTTGTATAAGTTAAATAACTGTGTGAGTAGTGTTTCAATTTTATAAATATCAAAAAATCTAAGATGTCATTTGATGAAGGGAAGAAAGATAGGGGGAGCGATTTCCTATGTTTTTTAATTTAAAGGAGAGGAAAGAAGAAATGGAGAAAATGACAAGTTTAGGCCTTTCAATTTGGCATTCCCAAGACGTGCAAGGTTAAACTAGTCTTTTCAACATTTTTTCCACTTGCATAGCTCTTTAACGGTTCAACCCACTTTTAGAAAAAACCAAAAGTGGAGAAAGAAGAACAAAATTATTTCTTTCTTTTCCCTTACTTTTTGTTCTAGCACCCAAATAGACAATGGAAATGATTTCTTTCACTCTTCATTTCCCTCTATTTGGGCTCTCTTCCTCTTAAGTAGAAACTGCAAGACAGTGGAAGACCTAAATAATGCTCTTTCTAAAATGCCCTTGAATGCAACAAAGATCATTTTGATATCTTCAAGGACCTCTGCTGCATGGATAAGAACAAAAAGATGGTTGATTCTAATACTTGGACTATTCATCTATCCATCCATTCCTGACACCAAACATTGACACTCCGAATTGACACTCGATGCCTCAATTGGTCATGTATAATTTTTTTAGAAATAGCAGCATTGACACTCCAAATTGACATTCAATGCCTCGATTGGTCATGTATAATTTATTTTAGAAATAGCAATGTGGTACAATTAGATTCACTCCAATGTAATCTACTCATACCAAATTCAATTTCTGCAAAAGGTCATACGCTGAGGAGGCCCACATGGCCAGCCCTACAGCCATCTGTAGAGAGGTAAATCAGGAACCGAACAGGCCACCACGTAAGAGGTTATTTTCGCCGACTTCGCAGGGAATCAACCCTTGTACTCGTACCAAATTCAAGAAACATAGATGGTTGATCTTAAGGTGCACAATTTCCTTCTTAGCATGCTAACTGATGATTCCTGTCCAAGTATCTTAATAATACCACCAAATCCTGCAGTGAGCAGGATGTCGAGGCATATAGAGGCAATCATTTCCAATTTAGGGGTCGTGAGAACCTACTTAATTCTATGGATTGGAGAGAGAAAAGTATTTCCATAGGCATTAAGGATCAATAAATAAGGAATGTGCGTTTTTCCTACATTGACTTAAGAATTTCTATTTGTATTTAAGAACACGGATTTCTCACAAGGGTTGGCTAGATATGATTGTGGAGTGGTAGTTGGGTTCCATATGGCATATGTCCCAATACCATCAAGAAGATTAATGCGTATACTCTTTTATTACATGTCCAAAAAGAAGCACATAAGTACTTGTTCTTTGTTTTACCTTCATGTAAGTAGAAATCATACACAATATACACTGCATTATTATATAGACAGAAAACAATTAGTTGCGTTATGCCATGGATAGTTTGAAACATAGATAATAAATCTTATAACATGATGAGTGAGACACTAGAAATGTATCATTCTTAGTAAATTTCAAAACTTGATATTGATTGCATAGGTAATTTCTCCTATGCCACCTTTGACAATTGTGCTAATGAGAATTGTATCGTGTTGATATTCTGGACGCCTTGTTATGATAAGACATACATCAAAAAAACTAAAAATCATACTTGTTTTTTTTTAAGTTTGTATCAGCACAAGATAGTACCAATCTACCACTTCAGCCAGGGACAAAAGTTGGCATGGCATTCATGAAATGATACCAGAACCTTGCCCTGAGGTATAAATTTTTTTTTTCTTCTATTTTCTACTTGCCTCCATCTCCAATTCATCATTGATACCATGTGTCGGCACTGAACATTTGTTTGAAAAGTGTAGGTGAAAAATAAAAAACTAGTCATAAGAAAATAAAGGAGCACAAAGACTGGCTTAGACAAAGTCGACTGCAATGCAAACCAACTGTGCAGTTTGTGCAGTAGAGTTAATAGATCTAATTTCTAAAATTTATAAGAAAAAGAATAAATACGAAATTACAAAATAAAAATGCAAAAATGGCATACCCAGTATATATCATCCCATCGCCGCCCCACTTGACACAAGTTACTGCCAAAGTGTGACCAGAAAGACAAATCACACATTTTCTTAAAGAGATATCCCAAACACGTGCATCACCATCCTTACTAGAACTAACAAATCTGCGACAAGGAGCTTGCAAGTGCACAGGTTCCCAAGAAATTCCAGTAATCCATTTCTTATGACCCTGCCATAAGAAACCAAATATACAATGCTATAATACTCAATACATGATGGCATATCAACCTACAAATATCCAAAATATGATTAATAGTACTGAATGCATATAGACAAAGAAACATAGAAAGAACTTACAGTCCCCGTGTGAAAGAATTGCACTAAGAAAAAGCAATATCACAATTTGAAAATGGGTGACATGATAGAGATTTTAGTATAGTTTAAGATGAGTACAACAATGTGCTAGGAACAAATTAAATATCACAAGTGAAATTTTGTAGGAACAAAAATAAACTGTTAATGGAATAAAGCTTAAACATAAAAATTGCAGTGGGATGCAATTTTCCAGCTTATCAATAATCTCTGAGTTCAATCAAGATAGATAAAACTATAAAAGGTTAACCAAAGTTTTGGTCAAGACAATCTTGCATCAACCAGGGTTGATTAATTAATGATATCTTCTTAAAATAAACTTACATCAGCCTTTATTTGCTTCATGAGATGATTGATGATAAAAGAAAAGAAACATTTTCCCAGAATGATACAAGGTGAAAAAATGAAGAAAAGGATAACTTGTGGAGCTAAGGATGACCTAATCAACTTTATGATCCTGTTATATGGGCCAAGATGAACATGAACCAATTGGCCTTGGTGTATATCAATCAGTACTTGGCAAGAATAGATAAACAGGCAAGATAAAGCAATGCCAAAACAAGGATAAACCCAAGAAAATGAAAGCGCTATATCAGTTGGCGAGTAATCGGCAATCTCAATGTTATGGTAATATTTAAGGTAGTTAAAATAACAAATGGACATGATAAAACACCAACAGTATATGACCAGACCACTTGCATTAAATTAGCACACTATCATGCCATAAAGTTCATCTTATTTAACCAGTATCATGCCAAAAAGCTTATCTTATTTAAGCATTCATAACTAACAATCCTTCAATTATCAAGACATAAGATTGACCAAATATTTATGAAAAATGGAAAACTTTAAATCCAGTGGAGCTACACCCACATGCAGAAAAAAGGTACTGATGTAAGAATAGATGTAAATTGACCAAGAAAAGAAGTCACCGGTTGAGAAAGAAGAGAGTTCTAATCCATCAGTGTGAAATTGATAATCCTACTAAAAAATAGTTGGTAACATGAATAGCATTTTTCATTTAATGGCTATTTTTATCTAAACATATTAAGTTATTTGGTTAGCTTAATATTATAAATTTAAATAGGTACTACCCACTTATCTATGTACTATACAATATCAATTCAGTGCAGAATATACAAAATCAATTCATTGCTTCATAAATTGCATAGCCTGTTTTTTTTTTTTTTGTTATTTTCCATAAATTAATTGCATGAACTTCTGACAAAATACTTACATCGGGTAAAATAACCACCAGGACCTATAATCCAGCATACAAAGTACATAACATAGTCCATTTTATAGCCAATATAATTGACAATATTTTACAAAGATGGATTCTTAATGATATAAAACTTCTGTCAACAGATTAACCTTTCAGTATGTAGACAATATCATGCATATGTATATAACCATAAATTTATGTATTTGGAAATGCTACGGAAAGGATGGACAAGAGCACAGGAATGGAGAATAGTCCAACATCTTTTCAATGTTTGTATCTCTGTGCATGAAGATAGAATACAGAATGCATACCTTCCGGTTAATGTATTTAGCTCCAGTCAAAAAACATGAATTTAGGAAAGAAAAAAAAAAGGAATTTTCTGAACTTAGCAAAAATGTGGGGGTTAAGGATTATACGGACTTACGAGAAATGGACTGCCCGATTGCTTCCCAGTTTGTGGGTCCCAGCTAAGAATTTCACCAGCCTTGCTACCACTCACCAGATGTTGACCATCTGGTGACCATGAAATACAAAGGACCCAATTCTTATGACCTACAATAGTGTAACAAGATTGTGTTACTAATTTTCAAATAAAAATTAAAGGTTCTCATGTTCCAAATAAATGTAGTCAAACAAAATAAAGATGGACAACCACAATTGTCATCTTCATTTATGCAGAAGGGCACCTAAGATAATTGGACACTATTCCCTGTTTTGAATATATTCTTTCATAACAAATGTTTATGGCTTGAAATCCAAAAGGACATTGTACAAAATTAAACCATGATACAACCAATGTCACAAGATGTTCTAGGTTCTGTCCATGATTAAGGACTTCCTGTTTCAGACACAAATAGAAGGATGCAAGCAGCATAGCTATATTAACGTCCTTCGGTAAAAAAATTTCATAGTTGCATTATGTACATCAGATGAGGACAAACATAAACTAAGATGTCTCGCATCAAATATTAACCTGAGCAGGTGAACATAGGGGTCTGAGTACTAAGATCCCACAATCTTACAGTTGTATCACCCGAACCACTCGCCAAGTGCCGTCCATCGGGGCTGAATGAAACAGATAGCACAGCTTCTGTATGACCTGAATCAAATAACATGAATAGAGTTCAAGGTGTATGCAAGATAAGATTAAAATAAAGGTAAGTTCTTAAACAATTTCTTGTAACAAATAATTATGTCAAATAACAGCATTTTGACATGTCATAGGCAATATGGTTGACCTTTGTTAATGAAAGCATTCAAAATACGAGCATGATAGACTTAACCAAGAGAAATTTGAGTATAAAATATTAATCAGCTGTATCTAAATATTCAGCATACTATGAAAAATCAATAAATCAGGTAGAAAGAAAATGAGGATGGAAATTCAGATGGTAAGCAAGCAATTGATTCCTGCCTATATCGCATGATTGCACAGTAGTAAATGAGATATGATCATCCTTCTTTATAGAGGTCTTCATTGAACACTGTTCAATTTTTCAGGATGGTCAAACAACAATCAGAGCCTTACCTGGAGAAACCTTCAGATACTCAAAAAAAGGAGAATAACTTCCCTTAGTTGTTAAACCAATAGATCAGGCCACCAATAAGGTTTCACTAGTCCCGAGTGATCACTCCTCCAAGTTCCCAATGAGAATCATCTTAAAAAAGTGTTTCTAACAAGGACATCTAATGTATCCAAAAAGGATTGTTGTTTAATTTTTAACCATAAAATGACAAGTCAGTCACAAAAATTTGGGATTGGTTATATGGACCTTATTCATCAAAAAGATCATATTAGTATAACCTTAATTCCAGAAAACTATACATAATCTGCAAGCAATCATTAGAAATCTGATCAAGAGAAAAAACATGATTTTTAGTATTACTTGAACACTAATCCCATTTGCACCACAGCTTTCTGAAACTTGTTAAAGATCGGTAACAAACCAGCTATAGTTGCAGAGCACCGATTGACTGGCCGGATTCTAAATAAAGCTTGAGGTTGGTAAACTATTCGTAGTACCTTCTCCACAGAAACTGCATGGTGATTAGTGATTCCATGTTAGATTTTAGCAAGAAAGTAATTTTTTTATGGAAACTATTGACTGCAAATTGTTCAAAAGATAATGGTGAACATATTTACAAAGACGTTGGGATACCTTTGTTCTTCTGCAGGTAAGAACTGAGTTGAACAACAAGCTCTTGGTCTGATATGTAAAATGCGTAAGGCATCTTTTCCACCTAAAGAATAAAAAACACAGTGAGTGAGTTTCCATGTCAGAGAATAGTTGAATAGGTTTTCAAAACAGGATTATGTGGCCAATGGAGAAAATCAACCAACAAATCCAAAATGAAAATAACAACGGTTGCATCTAAATCAAAGGTTGCTGCATTTTCAACTTACATTATTTAGAAGTTTGTTGACTATTTCCTGGAGTTGTGGTGGACCAACATTCTGAGGAAGATAAAGTGGAGCACCAAGAGGCTCTCCTTCAGGGTCAGTCAGAAGGCACATTACACTATTATTGTTGCTTACTTCTCTCTCAAGATCCATCACCTCCATCTCTTAATAAATTCAGTAGCAAAAAATTGTAACCTGGCAAAAGAAAGAAATCATTATCTCTTAAAATTCAATTACAAAGAAAGAAACTTGATAAGTTTTTTTTTCCAAGTAAAGAGAAAATTATGCTTTATTTTGGATGACACAAAACCAGATTGAACGATTAAAACTCGAACAAATTTGGATGCAACAATTAAACTCCATGAAACCATTCAATGTTCCACGAGTGTTTCTCCAGATTTGAATACCAAACCAGCCATGGTTTGTCGGAATGGCCGGAACGGACGTTCCGGTGCCGTTCCAATTTTCCGGTGCATAACGTCGGTTGCTGTGGGACGGCGTTCTTGGGCGATATAACGGAAAAAACAATTGGAACGGATCGGAAATGATTACCTCCGGATGAATCGAACAACGACAGCGCAGGAGAAGAAGAAGGCGGCAGCGGCGTCGGCGGTGGTTTAGGGTTTAGGCGTGAGAGAAGACGTACGATGCTAATAGAAACACGACGTTTGGTTAGCACGTTTTTTATTTTCTTAGAAAATACTTTTCTTTTTTTTAAATAAACATAAAAAATACAAACTAAACACATTTTTCATTTTCTCATAAAATAAAAATAAAAAATAACATAAAAAAATATAAATCAAACACCCCTTAGTATTTAGATTTTGATAAATAAAATTTATTTTCTAAAATATAATATAATAAAATATAATAAAAAATCACATTAAAGTATAATAAAAATTCATTTTAAATTTTTAAAAATCTAAAAATGTCTATATAACCATATAAATTTATTTTCTTATTAACTATTAATTATATTACTATTATTTTTCTAAATAAATTTAATTAGATTAAATTTTAATTATTATCATTCTATATATTTTATATATATATACGTTTAGTGTTTTAGGAACATCATTAAACATTTAATATGTGTGTATTTTTATAATTCTTAAATGATTAATAATCTAAACATAAATAACATTGAAAATTGAAGACTGTTACTCAGCCGACGGAAGAATGCCGGTGGAATACGTCGAGATAGCACAAGGACTAGAAAGACTTATCGAATTAGGGTTTTGAGAAGACGAGGAAGAGACCCAGCCGTATCGGGAGAGAGGGAATAAAGCACTCGCGGTGAAGTAAGGAATTATCGCACAGGGAACGAAGGACGCCGATGGGACTCAAATTACTACTTTAAGGTTTAAGTTTTTATATTTGGGATAATCGTAACCTCTTGGGGGAGTTTATTTTAGGGGAATAAGAGTGAGGAATGAGAATAAAAATAATTGATTATCATTGTTAATATTTAAAGTATAAGAATGAGAATACAAATGAAAAAATGATTATAACTGGACAATGACTCACACCCCTTTAATAATCTATTACTTTATTTTCATAAATTAAAATTTCCCCTTAATACCAAAAATACTCTTAACATAATATTTCCGATCGCATCCCTCCTCTCCTCTGTTCGCAGCCCGCTCTCGAACGACGCCAAATGCCGCCTTGAGCCTGCTCTCGAACGCAACCACCTCACCGGGGATTCGAAGCACCCTTTCCTGCCTAAACTTGAACTCCTCCTCCACCTTCCCCAGTAGCGTTGTGAAGACCCGATGGCCTAGGTATTCTGACGGGATCACAAATTGCTGCATCTCCTCCCTACGCTCAACCACCATAAATAAAAATAATTAGTTCATCTAAACAAAAACTCTTTATATTGCTATATTTTTCATAGTTTATAAATATCTTTAGATGGTCACTGTTAGGCAATTATATGACTCGGATTGACAAAGAAGCAAATATAAGTGTAGAATATAGTTTTTCACTTTCTTAGCACAAGTAAAACTTTTCCTCCCCATAATTCAACATAATCGATGTAATCCGAAGCTTCCTCAAAGATATTACTGATATCGGTGTCCTTTCATCGCTTATCTACAAATAATCTTATCAAGTTTACCATAATATGAGAAATATGATAAATTTAATAATGCCTAATACTGGCTTCTCAACAATTCTAAGAAAACACGAAACGAACAAAGTAGATCATTATGATAATAAATCAATATCCATGCAAATAACTTAGATACTGAGAAAATCCTTTAACTATACAATAAATAATTGATGGAAAACTTGTTATAGACCTCTTCTCAAGCAAAAGAAAACATAAACAACAAATAACGAGAGATTTTACACTGATTAACCATTGGCATAAGAAATAAAACGCCTTCAACTAGGTAATTGTGCTAATCTAGCTAAGAATCTCCCAACATAATCTTAAAGCAAATATCTTCTATAATTGTTTCGAATGGCCCATTAAACAAAGACCCAAAACATGAAACTTAACCCCAAATATCTTCTATAATTGTTTCGAAAGGCCCATTAAACAAAGACCCAAAACATGAAACTCAATCCAGAAAGTATGAAATTAACTGAATGTTTAATATATTACTTGTTGAACCTATCGATAAAGTAGAGTCTAGAACCAGTATATATCAGTAAGTACACAACAACCTTATTATTTATAATCCTTTGCCTTCATTCGATCAATATTAACACCGGAACAATCAAAACTACCATCCACCAACTGTGAGGCTAAGAAGACCTAGGCCAATTTCTAGAGATATCAAAAAGTTGTCTAATAGTTTATAAATGTCTTTAGGTGGTCTTGTTTATTTTTATACTTTAATGACATGGTCTTTTTTATTAAACTTTGTGTTCTTATTACATATCTTCGTTAGTTATGTATCATTTTCAGTTTGTTTCTTTTAGATTTCATTGATTTTTTTGCTTGTATGTAGAAAAATATGACACAACCTCTTTTTAATAGCAGAAGTTGAAATTTAATGTGTACATTATAGGTTACACATGTTATACTTATGGCTGTGTTGGTCTTCATATTCTATCAACATTCATATTGAATTTATCGACATACTAAAATTTGCCGAATAAAAAATAAGGAAGAAAAACTAATTAAGCGAATGCCATGAATATTTAGCCTTACAAAAGAGACTGATGCGTTTTGTATTAGTGAATTTCGTATAGATAAGAGGACCTTTGAGATATTATGTGATATGGTAAGAGACATTGGGGGATTAAAAGATACAAAAAAAAATACATCCGTTGATGAAATTATTACATGTTTTTATCTATGTTCAGCACATCATAAGAAAAATAGAATAATTAGTTTACTTTTCATCAAAATTAAGGGAAAATAATAGAACCTATAGTTGAAGACTATGAAAATGACAAATGAAAACCATTTAAGGTAATACATTATCATTCCGATAAATTTTAACTAGACACCTCTTAAGTTTTAAAAAAAATTCAACCCTAATTATTAAGAATGTAAATTATTTTTTTTTAAATGTGATCATAAATATTTAAGAACTAAGGGTGAGCAAAAATTCAAACAAGATCGACCAAATTTAAAAATTCTTTAATTTTTTTTTAAAAAAGAATCGACTAATTCAATTCGGATTCAATTTTAAAATTTCTTATACAGTTAAACCTAACCAAATTTTTAAACTAAATTAAAATTTTAAACCTTAAATTTTATATCGAACTGAATTTTTATATTTATTAGTAATTTCTTTTTTTTCTGTTATTGTTAGTTAAAAAAACTTTTAAATTTGTAGACTAGTAAACATTATATAGCTAAAGACAAACAATATTATTAATTAATTGAATTATTTTGATTATTTCCATCAAACATTTAATTCAAAAAGTCAGAAAAATAAATCTATTTTTTAATAAATTATACTCCATTTTATCTTTCAAGATTTACATGATTACTAGACAAAATTTCATAATTTTTCTCCACACAAATTATCAGGCACAAAACAAATGATATTTACTGCCAAACTGGCTCTTAAAAGGTTCAAGGAGACTTGCAAACTACAAAAGTTCATCGACCCCGGCTTTAAAGCAAAAGTAAAAGTATGGCATAGGACAAGCCAAGGCAGCATATACACAACAAAATTCTAGTCACGGATCGGAGCAAAATTTGCGTTTTTTCTCGACCTGGACTCGGATTAATTTATCAGAGACAAACTCAAAGATGCACACATCACCTTCTTCTACGCTGTTCTCCTGTGCCAGCAAACGCCAACCTCTCCCTAATGCACTCTCAGTCTTGTGGGTGAGCCGGATCGGCCATTTTCTTCCTCTACTATCAGTCACGATAACCTCACCTTTCTCCCTCGAGAACTGATCCAAGCACGTTAATCTTTTCGGGATATTCTACAACATATAAACACCATCAATTGAATCCAATGATATATAGATACATAGATAGATACTAGTTGGAAACTCACAATCCTTCCTGACGAAAGGAGACGAGATGTAACTACCACTTCCCACTTGAGAATTGACACGCTCGCCTGGCTGTATTCTCTTGTATTTGGCAATTCTTCTTGTGCTTCTGTCTCGAGCGTTCTCTTCCTCCTATTTGTTCCGGTCATTGATTCCTCAAAATCTAAACGACGTAAATTAGGAACTTTCAAGGAGAAAAGAAACAAAGGTAGAAAAGAAGGATACGGCATAATTATTCAATTACTTGCGGAATCATCACTCGGAACACACGAAGACGAAGATGCCGATGTTTGCTCGTACAGAGCACGCTTAGGGACACTAGCAGTGTTAGTGTACCGACGACAGCCGTTTTTGAGGAATATCTTGACGGCGAACACCATATTTCCTTCGTACCTAAATGTCACCCTCTTGCAGATTGTGTGCCTCGACGAACTTGTGCCAACCGCGACCAAATGACATGGTGTTGGATTTATCGTGTCGCTCGACGACGACATGCCAAAACTTGACGAGGGGACTTAACAAGATGGCCTTTCTAAGTGTCCTGTTCGTTTCAATGCACTTCATGAAATCACGAGGAATTGCCTGCACAAATTGAAAACTGGGTCTCATATAGATTTCTTGCTAGTTTGTTTCGACTTTGTAGAAGAATTGAGGTCAAACTGTGAATCGATAAGAACTAAGACAGTTACCAGCTTTTGCAAAGAAACAGGGCACAAAACTATGAAGAACTGTGGCCTCGTAGTTTTGCTAGCTTGACTCATTTCTACTGACATGATTGGATTCCGGACTAAGAAAAGAACGCAAGACAAGGTAGATGCGTCGATTCCAAGAATTCAGTCCTGCACTTTACTCAGAGGCGGAGCTACCCTTTTCTGCCGGTGAAAAAACGATAAGTAGAAGAAGATAAGAAGGAAATCAAAAACGAGACAGACGTGTCGGGTGGAGTTGCTGGCGCGTGGAAGTCGGCCGACGTGAGGCGGTGGGCTGTAGCGCGTACGTGGAGGGTAGAAGAGGAAAGAGAATGTTTTTGAAAATATCATTTTTAACCTATATATTTGATTCGGCTATAATTTATCAAATTCAAACTTAAATCAGTAATCTTTATACCTACCCGTTCTATTTAATTTGAATCTAATTAAATTTTAATTGGCCACTCTTGCTTCGGATTCAACGAGTAGATTTATTTGTTTTCCATTTTTTTAAATTTAATTAATATATAATAACTATGTTCCTGTCAGACAGTTAAAGGGATGGAATGCTGAAATATAACGCTTCTGCTAAATGTATATAGACTTTACTCTGACTTACTACACAATTTATGTCAATGCTGAACTAGGAAAAGAGTTCCCGATATTGACACTTCGACGTTCAAGTCAGTCACCGGCTATGAAGTAGAAAGCGGAGCAAAGACAACGAAAATGAACACTAGTAACAATAGTATATTGCACATACCTCGGCCGATGCTTGGACCCCCTTTATATAGAGCTCCTGTAGCGCACATGCACGCTTCCCAAGGTAAGCATGCATTCCCAAGTTCCCCCTGAAAATACTTGTCAGTAAAATGTCCTTGACACAGTATCTTAATAGACCGAACATATCTCTGAAATGACAGTG
>JBBMJZ010413105.1:1248582-1261371 GCA_037833815.1 Zingiber zerumbet | reverse complement strand
CTGCCGAAATTTCTTCGGACAGGGACTCCCTCGGGGATTGTCACTGTCAGGGGAGATCCTGTCGAAATTTCTTCGACAGGGAGTCCCCCGGGGCGTGACAGATTATGTGTCTTGGAGTAGGAGTCGCTGAAAGTTCTGAACTAAGTCAACCAACCATGTCCTATTTTATTTTCACATTCTGTTTAAGTGTTTTTATTTTTTCACTGCATACTCATATTTCAAAGAGAAAAGTTTTTTTATTTAAAAACATATGATTCACCCCCTCTCACGTGCACCTATCCTACGTATTTGAGAGTATATTTTTTTTTTAAAAAAATGACAAAGGAATTGTTAAAGAGGACTAATATAGGGTTAAGAAGGGGGTTTAGATTTAAGGTTGAATTTCTTAACCTAATCCTTACTCAAATTTTGAGATTTTCTAAAGGTTTAGAAATTTTAAATCATTGTTGGTGCAATGATAGAAGTTAGAGCATGCTTTGAGGGGGAGGTAAGCTTTAAAGGCATGATTTAGATAAGAAAATAGATCTATAGATTTATAGATGGATGTATGCAAGGTATAAAAGCATGCAAACTTTCATTGTGATAAGAGAAATTTTAAGAAATGCTCAAGGTTGAGCATTTGGAAACAATAGAAGGTCGGAAACGTTCATTATTATGGTTAGATGAATCTTGAGAGAAGATTTTTGATGTGTTTCATATGGGAAGAATATAGAGTTTAAGTTAGGAAACTCTCGTTTATATTTTAGCATGAGATGAAGAAGGAAGTTGGGCTAATATGAGTTAGCTTAACTTAATCATAGTGTTAAACATAAAAAAAAAAGGAGATTGTTTGTGCAATTTCGTTTTTGTTGTATTATCGTGCTTGAGTTTGTTCGAGACTTCTCTGCCTCTGGAAATGAGATTTTCATAGTGTGGTTGTAAGTGATAAGTGAACTCTTGGATTAGTCATCTTAAGAGGGTTGATACCAAGTAAAATCTAAGCATTAGTATTGTGAAAATTTTTCGCTTATAGTTTCCGCTACAAATCAAGTTTAAAGAAATGAAGCGAACTATTAACCCTCCCCCCTCTCTAACTCTTAAGTGTCCTAACAATTCAGAGAGAAGGACGACCCGGGGTTGAGAACGTACGTCAAGCAATTGGAGACATTGCTGAGTCTGAAGGTGGCTTGGAGACTGACGACCTTAGGAGCGTCATGGAGTCGAGGACGCCACTGAATCAGGAGGCCTCTTGGAGATGGACGTCCATGGTTAGGAGCACCACGAAGTCTGAGGGCGTCGTCAAAACGAGAGGTGATTTAGAGGACTATCCAAGGGCGCAAGCATTATAGAGTCAGAGACGTCATTAAGTCAGAAGGAGGCTTTGAGACAGATGGCCTGAGAGTGTCAGAGTCAAGGCGACTGGCCATAGACGTAGTCATATGGATTCAAGAATCAGCTTAGCTTTCCCTTGACTGCCATCTCAATGGAACTGTGTACCTCCTTATCCACGTGATGCTCTCTAATTAACTTCCAATTGATCAAACTTAAATATTCAATTCAATAGCATAATTCAATTGATCAAACTTAAATATTCAATTCAATAGCATAATTCATTTAGACTCGATTTAACTACCTTATCAAATAAACTTAAACCCTAAAAAATTTTAGATACGATTTATCTACATTATAAAACAAACTTAAATCCTTATTTCCATTTCTAATTAAAAGTGGAAATAAAAATCCATTTTTTAAAATAAATTATACACCTTTTATCTTTCAAGATTTACATTTTCGTACCATTTTATATGAGCAACACAGTGGCAAGAATAATGAACAAAATTTCATAATTTTTTTCAAGATAAATTACAAGGACAAAAGCATAAAGTAATATGTTCCTTGTGCTTACTGTACATCTATACTTGCAAACAACAAAAGTTCATCGTCATCGACCAGTTCTAGTGGCTTCAAAGCAAAAACTGACATGGGACAAGCCAAGGTACAAGGCGGCATATACACAACAAAAAATCATCCACTAGTTCAAAGTTCATCGACGAGTTCGTCACGCATTGGATCAGAATTTCTTACGCTGGCGTTTTTTCTCGACTTGGAGTCGGATTAGTTTATCAGACGTAAACTCAAAGATGCACACATCACCTTCTTCTACGTTGTTCTCCTGCGCCACCAAACGCCATCCCCTCCCTAACGTACTCTCAGTCCTGTGGGTGAGCCGGATCGGCCATTTTCTTCCTCTACTATCTGTCACGCTAACCTCACCTTTCTCCCTCGAGAACTGATCCAAGCACGTTAATCTTTTCGGGATATTCTGCAACATATAAACACCATCGATCGATTCAAGAATCCAACGAGATAGATAAATGGCAGTTGGAAACTCACAATGCTTCCTAACGTACGATCTGTAACTACCACTTCCCATTTGAGATTTGGCTCGCTCGCCTGGCTGCCTCCCCTTGTATTTGGCAATTCATCCTGTGCACCTGCATTGAGTGCTCTCTTCCTCTTTGTTCCAGTCATTGAATCATCAGAATCTAAACGACATAAAGGAACTTTCAGGGAGAAGAAAAACAAAGGCAGAAAAAGCAGGAAATGCCATAGTTATTCAATCACTCGGTGAATCACTCGGTACACGCGAAGATGAAGCTGCCGGTACTATTTGCTCACGCCGAGCACTGTTATGCACACGAGCAGTACTGCTGTGCCGTGCAGACGAAGGTGCCACCGTTTGCTCAGGCAGAGCACTCTGAGGCACACTGGCAGTATTACTGGGCCTTGCACGACAGTTTTCGCAGAGGACTACCTTCACCGTGAAGACCATATTGCCTTCGTAACGAAAACCGACCATTTTGCCAATTCCCAGACTGTGTGCCTGCACGAATTTTTCCCAGCCAGTCCCAAAGAACATGGTGTTAGATTTATCAGGTCGATCAATGACGACGTGCCAGAGCTTGACGAGGGGACTTATCAAGATGGCCTTTCTAAATTCCATTTTCGTTTCTATGTACTGCATGAAATCACGGGGGATTGCCTGCAAAAATTGAAAACTCGGTCTCAGATGGATTTCTGCTAGGTGTTTTTAACTTTGCAGAAGAGGTCAAACTGAGAACCGATAAGAACACACTTACCAGCTTCAGCAAAGAATCAGGGCACAGAACTTTGTAGAACCGTGGCCTCCTAGTTTTGCCACCTTGACTCGGTACGTCTACTGGCATGCTTAGATTCCAGACTAAGAGGAGAAGAAGCACGAGTGAAACTGGATAAGTTCTGCGCATTCAGATATGTAAGTGATTTATAGGGCACAGCTGGATTTCTTAAAATGGTTATTTGGCAGTAATGAATGCCACATGTCGAACAATTAAACTTTGATTGATGGATGAAGGACGCAAAGATCTCGTAAAGGAGATCGTTTTTCCGATTCATTATTTCGCTTGTGGAACACGCTAACACATTGAAAAGATTTAAACATGATTTACTCGTAAACTCAATAAATTTAATGTGATGCATAGTAAGTAGATTATTAAATAATAATTATATTGAGATTAAAGTTTTTTTTATGAGAATAGAATCTGCACAAAACAAATATAGTGTTTGTAAACAAAATGCAATAATAATCGTTTTTTCTAATCATTCGAAATTTGTTTTTTACTTAAGTTTCAGTTAAGAAGTACTTGAATTACTTATGCCTCACTTTTTTTTCGCATATGTTATTACAGAAATAGAAATAGAGAAAAGAATATATAGATCTGAAATCATACAACTACAATCACAAAAGAAAATAAATGTATAAATGGCGACTTCGATACAATAAGAACATGAATAAGTGATCATTGAAAGCAAACAACTAATAGATTTGCTTTCCTCTCGCTCTCCATTTTGGCATGCTCTAATTTGGGATTGCATGCGGGAGGACCAGTGACCGTAAGAGTCCTGGTAGAAGAATTAGAGGAATCGCTCGATCCTAATCTTCTACATCAAACTAGCACACAATAAAACCAAACACTTTACACTTGTGTTGAATTTTTTTTTTCTTGGAATTCTGGGGAAGCAAAACAAGAATTCCTGCATTGGTAATTTATGATGCTCAAGGTATTGGGGGAGCAGCAGTAGAGCATCTAGCTTCCACTGCAACTCTTTTGGTGATATTTGGGCAGGGATCCCCACCGAAGTTGGTGTTGGAGATGTCGACCACGCATTTCTCCTGTCCAATGCAGCTCTGTTCAAATGGAACATCAGTCAATTATAATAGGTGATGTGCAGAAAGATACTTGTACCCTCTCAAGAAACATAAATACAGGAAGGACTAAACAATCACCATATGCATTCAACCATATGATAGACTAGTAGTTGAATGAATTAAACTTTAAAATGTAACAAGTAATGGAAGGAGTAAAGGAGACCAAAGAAAACTTTACTCAATAGTTAATATGTTCAAAAGAGATGCAAATGCTAAAAAAAACTTGATGCAAACATAATGCAACTCATATATCGGTAAATAACTATTAAGTCTAGATAGATGTAGTTTTCCCATTCTTCTGTAGCATACTAGTGTTTATTAGGTCAATGTACACATGTTATTTAACAAAGGGTTGTGGTGTTGTTTTAGGAAAAGAGGATGCAATAAACATCTCAAGTATGTGTTCTCTAAGGCCACAAGATATTCTATATAAGTTAGTTTATAGAAATTTGTCTATCAAAGCCACATCCAGTTAAATCTCAAAGTGTGAAGCAGAGATCGTTGTTGAAGCAAAGAGATCTCTTGAAGTTGAAGTTGCACGTCAAAGAAGAAAGACATGTCCAACATTATGCACATTATGATGTAGCTTATTACTGTCAATTATATAAGGGGCTGCAACAGTGTGAACTCAAATATACGTGTATAGAAGAATAGGCATGCATATCAAAGAAGAGAGAGATAAATGAGAAGCATAGGAACCTTTGCAAGGATGGCATAGGAATTTGGTGAATGACATGGTCCCTGTTGAAAATTTTGACATGTTCCGAGGGGTGTCCCAAAGCTGGCAAATACGATATCTGATATAGATTCTCCTGGGCCACATTGCAGATGGACCTTTGGTTCATGGTGCTCTTCAGGTTGGCCATAACTCTCAATTTTCCAATTCTTCAGTGTGGGATGCAATTCAGAAACATCAGCACAAACAGTAGACACAGATCTCTTCACTAATGAGATCTTTGTTGTATCGCCTCCAAGTTCTTCGAACACTACAAGTAGATTTCTTGTTGCCTGTAACCAGGAACGTGGCACATGGTACCTGCAAATCAACAATATAACTCATCCTTTTGGGAAACAAATAATAGTGACTACCATTTTTGAAATGATCATTAGAACCTAGTTTAGTTCTATAATTCTATAAAAACTAAAAGAAATTGTGAATGCATCCTTTGTTTGACAAAGGTCTACCCTTGGTTTTTCATTTATTAGACACTTCTACTAAAAGACCAGACATATTTTGCTCTGTGCCAATGAAGTAGGGACTTCGAGTAAAATTAGTTATTGGCAGAGGCACAAACACAAATCAATTACATCAAAACAAACAAAACGAAAGAATTATGAATCTTGATGACTCTTTGCATTTATTGCTCAAGTAAACTCAAAGAAAGGGTTTAACAGTATAAGTTCCTTGTATTTTGATCTGTCGAACAATAATGAATTACAGTTGCATAATCACTTGAAGAATTTCAATATCGAATTAAAGCTAGATTATTACTTGAAGAATTTCAATTTATTTATTGTTGAAACCAAATAGTACAACTCTTGCCAAAGTTACCATCGTTGAGTTGGTTGGCCGCAACCACTCTGACATTTTGGTGCTCGATATGACCCAGCATAACTGCATGAATTGCAATACCCATTTGGTGCTAAAGCAGTCCAGTATCTTCCAATACTTTGCCCATTTATCCAGGCTTGCCCCTTCCCCATACTACCCATATCCAAAGCCAATGGTTCATTCCCATCAGGGGCATCAAAATATGCCTGAAAAAATGTTTACTAGATCAAACAGATGCAAAAAAACATTGCAATTGCAAGCTTGTGAGCCAGAGTCAGATTTTGATCATACCCTATACCATGACAAAGGCAGCTGGTTTTGAACGACTAATGAACCTGGCATCCATTCAACCGAAGCATCACCCTGCAAAGAGTTTAGGTTCATAGCTTCTCCTTTTAGTCCAACCTACAAATGCAAGAAAAGAAAAGTTTACTAAAGCTGCCCTGACACTAGAATGTGAATGTAATCATTTGAAAATTGTGGAGTAAATAAACCTGGTATGACCATTCATTCCATGTCAAATCTCTACTTCCTTCATTAAGCCCGTGTAACACCACTGGACCAAGAACTCCTGTGCTCCACAACTCATAATGGATGCCTGAATTCTTCAAAATACAACAGCAGAAGATTTCTAAAAGCTCAGCATTGGTACTGCATTTTTAGGTAGTGAAACTCTGAAGTTGAGGAAAGTAATGATAAAAAATAACTCACTGGTAATCCAACAGCTACACTTAGCAATGCAACTTTGTTATTTCCACCACGAAGATTGACACTGCCAGAAAATTTGATCCTCCTATCTTCCCGGGCCCCATAAGCAGAACCTGCCATGAAAATGTTATTTAATTCTTAACTTCACCAATTGATTAATACTTCTAAAACCACATAAAATGTTAATATACCTGAGAGTTGTCCATTAATAAAAATATGTAACGCATGACCAGCTGATTGGACGGTAAGTACAGGAAGCTCACCACTTCTTAAAAATCCTTCAGTTGGATTGATATTAACACTGCAAAAAAAAAAATAATATATAGATTCATCTATTTAGCATGGTAAAATTTATTCTTGAAATGGATTCTAATATCAATTGGAAATATACCATACATGTGATTGTACACTGAAAAAGATTCAAAAATTACACAATGCATGCCCAAATGTGTAATTAGGATAGGGACGACAGTTGGTAAAGATCATACCTAGTAATGTACCATAAATAATCAGATGTATCTCTGGTAATATTTATCTGCTCTAACAACCCAGTTGCGGTGATCAATGAAGTTTCTTCCAAAGAAGCAACTTCCTCATCATACCGCTCCCACATGAATGATTGAGACTTAGTTGGATACATTTCCATTTGAGATGTTTGAACACCAACCTATGGAAAGAAAGAAAAAATTGATTTGCAGAAACAGTGCCATAAAATTCACTGATTTACAACCACAGTTTAATAGAAATAATGGCTTTGATTCATAAATGTGAGTAAAGTCATTGGCTTAAAACTACTGTCTACTTCTATGCACAAAATTATAAAGACCTAGCTCACCAAAAGCTTCCAACATCATCTGGTAAAAGAGTCTAGGAACTTATAGCTAATCCACTTACCATAGCAGTGTTGAACACCACATTTCTGCAGTCAGGCAAAATGCTGATTGACCAAGGTGGTAGGTTATAGTGCTTGTTATTGAACATTACCCTGGCAAAAGACTTTGGATTGTAGTTTGCAAGGAAAGCTACACAAACTCCGGGTTGGGAGCTAAACACATGAGCCTGCGGCACAATGAAAATAACATATCCAAATTCAGTAGCACCCTCAAATAAATAAGAGGTTGGCCTTGTGCTAAAGAGAAATTCAACATACCTGCTGAAGACTTCCCAAAAAAGTTACAGTTGGGTCAACCGAAACAAGAGCTTGTTCACACATTTTAATGACTCTGTGGAGCTCCTTAAGATGTCCATATTTAGGTTCTCTGATCAGTCCTGAGAATTTGTTATGCAAAATAAACAAAAATACTTCAGGTTTTCAACAAGAAATCTGACATTCATATTTTGGGTTAACCACAATGATGCAGGTTTAGTTCTTTTTTCATTTGTGCCTTGTGACGTGCCAACTTATCATGGTCTCGTCCCATGAATTTAAAGTGAACTAATAGATCAAAAAGAAAACGTTAACTAGTTGCTTAGGAATAAAATTAGTCTGTGCAGCTTTCAAGCTTGAGCAAATTCTTGAATGCCATCTTGCAGCATCATAAATGATAGTTCATGTATCATAGAGTGAACTCAACTAAGATTCTAATACCTGGGATCCATGTACAACCAGGTCATTTGGCCAAGTTTGAAATTTTATTCTGTTATCAGTTTATAGATTTAATTAACTGACATTATTCAAAAGTCAGATCTCATTTGTCATGAATGGCTATCTATCAAATATGTACAATTATCAGATAAATAAGAATATGCCATTTCAGTTAACAGCGATAAGGTCTTAGTCGATATTTACCAATAAGGAGTTCTAGTTCAATTTTTTATAGCCTCAGAAAACCATAACTTATCAAAACCCAAAAAGAAAAGCTTTAGTCTGTTTTGTCCACTGGGCCATAATCAGAGATGGTGAATTGTTTTCTTGATCTTCAAGCTAAATAATGCAAATAAAGTGAAGTGTACCAAAATCATTATGTAAATATTATCCAAGTATATCTCTCATGGAATGTAGAAGACGCAGTAGACTGGAAGTGGAAGACCAAAGTTGGAAATAGAATGAGAAATACCATATTCATCAATTGGAGCATCATAATCATAGCTGGTTGTGACAAAGGGCCCTCCAGCTGTGCGCCCAAAGTTAGTTCCTCCATGATACTTTATTTAGATGCAAAAAATATGTGTCAAATGAAGTATTCTTGAAGATACCCAGACATGCCAAAACAAAAAGGCAATTTTAAATGTGCGAGAGTCTAACCATGTAATAGTTGATGAATGAGCCACCCTTTTGTATAAAGCGTGCCACAGAGAATGCCAGATCTTCAACTGGTCGATGATGGATAGCTCCCCCAAACTCTGTAAACCTGTGGTGATCATACGGAGAGAAGATAACTTTTACAATTAGCTCCTGCAATTGTGTCTTTGTGGATAGGGTTTAGCAGCAATATATGTGATAATATTAATCCGAAAACTTAACACATATATTCTGCAAAAACCAAACACTCTTAGAACTTTTTATTAGATTTGTGCAAAATATTGGGATAACATGTCAGCTACAATTTTCTAAAGTAGCATACCATCCACTCCAAGCTTCAGTCCACATTAGAGGCTTATAAGGCCTATTTGGAGTAAAAGTATCACAGTAGAAGCCATTACATGTATTTATCTGTAGCAATGTGTAAAAAGATATTCAGAAATTATAGATAATAGAATCAGGACAAGAAAAAGGAGAAGAAATTTCTATCACGTCTATGAGGATGAAAGTGTCAAAACAATAAAAGGGAATCGTCTAAGTTAAATCAACTTCAGTGCTCCACATTCATTGTTTTTGAGAAATGTGTGATTAAAAATTCTAAATAAAAGGTAAGACAAAACAATCAGGAAGTAGGAGTTGAGAGATGTATCATCAATTATTTTATGAAGAAAATGATTATCCATTGCAACTTTTTCGCTTAAGATTATGAATCTAGAACATTACAAACATGTCTGAAGTTCAAACTTACCAATAAAATCAGGAGCTAATGTATCAAGTCAGAGAATTGTTCCTAGAATCGATTACTTGGTTTGTAAAACTGAATCATATTTCTGGTTACTATTTTAAAGAATATAGTCAAAATAATGAAGTCCATGAAGCTCTGTGTAAGTTAAGGGAACCAAATCCTGACTGCATGTGAGACTTATGACAAAGCAAAACAGCAACCTGAATTTGTTCCCGAAATTTAATCAAGAAGATGGCAAATAAAACAGATGACAGACGAAATATATTTGCTAGAAATAAATCCACAACATGGGCTGACAACAAATCAGTACATCCAGAAAGTGAATAAAACACAAGAAATACATGGCAAAAAAAAAACAAATTTATATTTGCTTGATTAAAAACTACCCACCATTGGATCTGGGGCATCATCCTCCTTGCACATGACCCATGGTACACCTGTATTTAACCCAAGAGCCATTTCAGCAGCCCAATTCACATATGACTGGCCAGCAGACCCAAATGCCCTACTTTCAGGCCCATACTCATTCTCAATCTGCACCCAACGAACTTCTGATCAGAAAATGGCAACAAAAAGATCATTCTAATCTCCTCGTGAAAGAAAGGGATAGGAGTAGAAATTTGACATTAAGCAAACAGAACATGCAAGGCACTAGAGAAAATCTAGCAGCCTTTCGTTAACTGCAAGATACATGCCTGTGAAAGTATGATTGGACCACCCTGGGAGGCAAAAAGTGATTCACTCTTCATCATCTCAACAATTTTTTGTGTAAAACCTTGCATAGCCATCTGCAAATATTGTCATACTTCAAAAGCAAATAAAATAGCCACCCTTTATTTTGAATTGTGGAAGCATTCAGAGTCACCATAAAAAGACATTCAAAATACACTGGAGGTTATAATGAAGAAAGGACCTTGAAGGGCTCATTATCTGTTCTGAAGCTGATTCCTGGAACATACTTTAACCAGACTGGAAATCCTCTAAACAAATGGAGAAACAACAATAAGAAAGAAGTGAACATATCATGAATAGGTTACAGGCGAAATCAAAGAAACAACTCTTCCAGAGTCGTAGCGGATACCCAAAATTCCACTCTGCACAGACATAAGGCCCGATCCGAAGGTGCACATACAGCCCCGCTCTCTGGACTGTCTTGACAAACCTCAGCAAATCATACCTGCCCTCAAAATTGTACTGCGAAAGAATACAAACCAATCAGTCCAGGAGACATCAGCAAACGCTAATAGCAGAAAAACAAAACGAAAACTATAGAACTGGGAAAGAAAGGTCATGGATTACAGCGCCCGGTGAAGGCTCGTGTCCATTCCAGAAGACATAGGTCTGTATAACATCCAAGCCTCCATCCTTCGCTTTCTGAACGAGTTCTTCCCACATCTGAGCCACCAAAACAACAATGTCCATCCAAAATTCACCCA
This sequence comes from Zingiber zerumbet, assembly GCA_037833815.1. NCBI lineage: Eukaryota > Viridiplantae > Streptophyta > Magnoliopsida > Zingiberales > Zingiberaceae > Zingiber > Zingiber zerumbet. The sequence goes on along the minus strand of JBBMJZ010413105.1, from coordinate 1,250,460 downwards.
AAAATTTCTCCTTTTAGTCATAAAACAAAAGCTAAAGATAGGTAGAGGTCGAGAGGAGAACTTGCCTCAGGCGTACTCCTAGGGTAGTGAATGGAACCAGAGATGAGGATCCTCCTCTGCCCATTGATGATGATGGCCTTCCTGTCATAGGTCACACCACATTGTGCCACTCGAAGGAGAAAAGCCAGCAGCAAAAAGACTCCTATGGAATGTGGTGAGTTCTGGACTACCATGCTTAGTGGTAACCTTCCCCCCTTGTCTCGGATCTCACTCCCACCCTCCCCCCTCCTATTCCCTCTCTATGCCCCTTCAAGGGGAGGGAGATGCTACCAGTGGAGGGAAAGTTGCGAGAACCACTGAACGGGGAAGGAGGATAGGGAATGAGTCACAAGACAGCAAGACCCTCAGAAGAAAAAGGAGGTGTTGAATTTTTGTGGGCTGGTCGTCCTAATCTGCCAAGCAATCCGTCTGTCACATACGCAGCCCAGAGTGATAGCATAGCAGACCGCCATTATTATACTCGAGGGAAAAGAACAAACAGGTGCCCGGCATCACCTTAATTACTTTGCCTTAGTGTACACATTACTACAGACAAAACTGCAGCAGCTCATCATGCCATTGCCATTACCAACCTTATTTTTAGTTTTCTTCTTCTCCCACAAAAGTTCCAAAGTTACGTATGGCTTGAAGTATAAGGGTCTGTTAATTTTATTGGGCAGGATGTGGAATCTTATCCACTGTTCTAGTGGGCCATTACAATCTGTGACCAACGATAATGATCGAGTACGATGATGAGCATTGAGCAGAAATAAAGAACACCTCGAGTAGAAAATTGAAGGAATCTGCATTGGCGGCAATGATTCAAGAAACGGCGTGGGTACTTTAGCTGAGTTCTGAGAACAAACAACCTGCGAATTCTCACAAGACTTGCTTTGCGGATTGCTCTTCTTTCTTCTGTTCCTAGGAAAGCTCTGGGGAGTCAAGATCACTGTTCCACTTTATTTGCTCACCCCGTGACCATCGAGTGCAGACAAAGGAGGGAACACGGAGATTTGGAATCCTAAGTTTTGGGAACTGACGGGCCGCTTAATAATGGCAGGATGCTTCCCCTGTCCCTCCGGCTTTGGCCTTTGAGCTTTCCGAGAACACGACCAACAAAGAGCTCATGTGAACAATAATAAGTGCTTGATTTATTTATCAAAATGTTTTACTTTAGATTACATTAAAATATTGGAATTCTTTCTTTCAAAATCCATAAAAGAATCTCTAGTATAATCTTTCGATTAAATTCACTAAAGTGCCTGAATAAGATAAAAGGGCTAGCAGATGAGTTAAGTAGAGGTCAACATTTAAGACAGGCATGATCACATGACTCGACCGAATAGTAGAGGCGAGGACATGCTATCTGATCGGGCTCCGAGTCCGCCATGACTCAATGGAATCTCAGCCAGGGGCGGAGCCACGTTGATGATTGGTGGGGCAACTGCCCCACCTCAATATTTTGTAAATGTCCATAGGTATTATAAAATTATAATTTTGCCCCAGTAAAAAAGAAAAATAAAACTAGGGCTCGCAAGTTGCCCCTCGTTCACTGCCCTCTCCCTGCGCGTCTGCTCGCCGCCTGTGCTCCCTGAGACGAACCCCTAACCCTATCCATCTTCATCGACGGCGGTCTCTACCCTCCGCCGGCTCCGTAGCTTCTCCACTCGTTTCCCTCGGATCTTGGCGGCCTCCTCTTGATTCGTAGAGCGAAACCGACTGCTCTCGCTCTGTCCGCATTTCTTGGTATTTTGTTTGCAGTTTTCTCTCTGTTTTTGCTTGTTCTCTCCTCCAGGCATGTCTAGTTTCTTCGTTGTTGTTTACTTGTTTTGTTGAATC
>JBBMJZ010413105.1:1227327-1240878 GCA_037833815.1 Zingiber zerumbet | reverse complement strand
ACTATTTATAATTTATAAGGAACCGATAATATGATCTTCTGTGTGACACCACACACCATGTTATCTACAATATAAATTAAATGGATAACTGCATTGACATATATATAAATATAAAATACAAATATTTAACCAAAGTGATTCTTATTTTAAAATATTTTAAAATAAATTTTTATACAAAAGCTAGGCTTATAGTATACATTCCAACAATAATTGAAGGTGCTGGAGTTCCGTTCTGTTTTAATTTCCCCTATAAAAAAATTATACAAATACAGAACTTTTTCTAGCAACCCACATGTTTGATCAGACATGTGTTTGATCAATCAAGCAAGTTCTTGATGGATCAAAGCACACTTGATCAAAGCACAAGATCGCTGGCCTCTTGTGTTGGTATTCAGGATCCATACAAAGAAACTAAACTAATTACACAGCGGAATTAAAGAACTAGTTGTACCTTTCCTTTGTAACCAAAGACCTCTTGATCTTCTGTTGTATTCCTCTCCTCTTCTTGGACGTCGTGTGGGTGACGATCTACCAAGACAAAAACCACCCTTCTTCTCTTCATTGTTTCCAAATCGCTGGCCACCAAAAGGAGGCTCTAGGATGGGCGCCTTCTCCTCTTCATCCTCTCCTCCAAGCTGCTTGGCCTAAGGTGGTGTTGGAAGAGAATTATGTCGCCGGCCCTAAGGTGGAGAAGGAGAACCTTGTGCCTCCGGCCCTAAGCAAGAGAGAAGTAGAACCTTGTGTCGCCGACCCTAAGCAAGAGAGTTGTGGAAAACTTATGTTTAGGGGGTGCCACCTCCCCTTTTTATAACTCTTACCATCGGTTACAAAGAAAGAAAAAATAATAGAATTATGCTTAGAAAAAATCTCCCTTTTATAACCGAATTTTGTTGAGGTGGATGCGAGGCTTTATATAGAGGCTACAACAGGAACCTAAAGGAGGAATTGATTTAGGCCTCCTAATGGGCTTGGGCTTCCTGTGTTCGGCCCGAACACCTAACTCAAGTACATCAATAATAACTCATACCACTAAAGTGTTATTATTGAACAACCGCACCAATCCCATATTACAATATGGGCTCCTTATAATTATGAGTATGTTAATCTCCCTGTGTTTAAGATATCATATGTTCGTTAATTAAATGAGTTACTGACAACTCAATCAATTAACATCTGATTCCAAGAGTAGTACCACTCAACTTTATTATCATGCCGGACTAAGTCCACCTGCAGGATTTACATGATAATCCTTTTGAGCTCCTCAAGGGGACATCAACAGCCTAAATAATTAGATGCAGATTCCTTCTATAATCAACAACACACCATATAAATAGAATCATCTCCCAACTCATCGGGCCGATTGATTTAACGATAAATCTCACCCATTGATAAGTTAAAAAAAATAAATACTAAGTATACGTGCTTGTTATTATATAGGGATTAAGAGGACACACATCCATAATAACAGAGGTTTTGTTCTTTAATATAGTCAGTATAAATCGAACAACCTCAAACGGTCCTGCTCAATACACACTTAGTGCACTAGTGTAATTTTATAGTCAAGATAGACTAATACCAAAATACACTATAACTGTTCCAATGGTTTGTCCCAATCCATCTTGGTTGTGAGCTACTATTTATAATTTATAAGGAACTGATAACGTGATCTTCTGTGTGACACCACATATAATGTTATCTATAATATAAATTAAATAGACAACTGTATTAACATATATATAAATATAAAATATAAACATTTGACCAAAGTGATTTTTATTTCAAAATATTTTAGAACAAATACTCATACAAAAACTAGGCTTATAGTATACATCCCAACAACATATAGGTGCACAGGTCATAGGCACATGGTGGGGTAAACCCTAGGTCGTTAGTTTCTGAGAATCGATCCCTAGCCATTACTCAAGAGATATCATACACCCACCAGCTATACTGCGTCCACTGTCTGCACTATGCTAGAGATATCATGTACTCATCATTTAATTTCGTAAATGATGGAAGTTGTTTTTTAATTTTGCCCTATAGTACTTTGTGGCATTCCATTATGTTTCAATATTGTATTAGTTTTTGAAAAATAAATATAAAATGTATTATTGTTAAATGATAATTTCTCAAAAGGTGTACCCAATATTTGACATTGACCAAAAGAAACACCTAATGTTGTAATTGCACAAAAGATACATGTCTTTGTTGTATTAACCCTATGACAAAATTGATTTTTTTTTTTTTTTTCATTTCTGACCTCTCTCATTTGCCTGCATCTCTCCACCCTTCTCTTTTCTTTTAAATTACATTAAATATTATTCTCTCCTATGCATTCATGTAACAACTACTATGATACTAATTTTTAAAAATTAACACCACGATGTAATCACACCAACACAAAAAAATAATACCATGGTAGTGATATTTTAAAAAAAAATTAGCTCCAAGGTATTGATTTTAATTTAAAATTTAAATTTAATTAAATTAAATTTACTTTTCTTCTCTCTCCTTAATAAACATTATGGTGCACCGCTGGTTAATTACACCAGCAATTTAAACTATCATGGTACTAGTTTTTTGGTGTATTAAGCTATGGTGTTGATTTTTTTTTTTTTAAATAGTAAAGAATGACATATTTGGACTCTGGAACGCTGAAAAAGAATTAGTTTACTCCGAGTCCTCTAGGTCCACAATGAGTTTTGACCGAAACTCATTGATGGACTAGAGAGACTTAGATTTCTAAAATTTTAATATAAAATGGAAGAGGTAAGTGTCTAGAATGCATATATGACCTCCAACCATGGTTTTGAGACTCCCATAAGAAAATATGACCAAGTGCCAAGTGGCGTGGACCAAGTGTTGATCTTCTAAAATCAACATCACATTGATATTGGTCTTCCTAAATCAGCACCACGTTGGTACTAGTCTTCCTAAACTAGCAACAACGTGACCTTGGGTTCTTATTAGAAGTCTGGTGCTAGTTTCTGTAGATTTGCATTATGTTGTTGTTGATCTTCTCAAACCAACACCATTATATACAAAAATATTTAAATTATTTGGAGCAAGCTAGGAAAGTCTAAAAAATAGTAAATGAGGGTATATTTGGACTCTCGTGAGTCATGTGAAATCATAAGACTTAGAATGAATCCAATTGAAGTCCTCTAGGTTCATCAATGAGTTTTGACTGAAACTCATTATTGGATCTAGGGAGCTTTGATTTCTTAAATTTTGGCATGTAATGGAAGAGGTGTATTTCTAAAAATCAACACAAGTTTAGTTGAACTCAGCATTAAGTTGGTTGCTGTTGTTTTTTAAAAAAATGGTACTAAGGTGGTGTTGTTTTTTCCTTGGTACTATTCTTTAAAAAAAATAGCACCAAGGTGGTGGTATTTTTTGTGCCAGTGTGATTAAATTGTGCTGCTCATTTTTAAAACTCATCACCATAGTGGTTGTTTCATGTATGCATAAGAGAGAGAAATATTTAATGTAATTTAAGATGAAAGAGAAGGGAGGAGAGTTGTAGCTAAATGAGAGAGAAAAGAGATGAAAAAAAATCAATTTTGTCAGAAGGGTAAAATGGAAAAGATGTGCGCTTTTTGGGCAATCATAACATTGGTGCATCTTTTGGGCAATCTCAATTGCCGAATGAGCTTGGTACTGATCATCCACCGCTGGCCGGCAAGTCTGCTGCTGGCCCTATTGATGTGGATGCCAACAAGGATATTGAGATTCCAAAGGTTGTTGAGGTGGTTGTACCCAACTTAAGAGCTAATGAAATGATTGTTGAGGTTGCTGACACAACTAGAATAGAGGGTGTAGAACTGGTTGGACAAGTTGAGGATGAGATCCTGACACCGAGTGGGCCTACGAGTACGAATGCTCATGGTAACAGACAGACCAATAGGTGGATCGTGGCAAATCTTGAGCTAATCTATTCGAAGATAATCAGAAAGTAAGGTCACCCTTCTATACCAATTCGATCGATCAGAGCAATGGATTCAAATTTAAACTAATGATATTTATACCATGGAGCATTCAATGGGTTATTGCTTGGTTGGATGTTTCATGGGAGGCATCCAGGACATGGAGGAGTGGTACTCATTTCAAATCGTTGGGGTGTTCCTAGTAGCTTTTTCATGCATAAAAGTGAATAGGTCATTTACAAATTTGGCAAAATAGAGGATAGGGATCGTATTCTTCTTGGAGGGTCATACTTTATTTTTGGTATTCCACTATTTTTGAAACAAATGATGAGTTGTTTCCTCTTTGATGAAGATGGTCATTATATTCTAGCTTGGATTCAAATCCATAGTCTTCTTCCATATTGTTGGACTCTGAGGGTGCTTAGTTTGATCGGTTCGGAAATTGGCAAGTGCTTGTATACAGACAAGCTTACGTGGACTTGGGAGCGGCTCACATATATCCCATTTCTTGTAGAGATCGATGTCCAAGTGAAAATGGTACTTGAGGTGCCAATTTCTTTACTTGTCAGAGCACTAGTTGAATTAAAGGTCACCTATGAAGTTATACTAAAATTTTATGAAAGTTACAAACAGATTGGTCACAAGCAAGGGGAATGTATGAAACAAATTGCCTTTGAGGCTGTATGCACAGGAGAGAGGCTCGAATGTTCCCAATCGGTTCTGCGATGGTTCCAATCAAGACAACGATTGAGGAATAGAGTACCGAGTAGGTCAGCTAATATAAATGGTGCAACCAACACAGTGGCGACTATGAGTAGAAGGGATATGACCTTGGCGGTAATTGAAAATCCAATGTTGATTGCCTTAGTACCTATATAAGATGTGCAACTTGCCTTGCATGGGGCAGACACAGTGAATCCTGGCGTGGTGGAGGAAACATACTCAACAAGAGGAGGAGGCAATTTTGGTTGTTGTATCGTAACAATCTACACATGGGGCTACTCCACTAGAGCATTAATCCCTAACAATGTATGATGATTAAACAATGCCAAATGCGGCACATACCTCCTCTACGACATTAAACTTGCAATAGGATTGCACTGATGGTGGACATCAGATTTTGGGTTCTTCTACCATACCAGCAGGAACGGGCAATGTGGAAGCAATCACATAGGGCACTACTAAGAGTAATGCAGAGGACTAGCAGCTAGCAATGCGAGCGAATGAGTGACTAGGACAAGTGTGAGCAGCTGGGGCTATCCTTTCATGAAGATTGTTGCATGGAATATTAGGGGCTTTCACAAGTCCCTAAAATTTTGAGGGGTGCAGCACCACCTTAAACATCGCAATAATCAAGTGATGATGATTTTGGAGACGAATCTCATAGAAGGTGAGCTAGATACTATTGTTCAATGGTGGTTCATAAGTATGAGATCAGCAAATATTTTCAATTATTCTATTTGTGATTGCATTTTTGCTTTTCTGTGATATGCAGTGGATTTTCTTTAAGGTTCTTATTATGATGGTGCAATTTATACATTGTCGCATATGATGCCATATCACCAAGCAAGATTTCTTGGCTACCTTTATTTATGATTTTCACTTGATTGTCAATTGTCGACCTTTATGGAGTGACCTCACTACACTTAGAGAGAGCATATTGGAGCCGTGACTTTTTATGAAGGATTTTAACTCTCTATTGACAATTCATGAAAAGGAAGGAGGGCAACCTGTCACGATTTACAAGCTACATGATTTTGAGTCCTTTGTTCAAGCTTGTGGACTAGTGAACCTTCATTCGATTGGATACCACTTGACATAGTCAAATGGTATGGTTTCTTATAAAATTGATCATGCTTTGATTAATTCACATTGTCTCTTGAAGGATTATAATAATTTTGAGGAGTTCACCGCCCCGGGTTGTTTATCAAACCGTCCTTGTGGTATCGTCTCTATGTTTGATTCGGACCCTACCTTTCAACACCCTTTTAAATTCTATAAAATGTTGACTTAGCATGGAGATTTCTGTGATTTGGTGGCCAATAAATGGGGGAGCCAGTCTATGACACTTCTTAATTCATGCTCAAAGCCAAGCTCACAAGGCTCAAGAGTTGGCTATGTCATCTTTATAAGTTGCACTTCCATTACATTTCGGAGCAAGCTTTTAGGGCCAAACAAGCTTTGGAGGCAACACAACACACCATGTTGTCGGGGAGGGGGAGGCCCTGGTGGATTCTGGATTACTAAGATGGTGTGCCACCAAGAAGATACGGGTTGCGGTCTTTGGTATGAGAGGGACAAAGCCCAGGTTCAGATGGATACAGTGCTTGTCGGGATGGATACATTGCCAAGTTTTACACCTCTATCTGGAACACAATGGGTGCTAAAGTCATAAATGCAGTGTAAGAATTTTTTTACATGGGCAACTACTCAAACAATGGAACAATTGATAGCCTTGGTTCCAAAATCTAATCATTCATCCGGTGTTAGTAATTATCAGCCAATATCTTGTTGCACAATTTTTTATAAAGTAATCTCCAAAGTAGTAGCAGGACGCCTAACGGGAATCATGGGTTGTTTATTGGATCCGGCACAAGTGTCTTTTGTCAAAGACCGTTCCATAGATGAGAACATTCATCTAGCTCAAGAGTTACTTTAGAAATATGTACACAAGCGGATCTCTCCTCAATTCATGATCAAGGTGGACTTGAGAAAGATTTTTAATACCGTGGATTGGTATTTTCTTATGGCGACTTTGTTGGTTATGATTTTTCCCAACAATTCCGTGATGGATTCACTAATGTGTCTCCACGGTTTCATATTCTATTAGCCTTAATGGCAGCGTGCATGGCTTGCGACAAGGCAGCCCACTTTCTCCTTTGTTATTTGGGCTTTCTCTTGAGGTATTCTCACAGCAATTCAAGGTAGCATTGGAGCAAGAAGATTTTCACTTTCATCCTATGTGTGAAGCGGCCCCAGTCACTCATTTAGTATATGTCGATCATCTTTTGATGTTTGCAAGGATTTTGGGGATACAGTGAGGCTTCGAGCTAGCCCATTGAAGTCTAATATGTACATGGTAGGTGTCGATGAATAAACAAAGGGTGACCTTCTACAAATTACGGGTTTTCAAGAGAGTACCTTCTCCTTTAGGTACCTTAGTGTTCCTTTAGCTACAACGAAGCTTTAGATTGCAAATTACGGATCTATTCTTGATGTGGTGACTAAGAAGATTATCTCTTGGTCAAATCACACTTTATCTTATGCATGGCATTTTGAGCTAGTACGATCAATGTTACAAGGCGTTGAATGCTATTGGTTATCTATTCTCTCCATTCCAAGTGGGGTGGTTGACAAGCTTCGTGGAATTTGCTGGTCTTTTGTTTGGTCCACCAAGAATCCGTCAATCTCATGGGTGAATATTTGCTTATCCAAAGATGAAGGAAGTTATGACATTCGGGACTTGCATGCATGGAACAACGCTTTACTCTGCCAGACATTATGGAGCATCCAAACTAAGAAGGATTCGCTTTGGGTTTGTTGGGTGCATCACCATTATCTCAAAGGTGCATATTTTTAGTAGTGGCAATACAAAGTATCAGCCTCCCCTTTGATCAAGAAGTTGGTCTACATTCGTGTTCAAATTCTGCAGTGAGAAGGAGGCCACCAAGAAGCTTTTGGAGTTGTTTGCAGCAAAGAAGAGTGATACAGCTAATGCCTGCCGATTTTTCTAGCCAGGAGCAACGGTTGTCTTTTGAGCACTAATTATATGAAAAGTTGGTCTGTTGCCGAAGCATCAGTTTTGTTATTAGATGATTGCTCACTGATAATTGCATACAACGGACAGATTGGTGTTTGTACCTCACAAATAGTACTCCCTATTCCAGTAAACTATAGAGTCAAATGATCATATTTTCTTCCCCTGCCCTATCACGAGATACATTTGGGACAAGGTTCAGGAGTGGCTGGGCATCCAACCAACATCTACATGGTGGGAGGTTTGTTTAGAGTTTTTCAAAGATAATTCTAAGGCAAAGGCTGGCTAACAAAGGCTCGCTATTTAGTGGCAACTTATGTGATATTTCTGATATGGTAAACTCGGAACCGATTTCGTTTCAACAATGAGGTGTCTTGTATTGAAAGGATGTTTCTCAAAATCCAAACTCCTATCTATGATTTTGTAGACATCTAGTGTAACTTTCATATAATTTTCTTAGTTTCTGTATATTTTTATTGTTCCAAAAAAATAATTAAATATTAGATAGGTCTTTTAGAAAATTATCATTTGTTAAGAGATCTACCATTGTGTAATCGTATAATAAAATGTTAAGAATATAATTATATTAAAAATGTTTGTTAATAATATTAATTGTACGGACTGTACTGTGATTTAATAAACTATTATAGGTTATGTGTTGGAAAACTATTATAAATGATTAGAATATTATTGTGTTTTTATAACTATTAAAAACTCATAATCGTTTTTACTTTGGGTCTATTTTTTTATGAATTTAATTTTAGCCTCTATCTCAAAGGTTTTATACCAATAAAGATATCCTTCGTCTTATAAACTTATAATCTTTGTCATATATTCTAATGGCATTTTGATTGTATTCCTAATATTTTTCCCTTAAATGAAAGATCATTATTGATTTAGGAGGTGATAAGAGAGAGCCAGGTGGAGAAAGAGGTCAATAGACCTACTGAGGTGGCAGTTTAAGTCAAGAGAGAGCCTAGCTATTCCCCGAATCCATATGGCCTCGACTACCAACAACCCTAACTCCATAACACTACCGACCATGGGTTGTTCGTCTCTAAGCCGCCTCCCGACTTGGTGGCGACCCCAACTCCATGACACTCCCGACCCGGAGCAGTCCATCTTCGAGCGGTCTCTTGACTCAGCAGTGACCTAGACTCCATGACACTTCTGACCTCGAGCCATTCTTAACTTTGAATAACCCTCAACTAGGAATGATAAGGGGTGGCCCACTAAAGATGTGGACAATATAGTCGTTATTCTCTAAAGATAGTGAGAAGCGTGGACATTTCATCCGGAGAGGGGGACAACATCACCATTTATTTTGGGAAGTGGAAAATGCACTCATGGATCTCAAGTTATTTCGAGAAAAGTAGACAATATAACATCTACATAGATCTCGAGATATGTGAAAAATTGTAAGAATCATCACTGTTCTATAAAAGGTAGCCCTCTTCGACAGGCACGTATATGCAAACATACACATCCAAAAACCATAATTGTTCTTGCTTTTTCTGTCTCCATCATTACCGAAAACTAACTTAAGCGTCGGAGTGGCTGCGCTGGGGAAACCCTCGACCATTATAACCCATTTTCTTTCATCTTCCCTTATCCAGTTGCCGAAAGATCTCCCCACTGATTCTCGTTGCATGCCATTAGGCTATTGGTGACCAAGGCAGCCTCTATGCTTACTCACTGGTGGTTTGTTCATTGACACTTAGTTGTTGAGATGCAAGATAGTCGATAGTCGATTGTCTATAGTTCCTTATGGAGATTTGTAAGTACAATAAAATATTTTATTTTTTCAACTATCTTAATTATTTAATATTGTTTGTTTGAAACTTTACGATAGATTTACAAATTATGTACTCATTATTCACAAGATTAATAGAATAGTGAAAAACGATTGGAAGGGGTTTTGATGAAATATACAATTACTCTAGCACCCACAAAAGAGGTCTAGTAGAATAAGTTTAAGGTATATCCCCTTCAATTTATATATGAATTTAAAGTGAATATATAATCGATTTTTTTTCATTCCAACGACCATTCAATTGGAACTCAAATGAAGAGTTAGAAATAAGGAGGAATTTTAAGAAAAAATATGGCGATCACATCTGACATATACTTAATCATGCAAAGACTAGGAAAAAAATCACTCTACAACACCGATGAATATTGGGCCAGGATCTCCAATTTTGAGAAATCAAGGAGAGCAAACAAAGGAGTCAACGGAATAAAGCAAATTAAGCATATAATTTTAGAGACTCGTTTGCGACATGTGTGTGAGGCTCGATCCATAGTGATGAACATACACGTAGATTGGCCATTTTTTAACTTTTCCACTAATTTTTTAATCTATTTTAGACTATTTTATTATTTTTAACAGTATTTTTTAGAAACCAAGGACACTTTCATCCGCACATTTTAAAAAAAAAAAAATAAGACTTGAAGTGAAGATAGAGCTAAAGTAATTAAGATTTGGATTAATCTTAGATTTTATTAGTTGCGTATATGCTCTCTCTTTATATTATATGTGTTTTTATCATATCTAATTAAAATTATATGCGTTTCTAAAATATTATTTTTGTAAATTTATTTTAATTTTTCTGATGACAATACATGAGAAATATGATGAGCAAGAGCTAGTACAGAGAAGTTCGGGTGCTAATGATGATAATGACAAATATAAGCCTCTGTAGGTAATAATATAAGTATATGGCTGGAGGGGAGTGGGGGACCGAAATGAGAAAGGATATTGAAAATGAGTTTTTTTTAGAAGAATCCATAGGATTACTGGTACATCTTCTTCCACCCCACCAGCAGTAAGGGCACAAATAAAAAAATTTGACTGAAGAGGTTAGCAATTTAAAGGGAATAATATTACAAAGGGATCAAGAATGAGGCAAAGAGATTTGCAAATTAGTGAATTATGCCAACAACAGAATTTCATAATGCAACATCTTCAATTAAGAGTTTCGCTCCAAGTCAAATTTCTCTCGATTCTGTTGGTGATGGTGGCGATGATGATGATGGTGGTGGTGGTGATGGTGATGGTTCTTCATAAATTTGTTGTGTATGAATGTTTATCTCAAAATTAGTGTTTTTAAACATTTGTTATTTGATTGAGTTTATAAATCATTTTTTTTTATTAGTACTTTTAATTTGTTTCGAACATAATTGGTGAGGCTAAGAAAGGTGGTGGAAATTGGAAATAAGTAAGTTTTTATATATTTAGTTTTGTGTTAATTTATAGGATTTTATTTTTTAGTTAAAATGATACTTTATGTTTATTTATTTTCTGATGCAAGAAAAGTAGAAGAGGAAGTGTATGTTGAAGAAGAAGAGAATAATGATCTCTTTTTATATCTTTCCATTGTTTTGAGACCATTTGGTATGAGATATTTTAATTTTGATATGACGACTTGTTGCACTTAAAGAATGTTAGATTGTAATGTTGGATAGTTTTGGATTTGATAACTTGTTTGAGATTATTTAAGTTTGTTTGTTTTATATTTGTATCATTATCTATGAATATGATACTTACAGAGTTTTAGAGAGTTATTGTGATGTATGTATATATATTTAATTTGTTGTAACGTATGAATTGAAAATTTGTGTATGTTGATTTGAAATAAACATGCACCATTTGTATACACGATAAAATGTATAAATGGATATATTTTGTAGAAAAAGTTTGAGTTTTGCGACTAATTTTGTTACGAAAAATTTTTATCGCAAAATTATCGTAAATACAATGATATTTCGCAAATGTGTGGTGAAAATTGGTTTTCGTCACAAATCCTATGACCAAACATGTTTTGTTACAAATTTGTGACGAATTAATTTTCGTCGCAAATCTACAACGAAACCTTTTTTCCGTCGAAGATTTGCATTTGGGAATTCTATGTGAATTGTGCGACAAATTTTGTTTTCGTCGTAAAATTGTAACGAATTTTGCAACGGAAAAAAGTTTATTGCAGAAACAATGAATTTATATTATTTCGTCGTAGAATTGGACGATGACTTATTCGCAATGAAAAATTTTCATTACAGATTTTATTGCAAATTCTTTTTGCGACGAATTATTTTTTAAAATTCGTTGCAAATGCCAATGGACTGAATACATTAGCAAATAGATAGGGGCTTTCACGTTTTAACCCTTAGAAATTTTGCTATCATTTCTTAATGAGTTAATGAGCTAGAACATACATACAGATTAACTATGCAATTAATCATCATTGAATTATATAATTGGAGATTATGATGTAATGATCAATTCGAAAGAGGCTAGCTAGAAGCAAGAACACCTGAGAGTAGTACTGATCGGGTTAGTAAACAAACAAAAAATAAGGAAAGAAATTATCTTTTATTGATACATCAGCTATGTATGCCGAGATTAATCTCTCTGGATTTTACATATATACTACTTAAGCCGCGGTATAGAAATCCACAGGCATATAATCCATGATTAATCAACATATATAAATTACTAATTAATTAATTAGATCTAGATAGATCTCTCCAGGAGATTCTACAAATACAAAGCCTTTTCTCCTTTCTTGTCCTCACTTCTTGGTCAATTAACCTATACATCGACCTCGAGCGCAAACCGAAAGCAGAAAAAATAAAAATTTAAGCCAAAGAGACCTTGTGCTAGCTTCGAAGAAGAATATTTATGTAATTTCTCTTCCCAGAAGGGGGCATTTTGGGAAAGTTGCAAAGCTACCTGTTGTGGAGTGGATCCGGGCAGCTCGGCACCCGCCGCTTGCTCTCTTCCAGACCACCGCCTTCCGCAGCTGCCGCCTCCGCCTCTACTACCGGAGGAGTAGGAGGAGGAGGAGGGAAGTAGGGGAGTGATCTCCTCCCCGGAAGCGGCCGCCGCTCCCCTCCGTAACCCCGAATTGCGGCCTGATCTGCTTGACCGTTAAAGCACAATATTAACCACACACTCATTAGCAGACCCAGGGACCGCGCCGCCCACCTTCCGGCCATCGGCACCGCGTCACGCTGACGGGATTATGCTCATGACCGCTCCCTCGTCTGCCGCCGGAACAAAAAGATTGCTGACTGATCGAGTACACTCGTCGTCGTCGGAGGAGGAGGAGGATCCTGATAAGGGCTCCCGCTGCCCTTATGAGGCCGTGTGTTTGGGTTGTGGCCATGATATGCGCTTTTATTTCATAAATGCCCCTGGTACGTCGCCGTCGATGGCGGAGCGCTGTCGTCTTGGCAGTGCGCTGCATATGGCATACGTTTGGGGGTGTCAAGTAGGAATTAAGACAATTTGGCGTGTAAATCGCAAACATGGCTCCATGCTAATAAAGCCAATTAATTAAACAGCTGGAAGTGTGTTCTTATGACTAGGTGTTGAGCGTACTTTTTTTTTTCGGCTTTCTGGAAAAATAAAATAAAAGGTGTCTAATGTCCTCACAATGTGACAAATTCTCAATCCACCGGCATATTTTTCGTATATCTTGTCCTTGGGACAGTTGGACTTAAATTTGAAGCATTCATGTTTCCATGAAGCGAGTTAAAACGGAGAAGATGATTTATTGGACAGATTGTTCTAATGTCGACGGGATGAAAACTACTAGCTGAAAAAAAAAATGACTTCAACTGGTTTTACGTATCAAAAGTAATATCAGTAATTGGGTTGTCATCGGCACAGGTATTCTGATGTTTAAGTCAATGATCCAATTGAAGCTAATAAGTAGTTGAACGAATAGTAGTTATAGGTGTATAAAATTGCGTAGTATGTCCAATGGCATAGCTAGAATTTTCACTCAAGAGGGGCAAAGCGACGGAGTCGATGAACAATGACGGTGATGCTGACAGCAAACAACAACGTCGATTAATCGAAAGAAA
>JBBMJZ010413105.1:1183170-1194471 GCA_037833815.1 Zingiber zerumbet | reverse complement strand
CAAACAATCAAACAAGCTTGCATTGAGAGCTTGATAACATCTAAACGAACCAAGCTCGAACCAAGCTCAAGCCAAGCACGAACCAAGCTCAAGTCAAGATTGAATTGAGAGCTTGATAACATCTAAATGAACCAAGCTCAAGCCAAGCTTCAAATAAGCTCAAACTCATAAAAAAATAAACCAAGCCAAGCTTGAACACTCATTTCAAAAGCTTGGTTCATTTTAAGTTCGGCTCAACTCGGCTTGGTTAACTTATCAAACAAGCTTGAACACCCCAAAGCTCGGCTCGACTCGGCTTATTTACAACCCTAGTTATAAGAGTAGTTAGGAAAGAGGATAGAATTATAACCTTTAAAATAATAGTGGTGAAAAACACTATGAACATAATTAGCATATATGCACCGCAAATATGATTAGATGAAGCTACCAAATCAAGGTTTTGGGACGACTTAGATGAAATACTATAGAATATTCTAGCAAATAAAATGTTTTTAATAGAAGGTAATCTAAATGGACACGTCGGAGTGAAAAATGAGGAATATTAGAAGGTACATGGGAGTTATGGATTTGTAAAGAGAAATGAGAAAGGGAAAACTATATTAGATTTTGTGATAGTATATGACTTTATATTAGCTAATATGTTTTTTAAGAAAAAAAAAAAGAAGAATACTTAGTCATGTTTAAAAGTGAGAATAATAAATCACAAGTTGACTTTCTTATAGTTAGGAAGAAGGATAGAAAGATTTGTAAAGATTGTAAAATCATCCCTGGAGAAAGCTTAACTACCAACATAAATTAGTAGTGTTGGATATACGCCACAAACATAGTATCAATAGAAAAAAAATATATATACGCCTCCTAGAATTAAGTGGTGGAAGTTAAAGGATGAGAAGCAAAATATATTTAAGAAGAAGACAGGAGGATAAACATTAAGTGAAATATACGGTGACTCTAATACAACATGGGATAAGATAATATTAAAGTTGAAAATAGTAGTTAAGAGTGTACTCGGTGAGTCAAAGGGACATGCACCACTAAGTAAGGAATCTTGGTGGTGGAATGAGAAAGTATAAGAAAAAGGGAATAAAAAATGAATAGCTTATAAGAAATTATATATTTATAAGAATGATGATAACTTAAAAAATATACAATAGCCAAGAAAAAAGTTAAAAAAAAAAATAGTAAATGAAGCAAAGAATAAAACTTTTGAATGATTATATCAAAAATTAGATACAAAAGAAGGGGAAAAAGATATTTATAGAATTGCTAAAGTGAGAGAAAGGAAGACAAGAGATTTTATCCAAATAAAATATATTAAAGATAAATGTAATATGATATTAGTAAATGATAGAGAAATAAAAGAGCAGTGGAAGAGGTATTTTTATTAACTTTTTAATAAAGGTCTAGGTGACCAACTTAACTTAGATAATTTAAGTAGGTCAAATGAGCATAGATATTTAATTTTTTATTAAAAATTTCAAACTTTAGAAGTAGAACAAACCTTAAAGGGGATGTACAATGGAAAAGCGTTTGGACTAGATGATATTTCGATAGAGGTATGGAAGTGCCTAGGGAAACAATGTATTGAATGACTTGTATAATTATTTAACATGATATTGAAAATAAAAAAAAATATCTGATCAATGGAGGATAAGTATTCTAGTTCTCTTATATACGAACAAGGAAGACGTACAAAATTGTACAAACTATAGGGGTATTAAACTACTAAGTCATACCATAAAACTTTGAAAAAAGTAATAAAAAAGATTAAGGAAGGAGACAACAGTGATCGAAAATAAATTTGGGTTAATGCTTAGAAGGTCGACAATAGAAGTTATACATCTTCTTAGACAATTAATTAAAAAAATATCAGGAGCTTAGAAAAGCTTATGATAGGGTCCCAAGAGAAATTATATGGAGAATTTTTAAAAAAAGAGAGGTGTTAGCGTAACATATATTGAACTAATTAAGGATATGTATAAAGATGTAATAACCAGAGTAAAGACTTCAGGTGAAGTAATTGAAGTATTTTTAATAAAGATAGAGTTACATCAAGGATCAGCTCTAAGTCCCTATCTTTTTACACTAATTATGGACTAACTCACTGCGCACATTCAAGACACAGTACCATAGTGTATGTTGTTTGCAGATGATATTATTTTGGTAGATAAAATACATGAAAGAGTAAATGGTAAATTAGAGTTTTGGCGGGAAATACTAGAAGGAAAAAGTTTTAAGCTTAGTAGAATAAAGATGGAATATATGAAATTTAAGTTTAGCAATATTAGACGTAATTAGACAATTGTTGAGATAGGAGATGACGAGTTGTCCGAAACTGAAATGTTTAAATATTTAGGATTATTTTTACAAAACAATGGAGGAATTGAGAGAGATGTCTTATATAGAATACAAGCAGAATGGTTAAAATAGATGAGAGTGTCGAATATTTTATGTGACTGGAAAGTACATCTAAAATTTAAAGGAAAGTTCTATAAAATCGTAATTAGATCTGTTATGTTATATGTAGTTGAATGTTGGACTATGACTCGAGCACATGAGCAGAAGATAAGAGTTGTAGAGATGAAAATATTAATGTGGATATATGGACATACGAGGATGGACAGAAAAAGAAATAAAAACATTAGAGAGAGTCGGAGTTGCATCTATTGAGGAAAACTCTGAGAGATAGTTTTAAGATGATATGGACATATACTTAGATGACCAATAATGTTCCAGTTAGGCGATGTGAAACTATAATAAACACGCATATTAAACGAGGAAAAGAAAGATTAAAAAAGACTTAATTAACAATAATAAAATAAAATAAAATTAATTTAAATATAAATAATGATATAATAGAAGATAAAACTCAATCGTATAAAAAATTTTATATATTTGACTCCTATCTAATGGGATAGGATAAGATTTAATTATTGTAGTTGTTATTAAACTTCAAATTCAGATAAATAAATTCTTCAAATTCAGAGTAATAAATTCTAACATTATCACCTAGTAGGAAGTTTCTTGCAATTTCTCCGCATTTATGTTATGGAAATATGCAACGAATTTATGGTTGTGAGCCTCAAGACAAGTCAGCGGCCCTGCCAAATCCTAAACATGGTGAGTCTCAAAATGACAGCATGTGTTAATGGAGGGTTTGACTTTTTATCTGACTCATTAAACATGTGCATAAATTTACTAAATTTTTACACGTTTTCTTTATCACATAAATTATAGGATAATATTAAATGACTAAAATTAGTTAATTAAAATGACTTTTTTTAATAATTTTTAAAGTTATTATTAAAATTTTTTAAATAATATCATACTTTACGTGTCAATTATATTTTTTTCTCATCTAGTTTTATATTTACTTTTTAAAAATAATATCTAATTAATTTTATTAATAATTTAATTAATTTTTTTATTAGATAAATTTATTTTTCTAGCTGGCCAAATTGTGACACTAACAGTAAATTATATTTTAATTAATAATATTTACCGTAAATTATAATTTAATTAATAAGATTTACCGTAAATTATAACCCTGCCACATTCCATCAGCGTTTAGTCAATAAATCAATTTGATTATTCCAATACCCTATTTTCTACTCTTTTCCCCTAAATTCAAGATCGCACAGTTCGTAAGCCTGAAATCAGCAATAGTTGTGGCAACGACGAGGAAGTTACTGAATTACTGTAGATGTGATTTGTCTCCTCCTCATCCACACACGTGCGCTATTTGGACTGTCCGGATCCGTTGTCTGGTGTGGTCAAGATAATGGAGGGGCAGAGATCGTGTTCGGAGGCGTTCGTATACTTCCACGTTGACGCAGGATTCCCCAATTTTACCACGTTTTTCGAATGCCGTTTTTGTGTCCTGCGCGCTTTAAACACAGCGGCAAATCAAAGCTGACGATTTCGAGCGCAACGGCAATGGAGATGGAGCCCTTCGTTCCCTTCCCCGACGACTACTTCCACGGAGGCGAGAGCTGCCTGCCCTGGCCCTTGTCGCCGGACCTGCTCCACTTCGATTGTCCAACCGCCGCCGCCGCAGCCTACCCGGACCTCTCGCCGGAGTTCAACCCCCCACCGCGGGAGGTCTATCGGAGCGCATTCCGGAGGTATGACGGTGCGCATACGACGGAGTGCTCGATCTCGGGGGCTGGCGGCAGTGGCGGCCGGAACATACACCTGCGGGTTGTGGATATGCTGAAGAGTATCCCGAAGGCGGAGGAGCAGACGCCGAGCCCCGTGGCGATGAGCCGCGGATTCAGGCACATGATGAGGGAGCGGAAGCGGCGGGAGAAGCTGAGCCAGAACTACGCGGATTTGTACTCCATGATCGCCTCGAGATCGAAGGTCCCGTTTTTGAGCGTTTCCCCTGTTTTTAACCTAATTTCTTACCCTTTTACCCAATTCTAACGGATTTCCCCTCTCAAATATCAGGGCGACAAGAACTCGATCGTTCAATCGGCGACTCAGTACGTGCGAGAGCTGAAGGGGGTGAAGAAGGCGCTTCAGCAGCGCAACGAGGAGCTCAAGGCGGGGATTCTCGGAAGCGATGAAGTTGCGACAATCAAAATTAGGGTAGAGAATCCTTCTTCTCCCATAGACTCCATGATCGGAGCTCTTCGATGCTTGCAGAGCATGGGTGTGACGGCCAAAGCCGTTCAGTCTGATCTCTCTCGTTCTGAGTTTTCTGCCACCATTGGCATCGATACCAAGGTGAGCAAATCATCGTTGAACAATTTTCACATTGCTTCAGGAACTTATTTACTTTTTCATTTCACCCCTAGCATTTAATAAATTACACTTTACCCTTAAGAGAAGAGTAAGGTTTACTAACTTTTATATTTGGAATAATAAAATATCCTTCAGAATACCTTATTTTCAAGATCAAAATATTTAATTTATCGTTTTATATTTCATGCTTGTTCATCGAGAGCAGATCTCGTAGATCACTTTTTTATGGTCCAGATGATGAACCACTCATATTTACGATCGGATCGTGGGCATGATCCGATTGTAATTAGTTGTGATCCCTTCCTGGGTTCACCGTCCCCACCAGGTTATAGTTTGGTTCGGAGCGGGCAGCCGGAGGCCGCTCGAAGGCCACCAGTGGTGGATAAGTGGTCAGGTTGCTAGGCATCGAGCGAGGGTGGTCACCAGACGGCCTTCGGCCACCTGCTCCGAACTAAACTATAACCCGGTCGGGATGATGAACGTAGGAAGGGATCGCAACCAATTATGACGAATCGCTGCCACGATCCGCCCGTAAATATGAGTGGTCGATCCCCTAGACCATAAAAAGTGATCTAGGAGATCTGCCTCGTTATTGATATGTAGACAAAAGAAGACTTTTTTAAAAATGAGAAATATTAATGTATATTTTAAAATTAGTAAAACTTCAAATAAAAAATATATATAAAAATATTTTTCTTAATATTTTAAAACTTTTATTATTTTTCCCATTGTGGGTTGTTAATTTTTAATTAAAAAAAAGTGATGTTAAAATTTTAGAGGTGCTTTAATGTTAGAAAGGTAAAAGAAAAAATTGCTAAATTCATAGGCACAAATAATATTGAAAACAATTAAAATATTTTTAATTAAAAATCATAAGTTTTTTTTACTATTGCAATAGGTAGCGACGGCTGACGTGGAGAGAGCCATGGAAAGTGTTCTGATGGAAGTAGAGAAGCAACTTCCTGGAATCAGCTCTCGGCCTCAACAATGTCAAGTGAAAATATAACATATTTCTCCACGTTTTGGCATTGCTTTCAAGTTCTTTAATTTTAGCAAAGTCAGCGCAAGTTTTCTTAGTTTGACCATGTTCTTCTAGAGATGCATGCGATACAAGTTTGATGAGGTCGTATTATCACTTGTTTAGATTTGACAAATTCAACCATAAGAAGGCTGCTGGAGGTTTCTTTTATGAAATTATTTTTTTATTAGTTTATCCATTGTGCAGTGTTTTTCCATGTTAAATTGTATTGATTTGTATCAAAATGTGCACGTTTAAATACTGCTCTCAGCAGTCTTTTGATCTACTTCATTTCCTTATGTGTTAACCACTCTTTTAAAGAAAATTGACATAGTTGCTTTTAGCCACCATTGATCTACTTCATTTGTTGCACGTTGCCATATATGAGAACGGAAAATGACAAACCGAATAGATCATTAAAAATAAAAATGCAGCACAAAGTGACTTCAATAGAAAAGAATACAGGATGATCGAATAACCACGTTAAACACGAGCGTAATTGTTAGATATTATAACGAGTTTGGCATAGGCCAGCGGTGGAATGTCGTTAGATTATGGATTAGATTTTACTTAATTTGTCCTTTTCTCATCTTAATTTGCTATATTTTAGCTAGACCTTTAATCTTATTCATTATAAATTATTGGTTCAGCATGAATATTATAGTATTTACTTCAAAGAAGGAAGGAGATCGAAGGCAAATAAAAGAAAGTGAGTGAGATCGAGAAGGTAAGAAATTAAGGAAGGAGGAAGCAAATTTACTTGATTGAGAAAGAGCAATAACTAATTTTTATTAATATGTAAATGATTATGTTTCATTTTTTTTTCAGAGTTTAAGACTGGCGTAATAATAAATTGAGCCATGTCCCTAAATACTCCGATTAGTTTCCTCATCGGAGGACATTGACTCCATCTTTTAAAAAAAAGTAATTGCGTAAAGGATTGGGAGAGAGATTTTTTTTCTAGGAGATATTGATCATATCCATTGAAATATCTGGTCAGCTAAAAATTTATATCTTCTAATTATAATATATGCATGTAATTAATATAAATATATATGATATTACTAAAATATCCATGTATATATTCTAATTAGCCAAATTATAACCATTTAATATTACCCTTTATAAAATAATCATGCATATCGTTTAGCAACAGACGGAGTGTAACAATCGTTTTTTTTTATGGGTAAATCTTAATGGCCAGAATCTGGCCAGCCAGATTTTGAATATAAAGCATTTTATTATTACATATAATATTAATTAATGCATATCAATAAAAAAAATGAATAGTCAGGATTCATTCTAGCTGGTCAGATTTTGACTATTTAGCAATGTCCTTTTTTTATTACAAAAGATGTCAGGGCATGGAGCCAATAACATGGTGGGGTTCAGATTTCGTTTTGTTTCGCATTCTCTACTTCTCTTCGCCCGGCACGTGCGGGCCGCTCACCATCGCACACGCCGCGTTTGGCGCACGGGCACCGGAACTGCGGGTTCCGGCGCTTGGGATCCTCGTCTTCTGAACACGTGCGAAGCCCGACGTCGCCCTCCGTCCGATGGAGGCCGATCGGTGTGGCGCCGTTGCCTTGAACTCCGTGATTGACGCAGATGACACGAACCACGGTGGTCCGCAGTGGAATCACCGCAGTTTATTTAATGCGGCCGGCGCCTGATGCTAACGCCCTCCGCCCGTTTATTGATGGCGACGCCGCGACAGTGCTGGATTTTTTGTTCACTGCGCCAAAGCAGCAAAAGCGTAAAACAAAGACGAGCGTTTTAGCGAATATCTGTCGGGAGGAAATGAGACCGATGCTGCCGTTTATAAATACATCCGCTTTGAGCTTTTTTGATTCGCATCAACGTCACAGCTTTGCTCGACCTTGACTCCTGATGATGGCGGCGACGAGGGGCGGAGCAGGGAGGGAGAGTCGTTTCCGCGGGTGCGGAAGCAGCCCGGGGGCGTTTCGCGGCCTAGATCCGGGGCCCATGGAAGAAGACGCACAAGTGGCTGGGGACCTTTGACAACGGGGAGGAGGCGCGCGCGGGCATACGACTAGGCTATCTGCAGCTAGGGATGGATCCAGATGGGGTGGCATCGGCGGTTATCCCTACCGATAATGGAACCTCTAGTATTATGGGGTTCCACCGACTGCCTCCCCTTGCTGGTAGTGGAATCCTTTGTATTATGGGTTTCCACCGATGAATATGGATGATACCACCCTTTGTTCCGTTAAAAATCAAGTTCCATCGATGAAGATAGAGGATATCATTCCGTATAAAAATCGTCCCTTCATATTTAAATTCCTGAATCCACTGCTTACAGCCTCCTCGGACCCAAGGCGAAGACCAACTTCGGCTCTGCCGGGGAAATTGGTGCACCGGCACAGATCGGGTGGGGTCCGACGTGCGGTGGTGATCAAGCGCAGTGTCTATGGCGGACTGAAGAGATCTAGTGTTTGGGCCTCCACATCAGCCTGCGGGCGGTGGATTAGGGCTATCAAGATGGCAGTCGGAGGGTGTCGAGGTGGCGGCGGCAACGTGGACAGAGCTGGAGAAGAAGAGCGCTGCGGTGGCAAAGGGAAGAAAGACTCAGCGGCGAAGGCGGCAAGACTGAAGCCTCCTTTTGCGTTCGATCTTAAGCTGCCAGCTACTTTCTTTTGAAACAGACCCAAAGGGCTGATGCCTTCTGGGTGATGTGGGAAGTATTAGAAACCTCCATACGTTCTAAAAGGATCCATACTCAAAGTTAAAATAGAAATAAAAGTCAAGACAGGATAAGAGGATGATACTTACTCGGCCTACTTTAGACAAGGCGCCTTGACCGCCTGCACAGTCGGATCCACTCTACCGATCCGACCGCTTATTCAGTGGGATCTACTCCGTCAATTTAGTTGGTTGTTCAATCGTATGCGTTCCCCGATTCGATTGCCAGTTCAGTCAGATCCACTCCGCAAAATCTGATTGCCTACTCAGTTGGATCTGCTCCACTGATCCGATTGTCTATTTAGTCAAATCCACTCCACCAATCTGACCATTCCATTCAGTCAACTCAAATCCTTCGACTCAAGGCCTTGTTCAGTCGGCTTAGCTTTGCCAATCGGATACCCAACTCCTTTCTGTTGGTCCCTTTAGAGGCCGGTAAGAGGGGAGGGGTGAATTACCCTGCAAAAATAAACCAACCATTTCTCAGATTTTTAACTAAATAAAGAACACTTGTAATTAAAAAGAAAGAGACTAATAAAAAGAAAATATACACAAAGAAATTACTTGATTTGCAATTAGAAGATTGCTAATCCAAGGAGAATGAAGCACACTATCTAAAGATCTCCTTTGGACGGAGTAGCCTCTTACAGCGTTGACAGCACAGAAGAAAAACTAGAAGTGAAAGAACAGGATTACAAGTTGTTTATTGAACTGTTGAAATCAGTGTTATATTTATAACACTGTTCCGGGCGTCTGGGAGGGGATAAAACTTTGTCCCATACACTTCAGTTAGTGTCCACATCATCGCTGATAAACTTGAGGTTCTGAGCGCCCGAAAGAGTTCCGAGCGTCCGGACTCCCCAGACTCTGTGTACATTGACCGACACGTCAGGGATAAAGTCTTATCCTCTTTCAGACACCTGGAACTCTTCCAGGCACCCCGACTAAGGCTATAAATACAACCTTGATACAGAAGCTCAAAATCAACATGCAATTAGCAATACAACACTTGTGCACTCTTCTTTTTAGTTCAGCTTCTTATTTTTTGTGCTTCCACTGCTGTAAGATGCTTCTCCGCCTAAAGGAGATACTTAGTGTGATTCATTTCTTGGATTAACAACCTCCCCGATGGCAACCAAGTCAAATCCGTGAGCCTCGTCCTTTTAGTTTCTTCTTTATTTAATTATATGCAAGTGTTCTTTTAAAAGTCCGAGAAAGGTATTTTGATTTGTGCAGGGCTATTCAACCCCCCTTCTAGCCGACCAATCAGTCTCAATAGAAGCTTTGGACTTTTTGAAACAATTTTCAAAAATCGTAAAAAATGAATATTGTAACCTTGAAGTTAATGGAAAAAGAGATCAAGTTTTAATCCAACAAAATAATACCATAATAGCATTATTATCATCTTTACATCATAGACTTACACTTTCAAAACATAAATTTCTTTAGGTTGAAAAACAAGTTCAAAAGACAACACAAGCCATAGAGTAGAAAGAAAGTATAGACAACTTAATTAAAGACTTAAGTTATCCACAGGAGAGATAATTCCTAGAAAATAATATAAAACATATTCCTTTTACACTCCTCATTCAAAATGAGTTTAACCAAGCCCTCAACATCAATCGAGATTTTTATAGGTCTATCATGAACGGTAAATGAAAGAAGAACATAAACAAATACTATACAATTTCTTGATTAGATAATATCATAACAGGCAGACAGAATAGTATTTCTAATCATAGATTAGAAGAATTAGTAGATGTCGAAAGGGATCTTACTATATTCTCAAATGCACAACTCAACACACTCAATCCTAGAAAATTGTATAACCAAGGAAGATTCTCTTTCACTACTTTCCTATTTTGCCACCACAGGACACAATCCCATCACATTCCTGATGAAGGAGAAGAATGCCTAACTCTTATGACTGAAGTCAACAAGAGTACTTCTCGCCGGATGGCATAATTACATCCATTTAGGACTAATCATATTTGGTCTTAGATGCTTGACTAGGAAGAGCATAGGAGGCAAGGGGTTACTTGTCTTATATGACTCTAGATTTTTAGATAGAGAAAAGGCAATCATCAGACTTATTGAAGTGAATATGAACAATAACATAGGGATAACATATTTTTGCCCCAACTTTAATATGACAATTCAAGACTTTGCTAAACATATTAAAATCATAATCAAGGCAAAAGGTTATGGAAACTTTAAGAAAGATAGCATACATATTGACATCATTTTCTTAGGAAAAATAATGACTCGGATCAATAATAGCTTTAGACTACAAATTAATGACATAATTGAAAATCTTATTTCAAGAGGAATTTACTTTCTCAAACCAAGGGATTTTTCTTCTGAAACCTTAGCAGGATTAAAATGTACTATAACTTTAGAGACACCACCTCAAATTTTACAACCTACATAATCAATAATGTACAAAGATAGGAATGACAACCTCATCATAAAATTTAACAACTATAAACCTTCAGAGGATGTGGTAGGGATGAAATTGGTTGTGTGTCGAAGGGTTTAGTCGGCAACAATGGTTCTACTAGAGACTAATTGATAGAAGGATCGATTGGAGTTAATTCGGGTCGCCTGCCTACTGCCCTTGAAGGGTCGGCATTGAGCTCTCCCCTCGTATAGAGGGAAGACGCATCGGAGGGACCTCTCAGGGGCCTGGACGGAGTGGGTCACCGATTGACACCTCTTGCAGTGAATTTGGAGGGGCTCATCAGACTCAATGGATTCCGAAAAAACCCGCACAGGCAGCATGGAAGGGCGCACACCCGGTTGGGGGGGGGGGGGGGGGGGGGGGTGGCCCTTTC
>JBBMJZ010413105.1:1148524-1164733 GCA_037833815.1 Zingiber zerumbet | reverse complement strand
GAGCGGAACCAAATGCAGCCCTGCCCCGAGCCGGGGTTCCGGGGACAGAACTGATCGGCCGAGCGGGGTATCCGCTCGGCCCGGGGACAGGGCAAGGGTATAAGGTTGGGTCGGGCGATCTGTCCGCTCGGCCGGGATACAAGGGAAAGAAGACGCGAACAGGCATGGCTGGGATCCTTTTAGTCAGATCAGCATGTGCACCCGGTCGGGACAAGACACCAGCCGAGCGGAGGGACGCTCGGCTCAGGTAAAGAAGGCCACATAAAGGCATGACAGATGACCAGGCCGTGCCCTGAAACGTACGACGGAAGGGCTTGTTGTCCCATCATAGATGGGTGCGGACTGTAGCAGCATGGCGACAGGCATGTCCTTCTGACAAACCCATACCGAGGCATGGCTGACGACGTGGGAATGCCTCGATGGGCGTGCACATGCACCTTAGGAGCTCTATATAAGGGTTCCTCCACTTCACCGGAGGTATGCAATCTTCTAGTTTCATAGTCATTTCCCTACTTCCCCTTGCCTGACTTGAGCGTCGGAGGGCCGTCGTCGGGACACCCCGCCCGGCTCGGTTTTGTTGCAGGTTCATCGGAGCGCGCGAGGAGCCAACAGAGAGCGTCACGTCCCCAGCGTCCGTTGACTCACCGCTCGGACAAGATCAGTATTGTTGAACATTTAAAATGACTATATCAAGAGTAGGCAAAGCATGAGAGGTTTGAAGTATCAAAGGTCTTATTTTAATGCAATTTGGCAAAAAGAAGCTGTGTAGGAACTCATGTTCTTAAGATGATTGGTTATGTTGAGAACTTTGACAGACTGGGCTTTCCATTGGGCCAAGAGTGGATCACTGACATAATTCTATAATCATCGCCTGAAAGTTATAATCAATTTATCATGAATTACAATATGAATGAAATTGATAAATCATTGTGGTGTTAAGCATGTTGAGAATTGTTGAACTAAAGCTTAAGAAAATCAATCCAAACACCATAATGATGGTGTAAAAGGGCAAAGGAAAACCTAAGTCCAAAAGTAAGGATAAGACCCAAACTAAAGGTAAGACAAAATCTTTTGTATTGAAATCTAAAGGTGGAGTGGCTAAAGAAGGAACCTACTTCTACTTTGGTCAGACCAAACATTGGAAAAAGAACTGCAAACTATACCTAAAGTAATTGAAAAAGAAGGAAAGTGAGATTTCTGCCTTAGATATTCATGTTATAGAAGTCAATATGTACTTAATCATGAGCATTAGACACCGGATGCCCTTCTCATATTTGTACTAATATGCATGATCTAAGAAAGAATAGATTGTTGATGAAGGGCAAAGTGGATCTACAAGTTGGCAATGGTACAAGAGTTGTTAATATAGCTATATGATCCTATTTTTTTATCTTTGCCTATTGGGCTTATTTTGGAACTTGAGAATTATTATTACGTGTGTGCTTTAACTAGAAACATTATTTTTATTTCTTATTTGGACAAGAAAGGTTTTTCATTTACCATAAAGAACAAATATTGTTCTATTTATTTAAAGAATATGTTCTATTGTAGTGCACAATTAATGAATGAGATTTATGTTCTAGACCTTAAAAACTTAATTTATAATATAAATATAAAATGGTTAAAATTCAATTATGTAAATCAAACATATCTCTGACATTATTGCTTGAGTCATATAAATGAGAAACACATATCTAAACTCAATACGGATGAACTTTTGAACTCATTTGATTTAAAATCATATAAGATATACTAATTTTGTCTATTAGACAAGATGACTAAAACTTCTTTTAGTGGGCAAAGCGAACAAGCTAATGAATTGTTAGTGATGTATGTGGCCCTTTCAATGCAATAGCTAAAGGAGACTACCAATATTTCATTACTTTTACTAACGATTTTAGTTCTAGTACCCCAAGGTAGTTTTGATGTGATCAAACAAGTTAAGTTAGATCTTATTGTATTTAACATTGTGTCTAAGTGTACAGGAACTTAGGAGCACAGGGCATCGAGCAAAAGGCGCAGCTAGCAAAAAGGATGACACAGGAGAGAGCTGACGGGCTTGGTACGTCTGAGGGACGAGGTGCTGTGAAAGAGTATGCAGGCGGACAAGAAGGAGGTGCGCGCCATTTCCGAGGGATGAGAAGCCAGAGTAGAAGCTCGCTCAATAAGGCCAGAAGTTGGGTTTGGGTGAACCCTATTTCGGATGGCCGAAATCACCTAAGCGAGCGGAGCCGGAGTGAAAGACCCAGACCGAGGCGAGTGGAACCGAAGTGGAAGACTCAGACGAAAAAAGTCAACTAGGTTGACTTTCCTGGTCCTGGCGCTTGAAACCTAACTTTTATCAACAGCTTGACGTGGTGTATACCGTTACGTCAGGGATAAAAGTTTTATCTCATTCCATGTGCCTAAAACCCTTATAGGCGCCCCGAGCAAGGCTATATAAGTAACCCTGCTCTCAAAAGCTAAAAAGAACAAGAAAGATCTAAGCAACACTTGTACACATTTCCTTTTCTGTTTAGCTTTGTCATTTTGAGCTTTCATTGTTGTAAAGAGGTTTCTCCGTCTGAAGGAAAAATTAGTGTGACTTCATCTGCTTTGGATTAACAACCTCCCCGGTTGTAACCAAGTAAACCCGTTGTGCCTCTGTCTTTTAGTTTTTTATTCATTCTATATTTATGCAAGTGTTATTTTAATCAAGTTATTTGTTCGAGAAAGGTTTGTTTTTATTTTGATTTGTGCAGGGGCTATTCACCCCCTCTAACCGGCCGCCAAGGGTCCTAACATTTAGTAGATATGATTATGTGTATTTAATGAAACAATAGTCAGAGTCTTTTGAAAATTCAAAAATCAAGAATGAAGTAAAAAAAACTTAGAAAAGGTAATAAGATACTTTGATAAGATCTAGGTGGTGAATACGTAAGCTAAGAATTTTATGATCATCTAGTTGAGTTTGAGATCATATCCCAACTTACTATACCTAAAACACCACAATAGAATGGTGTATTAGAAAGGTGGATTTTATTTGATATAGTATGACCAATGATAACTCATGCATATCTTTCTTCTTCTTTCTGGGGACATGCTCTAGAGATCACTGTTTTCACAATTAACCATATTCCATCTAAGGTAGTTACAAAGACACCATATAAGATATGGACTGGGAAAGTCTCAAAATATCTTTATAAAGACTTCGGGTTGTGAGACTTATGTTAGACATCAAGTCTCAGAGAAACTAGGATCCAAATCAAATAAGTACTATTTTGTAGGATATCCTAAAGAAATAAAGAGATATTACTTTTACAATCTCACATAAAGAAAAGTATTTGTTGCTAGATATGGTATTTTTCTAGAAAGAAAATTTATTTCTAGAGGAACTAATGGGAAAAAGTAGATCTTAAAGAATTTGAGATACACAAATTAGTATTGACATTTTGATAGAACCTGAATAAGCACCACAAGGTGTTATGGATCATGAACTTATTGCATCACAAGAAAGTATGGAACAACAACCTGTTCAAGTAGAACAAACTCTATGTAGATATGATAGAGTACGTCATCAACCTGAGAAATACTCTCTTCTCTTGTCTGATGATGATGATATAATTCTTATTGATCTAAACGAGCTTATATCATATTAGGAAGCTATAATGAGTCCGGATTCTGAGAAATGGTTAGAGGTCATGAGATATAAAATGAAATCCATGTATGTCAACCAAGTATGGACTTTGGTTGACTACCTAAAAGGATAACTCTCATTGGATGCAATGGATTTTCAAGTAGAAAACTGACATTGATGGTAATGTTCATACCTTTAAAGGGCGACTAGTAGCTAAAGGGTTCAAAAAAATTCATGGTATAAACTATAATGAAACTTTTTTACCAATTGCGATGTTTAAATCCATTCTTATCTTACTTTCTATTATAGCTTTCAATGATTGTGAGATATGATAGATGGATGTCAAAACTATATTTCTTAATGAGAATCTATTCGAGGATTGGTACATGACACAACTTAAGGGTTTTATTGATCCAAAGAATGCTAGAAAAGTATATAAGTTATAAAAGTCTATTTATGGATTAAAGCAAGCTTCTTGAATCTAGAATCTTCTATTCAATTATGCAATCAAAGAGTTTGGTTTCATTAAGAACGAAGATGAATCATGTGTCTACAAAAGAATTAGTGGGAGTACAATCATCTTTCTCATTTTGTATATAAATGGCATACTTCTCATTAAAAATGATGTCTTTATCCTACAGTTTGTAAAGACTTAACTTGTGAATTATTTCTCAATGAAAGACTTAAGTGATAATATCTATATTTAGGTATTAAAATCTATAGAGATAGATCTAACAAATTGCTTAGACTAAGTCAAAGTATATACTGACAAAGTGGTTAATCATTTTGTAATATAGAATTCTAAGATAGAATTCTTGCCAATATCACATGTTGTGAGTCTTTCCAAGGCTCAATACCCCTCTACTAAATAGGAGAGGAATCACATGGATAATATTCCTTAAACATAATGAGTATATACTAGTCAAATTCGGGTGGAGGTCATTGAACAACAATCAAAAATATTCTCAAGTACTTGAGAAGAATTAAAGATTATTTCTTGATATATGGAGGATTTGAGAAACTTGTTGTAAAGAGTTATAACGATGCCAACTTCCAAACTGATAAAAATGATTCAAGATCATAGTCAGGGTATATGTTTTGCTTAAATGGTGGTATTATGAACTGGAAGAGTTCAAAACAAGATACATTTGTTAATTCTACTATAGAAGCTGAGTATATTACTATTTTTAATGTAGCAAAAGAGGTTGTTTGAATAAAAAAGTTCATTATAGAACTTGATGTAGTTTCTAGCATAGCTAACCCAATAGACCTCTATTGTAACAATAATGGGGCTATTGAATAGGCTAACCAACTCATGTCTCATCAGCAATCTAAACACATACTTTGACGATTCTATCTCATTCGAGAGATTATCGATAGAAGAAAATGTGAAAATATTTAGAGTATTGACAGATGATAACATTATGGACCTACTAACTAAGGCTTTGAAATGAAGGAAACGTAGTGGTCACACTAGGTCACTAGATATTAAATACTTTAATGATTGACTCTAGGGCTAGTAGAAGATTGTTAGGGTCGGCCATAAGAGACAATCATGAGATGATTGATGTGAGACTATTGTATTATATTTTTTAATAAAAGACAATATTTTTATATTTATTATATTTACATTATATCTGTACAAATATTGGATAAATATAAAAAATATAATAATATCCTAGAGTGGTAGCTTTTGTTGTATAACATATCGATTATTTGAATTGATTGTGAGAGACTATAGATATATGTAATACCACTCTCAATTATTTCTAGTCAAGTATTAATTTATAAAGACAATATTAATGTATTAAGACTATCATGTAAGTTAACTGATGACTAAATTTCATAAATCATGAATATCATATATCAACTTAACACATGAGTATATATTAGAGAATATGTACTAAATTGACTCATCATAAGAATATTTCATAGATTGTTATATGAGTGTCATAAACATTCTCATAGTGACTATTAGTATAAATAGTCCTTTGACTTGAAGTTACTACGATTCCCTACATAAGAAGTTGTATACTTTAGTATCAACAAACATCACCTATAACAAAGTTGATTATAAAGTCGTTCACTGGGTATGAGCTTATTTGGTTAAATAAGTCTACTTAAAGATCAAGAAATACATAGATTAATGAGAGGATGACATGATCTATGCCTCTTAAATCTCTCTAGATGTCATGAACAAAAGGACTATGTTATACAACAAAATAGTCATAAACAAGTTAAGTCGGATCTATGTCATTCTCACCACTTGGATAGCCATGATGCATTACTAGATATTAATCATTGCATGTGTCTTTAAAATGTGATTTTAGAATTACTGCCAACGTTACAAGAATCTATTGAGTCATACACAAAGAGCACATCAATTTTAGAGTTTGTTTTATTTTAGTATGACTAAAATAAAGTAGGCCTAAGTTTCAAGTTTGAAATTAGTTTCGGATCTTAAACTTATTAGATTAATGTAGTCCTTCATTTGATGAGAGAATTGTTAGAAATATAATCAAAGTTCCACATTAAAAAAGATCATGGGTTAATCTAATTGGATCTTATTCAATTACTGAGTTAATCTAATTGGATTTTAAACTTATTAGATTAATTGTTAATCCAATATTTGTTTGGATTTTTCAAATAAGACAAAAATATGAAGTCCACATTATTAGATAATGTCTTAGTAGATAAGACTTGACCACGTTATTTGATAAAAGTTTATTAGATAAGACTTGACCGCGTTTTATCTGGTAAGATAATCCTAATGATTATATATGCACAGTAGCTAACACTACGTGCACGATATCGGGTGACTTGTGCTTGTGAGACAGATGGCGGTTGTGCTCGTTAGATACCGCTAGAAATGCGAACGTACTGATCATGCTGAGATCAACCAGACTCTCTAGATACGTAAAGCTTTAAGCATCAAGAGGAATCTTTCTACACCAATGATGTAATTAAAATTTGCCTGAATCTCTAACAATTTTTTTTCTATTATATTTTATTATTTAATTATTACACAGAACCTAATAAAATTATATCGGATGGAACAGCTAGGGAATCCATGAGAACCCACGGAGCTTTCTTTGAGACACAAAACAAACCTTAATTGGTTGTAAGTTAATGCAATGAATACTGATCCTGTTCGAAAATCATGGAGACTGAAAGCTGGGGATGTGGCTGTTACAGTGACTGGATGTAGACCATGCTCTGATATGCAAACACAAGAAACGTTAGTGCCTAGCCAGGGAAGGGGTCCCTAGCGTTGGTCCTCCGACGCTTAAGCCATTCACCAACACGAAGAAGAAGACAGAGCAATAGTAACACAAGTGCAAAAAGTGAATTATGCGTACCTGCACCGGTGTACGGACCCCCCCCCCTTTCCTTATATAATGCCCTGGTGGGCGACGTGTGCACTTTTCGAGGTGAGAGTACGTTCTTTCATTGGTTGCGGACACGTTCTCTAGTTAGTCCTGAACACGTGGTCATGGACACATTCTCCAATTGGTCGTGGGCACATCCTTCGATTTATCCGTCATACGATCCACTTGTATCGGCGACATCATCTCCCAAAAGTATATACAAAGACACGTCAGCATTCTTGCCAATCGGCCGAGTGGGATAGCTGCTCGTCCAAGTACTCCTTTGATCGGCCAAGTACTCGTCCGCTCAAAAAGACTCGGCTGCTCTTCCATACGACGATGAGTTTCGGTAGTGCGTTCTTACCCAACTGGAATAACGTTTTGGTCATCTCCAGACTCCTTTGCTCCTTAACGAAATTTTGGTGATCTTAACTGCACGGGCGCTTCACTTGGCTCATCTCTTTGTCAGTCGGGCAACATATGCCCGGTCGAACCCTGATGCAGGGCTTCGTTCGGCCACCCTTTGGTGGATTCGTTGGTCCTCTAGTATTGACTTTCTTAACTTTAATCTCCACGTGGACTACTATCTTCCTCTTTTGACCCACACTCAATGGGTCTCTTTTATCACCGCATCGATTAGGGTGGTTAACTTTTATATGGCAACAAGGAAATTCACTAACCTTAAACGATTTGAATAAGCTTGGCTAATGGTAATTGAAATATATCAAGACATTCCAGTAACAAACTGGTTACAGAGTGGGACTGGCTTTGGACTTCGTACTTCCAAATTACAAAGACATCCTCCGAATCCAAAGTGGAATCTGCGGGCATCGCAGTCACATCGGCGCACGAGCGTGGCCGCCGCCGCCGCAAGTTGGAGTCGCTGCTCATCATGCTCATCCAATTCCTCCTCCCACCGTCGCGTCGCTGTCGCTGTCGCTGTCGCTGTCGCTGTCGGGTGGCTGGTAAATGCAGTTGAAAACCATGCCAAGGCAAAAAGCAGATCGCAAGGGGACAATAAGCAAGGCCGAAATCTGCGACGGAGGCCGTAGCGATTTCAGACCGAGCTCTTGATCACAGGAGATGCAGCACGTGTGACGTGTCGACGAGTAAGAATCAGCTTGAAAAATTGCGCCTCGCAGGAAATTGCCAACTCCCAACAGCTAGAAATGAAGAGATTGAGGATGGTGGGTGAGCGAGCGACGCAGTCGAATCTCATCTGACTCTAAACTGTCAGAATTTTTAATTTGGGATAGGTGTCTATAGAATTTAAAAATCTATATTTATTATTAAATATCTATTATTTTTCGATTCAAATTTACTGTTTAAATCCAATATATTACAGAAAACTAGAAAGTCCAAGATGCAAATTTCAGTTAACCAATGATTTGTAAGATAAAAATTAAGAATATGATCGTATCAGCTTCCCAGCCATTCAAGGTCGCATCTTTCAAAAGCATTTCCACCAATGGAAGGCCCCAATCTTGGGAAGGGGTTACATTAAAACGTTGTAGAAGTTGGGAGATGTATCGTCAATTATTTACTGATGAACTTGACTATCCATTGCAACTAGCATGTTTCACTTAAGATTTTGAATCTAAACAATAAAAATATGCCTGGAGTACAAATTTACCAAAACAATCAGGAAGTATTGAATCCAATGTTTGTCTACTTTGTTTGTAATTCTGAATAATATTTCTGATTCCTATTTGAATATAGACGAAATAATGAAGTCCATGATACTCTGTGTAAGTTGAGGGAATCAAATCCTGACTCTGTGAAACTTATGACAGAGCAAAACAGCAAATCATACCTGCCCTCAACAAGACCATCAGAGGGAATTGAGACATCGAATGTCTTTTTTCGCCTCTGGGAGGTTTTAAACTTTTTTTTTTCCATTAGTTCTTATATTGTATCCTGTTTATTTTTCTTCTGTTTTTTCATGGATCCCATAGCTTAATGTTCCTAGTTGAATCATCATAGGGACTATAAGCAAACATATACGAGTTTGATCTCTAAATTATGTTTACTTATAGTCACTATAGTGATTCCAACAGTAACATCAAGTTGTGGGATTGATGAAAGAAAAGAGAGAGAGAGAGAGAGAGAGATAAATAAATAAATAGCAATCATAATAAAAGAACTAATAAGTAGATAAAGATTTCAAGTCGTGGTATTCGTGATTTAGATTTATTTACCTGAGCTTATGTAAAAGTTGACATTCTCGGCAGCTCCTAAAATGTTTAAAATTTCATCGCCAACAACCTTAAGATTTTTCCCTGGTTTCTCCATTCCATAACACACTTTTTTGTCTTTAAGAAATCAAACTAGTTAGAACGTAGTGAAGGAAGGGCAACATCTTGTGGAATACGAGCTTCAGATTCTCTTCCTTTGCTCATCCTTCGGAATAAATATGGTGTTCTTTTAGTCTTTGATGATATAGTTCTAATTATTTTTCTATTTTTCTATAAAAAATTTGAGTGATAGCAGCAACACGAATAATGAATGAAACTGCAGCGAAAAGTGCATTGCACACGCTGTTCATCACAATGCAGACATTGGCCGATCGGTGTGAGTGTACAATTTGATTCAGAGTCCTCGCATGATATTCTTTTAAATCAATTGATTAGCTGCGCTGAAAGAAAAACAAAAAAGCTAACGCATTTGATAGATTGACAGAGACAATAAATAATCTAAGGCATGACGAGGATCATGCATAATAAAGCCTTCAGTATTTATATTTAAATAAATTATTCTTTAATTTGTTATATTCAATTATACAATCTGACCATAATCATCCCAAATCAAACAAATCAAAAGCTGCAACACAGCCACACCATTGGTGTGATATTTGAGAACAGAGACCTTCTCCACTCTGACATATAGTTAGTTGCATTCAGTAGAAGGTCAGAGGAAGGAGGACGGAAGAAATGGCATGAGAAACCACAGAGCTTTCTTTGAAGCACAAAACAGGCCTTAATTTGTTGTAAGTTAATGCAATGAGCAAGGTTGGTAAACCTTCGTATGGCCACAAGCAAGGAATTAACTAGCCTTAAACAATTTGAATAAGCTTGGCTAATGGTAATTGAAATACAGAAAGAATTTCATTTTCAAAATATTTCACTTTCACATTCTAGTAACAAACTGGTTACAGAGTTGGACTGACTTTGAACTTCCTACTTGACATCCTCTGAATAGAAAGACTATTCGAGTATACATTGCACAACCGCACTGCATCTTCAAGTACTCGAAGAGAGTGGCACCATTATGTGGGTAATCCCACCTAACACACTATATACATCGTATTTACTCTATATGTTTGATGTATACGAAGCTTAAATCGTAATTTTGCCACATCCGAGACCGAGATGATCAATATACACACTGGAGTATCATGACTTTTATGTCATGAAGTTGGCTAAGGTCGATTATATGTGACTAGGGTTGTATCCTTTGTAACGGGTGTGGATGTAGATTGCCTACTTGTGATGCTGAAATAGGAGATTCGTACATTGCCTAAAATAAGAATAAAAAACAAAGAAGGATTTAGTTTATACTTAGAAAAGACCTGAAGGTAAAAATGCAGAGTTACCTGTAGTTTGCGTTGATAAAATACCGACAATGCTCTCAATGTAACATAGATAGGTAGGACAATGCCAACAATCTTCAACAACAAGAGCTGAATTTTTGGGTAGAGGCATAAGTTAACATTTGCAGAGATTAAGTTTTACAGCGCACGATAAAGTTTTATGATAGCCTTACCGCGAGAAGTAGGATCGAGCATTGTTCAGTTTCATCAGTAATAAAAGTGAGAGAATGCCAAAGAACCAAAATAATCATGAACTGCAAAAAAGCCACTGAAGGTTTCATGACTCTCATATGAAAAATTAGACTCAGAAGTTTCATAGGATGAAAATAGTATGCAACTCACTGTTGTAGCAGCTATGCGGCAATATATAATACTTCTATCACTCAAACCTGCATAATCGTAGGTCGGTCTCAGGAAAATATGCTCAGTTTGTGCCATTGTTACAGATTGTTGATTGTGAATATTCTGCCTTGAGACCTCCCAATTTCCCCTGAACACACAGTGGACAATCATTGTTACATTACAAGAAATTTAAGTGAAGAAAGTTTGATCAAATTAATGAAAAATTGGTAAAGTTAGTACCTGAAATGCATAGGAGTAGTCCCATATAGAAATAACTTAGGAGGGGCAGTATATCCTGGCTCAAATTGCTGGAGTGACAACATAAAGAAATGAGTAAGAGTTCAGCTAATACTTCTAAATTCTAAACTGCAAACAAGAATATGGATGCCTAAATCAGACATATCGGGAGGTTAATCACAAAGCACCTGTAGGCATATCTCACAAGTCGTGTCACCCTTCTCGTTACACCATTTCTGCACACACTTGCGGTGAGCAAACTGCAAGGCGTCCAAGAACTAATGAGAAGAAAATATTTTTCTGATGCTGCATGCAGTTTAAGAGGGTTTTCAATTTCAAATAGGAATGATAATCTGACAGAAATAGCATGTATATCTCACACGCTGCAAACATATGCAAAGAAGCATTATAGGAATGAATAAGGGTGTCAAAATTATGCATCGACGATGGTAATTCTACTCAAACTTGTTTTAACACGAGAAGACCTCCTCAGAATGTCAGTTAACAAGACAACTAACTGAAAATTTCTATAGTATGCATCAACTATGAAGTTAACTCTTTCAAAAGTTCATGTTCTAAGCATTCTTTGCTTTGCCGTGAGTTCTGTTTTCTGTTGTTGAATATCATGGTTTTGCAGAATTTTGTAGTAAAAAGGACTGTCTTTTATGCTGCAGGGCAGTAGAAGTACAAAGATGCATCATATGCTTCATGTTGTTTGATCCTCGAAGAAGAGTGTTAAACTAACTATTTGATTGTAAATGATTAAGAAACCCAAAGAAAACGAATTTAACAGACAACTTGTGCTCGAGTAGTTCACCTTTAAGCTCCCACAGCAGGAACAGGGAATCTCCATGTGGATATCCTCATCCTCATCCTGACAGATTCGACATTCAACCATCTTACCAGTGAACACCCCGTCTCCAATGATTTTCTTCGTCAGAGAATAGTCAGCTTCTAGTGTTGGCAATGGCATGCTTGGTCCATGATTTATGCTTTCAATGGCAGCTTCCAGTGTTGACTCGGTGAGCAGACGGTCCACCAACAACACAAAATGGTCTCCCATCACTCCAAAGCCACAGAGAAAGGGAGATGAATTAGCATGCAAAAACCCAAGAAAAAGATGTATCATTTGCCTAAAACAACAAGCTTTTTTCAAAAGAAATCTTATAGAGTGAGCCAATGAGAAGGAGATATTCAAATTCAAGCATAGAGAAAGAGCTAATTTCAAACAAGCGTAGAAAAAAGAGGTTATTTGGGCAGCTAGATGTCTAAAAAACAACATAGTAGTACACAAGGTTTTCTAGCAAAAGGAGAAAAATACAGAAACCAACAAAAACATCATTTTCATAGCAGAAGGAGGGATTAGATCAACAGAAAACGGAACTTGTTCTTCAACAAAGAGTCTGGAGAAATAGAAAGCTTTTCGATACTCGCGAGATCAAACAAATGGAAAGCTTTAACAAACCCTAGACTCCAACACTCAGTAAATCAAGAACCAGGAAACTCAAAGCAAACCGAGACAGAAAAGCATCGACATAATCCCTAAAAGGCTAAAACCAACAAGGTAAAACGGGCAGCTTTTTAAGTAGCTCCTCCAAGGTCTTACCTTTTTCCACCAGCAGAACGCCCAGAAGCCAAAGAGGACGAAGAGGAGCGAAAGGAGGAAGATTGAATCGAGGAACGAGGGTTTTGAGAAGCAAGCAAGAGGTGGCGTATGGGCAGTTGTGTTTCTACATAAAACTCAAAGCCGATGCCTTTCCGTTAAATCCATATCTACTTCTTATACCACGCGACTTCAACTTCAAATCATAAAACAAATACTTTCCTTCCATTTCCTCGGAAGACAAAAATTGGTGCCCAAGTAGCTCCAGATTGTTGCACCCACTTGAGAAGTAGAACGCAAGACTTGCTGGGGATTGTTAAAGCTGCCATCGGGAATCCTTCAACTTCACAGCAAATAAATAATGATTGTGCTAATTTGGTGTTTGCAGTCTCTCTAACCTGTCATTTTCGGAGACGAAAAGGTTGGGATTTGCGGTTTGGCTGAGATTGGTTTGGTTGGCAATCTCCCCCATTGCAGTAAATTGATGGTCCTTGGCATTCTATAGAAGTGATGCAATCCCAATTCAAGAAATGGTGGTGGTGGTGGTGGTGATGCAACAAAGCTTTTGTGGTTGAACAACTTGCCATCTCTCTAATATTCTGCTGAAAAAGTGTGTTTGGATTTGTGCAGTAAACTAAATATCCATGATTTCTTTTACATTCAAAAAGTTAAGAATTAGTTGAATTCCAACGACGATGACCGTCAAAAATCAAACCATGTAACATGAACTTTCATATCTAAGTTTGGCTGTTTGAACACCAATTCATCTTGATCAGTAAACCTAAGCAATAAATACTCAGAATTTAATTTATGTAGTTGATTCGTATGAGTCATGATTTCATGAAAGTATATTTAATGGATAGACAAAAGTCTGATCTATGAGTATTTGGTGAACCGTGCTCCTGTTCATGGCATCACGAACAGACAAAAAAAATAAGGATTTGGTCCAACAAAAATCTAAAAAGTAGGCAGCGCCGTCGACTTATTAGATTCTTTAATATTTATTGTCCTCGTCGACATGAATATTTTTAAATGCCATATTTTTTGGCTATTGTCAAAGACAGGTTTTCTCAAAATGAGGGCTAAAACGACACCCCCAGAACTCTAGATTATCCATCATTTTTTAAGTCTTATAATTTTTTTTAAGTAACTATTATGTTTTGGTTGTTGTTTTAAATTATTTATTATCTATATCAACGACTTAAAATCCTATCACTTAATTTTTTGAAAAATAAAAATTGGGTCACTCGTCAAACATTTGCATGTCCTTCCTTGCAAGTGGGGTCCAAAAATAGCATTACTTAAAATTAATTTAGATGAATAGCATCAACTAATCTTTTGTTAAATTAGTTGTATAAGATTCTAATGATGATCAACTAGTTATTTACTAATCTCGGGCATTTAAAAATTTAATTATATCAGTAAATTTATATTAACACAATTACATCCATTGAATATGAATTAGTCATGCTCACACGAACAACTTTATCATCGTTTGCCAATAGAATTCATGTTACGCATCACCATTGACCTGAACAATGTATTTATATGAGCTTTCTTCATGGATGCCAGAGGATAACATATCCGTTCAACATACAATATTTAAATCAGAAAACCAAAAAAGAATGGGCAAAGAGAGATCATCTATGGCATCCAAAGAGAGATCATCTATGGCATCTCTAGTTCTTGTTCTATTGGAGTTTGATTCTGGTTTAATA
This sequence comes from Zingiber zerumbet, assembly GCA_037833815.1. Lineage (NCBI taxonomy): Eukaryota > Viridiplantae > Streptophyta > Magnoliopsida > Zingiberales > Zingiberaceae > Zingiber > Zingiber zerumbet. The sequence goes on along the minus strand of JBBMJZ010413105.1, from coordinate 1,150,260 downwards.
CTGACCCTTAAAAGAGCAGTAGAAGTAGAACCATGTTGCAGCAATCTACTAACTAGCATCTGGACATCAAGCCAATCTTTTGTATTGTTGCTGCCTCTCCTATCAACTCAATCTGTAACTTCGGCAATCTTCAATGTTTCTTCGGTCGGAAAATGATCAAATTGGAGTTACCTTCGATTGCTTCATACAGTTGTTGGTTCCTCCTTTGGTTGTTCTTTACCTTCCTCACCATTTCTGCCGCCAATTTATTTCCATTTTGTAAAAGCTTCTCCTCTGAAGGTAGATTTTGCTTACTTTTCTTCATATCTTTGACTGTCCACCAGTCCCAGATGAGCGTTCTCAGAGGTGGCGCAGAATCTCCCATAGGTGTAACTAGGCCTGGTTTCCCATCATCTACAACGATGTCCACCAATCTATATTCTTTGGCTTCCCAGGGATTCATGAAGAAATCACGAGCAGTGTCAACTTCAAGCTGAAAATAGCAAAACTAAGCTTTGGCACGAGAGTAAAATCAGCAGATCAAAATTTTCAACCCAGTTGCTCACCTGGTGTTCAGGTTTCCCTGTTATTCTAGATAGAATCTTCACCATCTTTATCTTGTGGTGCATCATCTCTCTTATCTGCACTGCCATCTCTGTTGCCTGCATTAGAAATAACAAGAAAATAGGATTTTGAAAAGAATAAACTTCATTTAATGTGTGACAGAATAACGAACACAGAGAAATAGTTGCATACTTGACTTTTATAGATGAATAGTTATAATGAGCTTCTGAAGAAAGATTAATTAACATATTGCAGAAACTATCAAGTATCAATATGCTTACCACTATGAAGTATCATTATTCAAATATGTTTTTCCCATATCAAGTATCGAAGGCTGTACTATGACACTATGTACAAAAAATAACAACTAAGTTCTTGAAAATCGATTGAGAATGACCTGCTAAGGGGCTTCCTAACTTCAATTCAATATAGATTTACCTTATTCAATGAAGCTTTTACAAATATTATGCCCATAGACAAAATTGTTTTTCTAAGAACTTGGGTGTCACTAAATTCACTTGATATTTAATTTAATTTCACTTTATGTAATCTATTTTCAAATCTAATCAAAGTAGAAAAAAAAATCCAAACAGCCCCTGAGCTGATAGTGCAATATTAAGACTTAAAGTAAGGAGTGAGGACTGTCATACCATTGAGCATCTAAATCACGAGCATTTTCTAGTTAGAGGATTGAGAAACCTAACAGTGAGCTTTAATATCTAATGTAGCAAAACTAATGAGGCATACAAAAAAGTGACTTTTCAAGTCAGTCATTTTCATAAAACAAAACAACCCAAATGCGAGGGATAATAATTTACTTGGCCTCCAGCACTTCCCATTGGCTGATGGATCGTGACTTTAGCATTTGGCATGCAGAATCTCTTTCCTTTTGTTCCAGCAGCAAGCAAGAAAGCACCCATTGATGCCGCAAGACCAAGCAAACAGTAGAGATATCAGCCTTGCATAATTTCATAGCATCATATATTCCCATTCCTGGAAAATTTTACCAATTAATTTATCATTAAAAAAAAAAATTATGTGATCATGTCCGGAATCTGAGAGGCCGGCTGAGATGGCGTCAGTGTTGAGGGATAAGCGATTTGAACATACCTAGCGTATGTGCACCGAAAAATGGACCCCCACGTGAAACTGAAGGACAGTGGTGATGAAAATGACAATATTTATACTCTGCG
>JBBMJZ010413105.1:1023004-1037495 GCA_037833815.1 Zingiber zerumbet | reverse complement strand
ATACAAACATAATATTAATATACATAAAAACATCTTAATTTTCAAAATAAAATTTGATTTTACCCAAAAAAAACCCATAAAACCCTATATTTTTGCCAACCCGGGTCAACCTGAACCCAACCCGACCCAACCCAAAATTTTTTAACCCTCCAACCCGAACCTGATTTTTTTCGGGTCAACTCGGGTTGGGTCGTTGGGTCGGGTTCATTTTTGACACCCCTACAATCGAACACTCTAGGCACATCACTCGGCTAGATCAGACTCTATGTTCAAGTATAGCGGCCAAGTGCAAAATGAACCCTTGACATAAAGTCTGACTAGATATTTTATCCGGGCAAATGCCAAATCCCCAATATAAACATGGATGGACTTAGTGTTGGTCGGACCCACAGGGCTCAGCTCCCCACTTTACAAAGGCAGGGCTCCCAAGCTACAATCGGTTAACCCGACACCGATCAAACTTGTAGGGCCCTCCTCCCTACTTCAATATAACGTTCTCATCATAAACTCGGGCCGCCCTAGCGCGGATCAAACCTTAGGGGCTTAGCTCTCCACTTCTCCATTGCACGACTCCCAATATATTCCCGGTCAACTAAAGAGCCAATCGAACTCCTTCTAGGAAACAACATTGTCAGAGATTCGTGACAGGGAATATGTCATTACTTTGACATATACATGCAATGGAGTCATCCTCTGCCTATAGGAAAGCTGTCGTACATACTCCACCACCCGACATACTTTGATATCAGACATTCTCTGTCACTTCATTAATGTGGAGGTTATGAGAGGCGGTATAAAAATGGGGTCCTCTCCGTTCGCTAGGTTCGTGCATGAATCAATAGCATATGCACACTCACACATTTGACACTATTATTTTATTGTTCATTGTCTTCTCCATTTCCCTCAGCTACTGTTCTGACTTGAGCGTCAGAGTGTCTACGTCAGAGATCTATTCCCAGACTAGTGACTAACGCTTCTTTCTCTCAGTTCCTATTTTTATTGCACAGGTTTGCTTGGTGTCACCTTACTTTAGCTCACAGTCTTCACACGGTTAACATCCAAGCTACCTTGACACCACCCCAGATCGCGTCATCTCCCCCGCTTTCAGACAGAATCATTAGAGAAAGGTAGAAGCAGAACAAATCAAGAAGTTGATTCGTTCATTCATAAAAGAAGGGATTTAGTTTGTAGACAATTGAGAAGGTTCATCGTAATGATCTTCTCTCGGCGACAACGAGCTTGTGATTTCTTCTCAAAGAACAATGCAAGGATTTTTGTTTTGCAAGAATTTTCTTATTGCAGCACCCTCTGCTTTGGCACATACATAACTGTCTGCCATGTAGCCGTTTCCAGAAACGTTCACACGCACGCGTAGACTGAAACAACGCGAGGTGATCGAAGCCCGGCAAGTTTCAATTCCACCTGTAATATTTAAAATATAAAATTGATTGGAAGTTGCATGGAACAGTCGGGGCGTGATCAAGAATTATAAACCATAAAGATTCTCGGTCAATCCGTAAAACGAAATCTGTCTCGCTTGTGCATGCCCCATTTTTTTTTTAGTACGTGGCAGGGTAATCGAATGGCAGCGGGACGACGTCGGCGCTGAGGAGGTCGGCGTGGCGGAAGCCGTAGTCGCGGAGGACCTGGTTGTCGGCGAAGTGCAGCGCGCGCTGCATCCCTTCCATGCAGCTCTCCGCGGTGTACATCTCGTTGTGGTCCCCGCTACAGGGCTGGCAGCCGGTGAAGTGAGTGATCAGCGGACGTCGCGGCGTCTCCGACCCCATGCGCTCCTCCCGCATTCGCCCGTACGCCCTGCTCGTCGCCTCCGCGTGCCTCCGCCGCAGCTCTTCCTCCCGCTGCTCCACCGCTGTGTAAGCCCGGTCGAACTCCTGCAGCCGCCCCACCGTCCCCAGCCAGTAGCTCTCGAAGTCGAACTCGCTCTCCAGGTAGATCTTGTCGCCCCACCGCTCCTTCTGCTTCAGGAGGATGTACACGAGCACCGATTGGTCATCCGCCTCGCTGTACAGCTGATTGATCCGGCCAAATTTACTTTTATAACTTTTTTCCCTTTTTAATTTCTACTAATCCGCAAATTTAGTTTGGAAATTATAATACCTTGTCCTTCAACTCTTCCTTGAGGATCTTGCCCCAGCGAGCGTGGTCAGGGGAGGTGGGGCCCATGGAGGCCCACTCTGCCATGAAGTCGAGCGACCACTGGCAGTTGCGGATGAGGAAGACGCCGGCGTTGAGGCTGACCCAGCTCCGCTTCTCGTAGATCAGGTGGGGCCAGCCGTGGACGACCATGTTGTGGGAACTATAGCGACTCATGGGCAGCTCAAAGTCCATGTCCGTGAAGGCGGCGTCGGAGTCAACCCACCACACCCACTCCGCCTCAGGGTGGGCCAGCATGGCCGCCCGGATCACCGGTATCTTGGCCCAGTAGGAGTTCATTTTGGGGTGGAGCAGCGCCGTGTTGTAAAGCAGTTCGATGCCGTGGCGGCGGCAGTAATCGGCCTTGTTCTTGAACAGGCGCAGCAAGAGGTGGTCCCCCACCGGGTTGCGGCACGGTCCCGCCTGGGACCCGCTCACCATAAAGATCCGCTCGCGGCCGACGGCGACGTGGGGGTTGAGGCGGCGCCACTCCCGCCTCTTCGCGTCCCAGTCGTCGACCGGGCGGCCGATCAGGTAGGAGAGAGACGGGTCGTCGTAGAAGGTAGCGTTCGGAAGGTGACGGCGGCGGCCCAAGGGGACTCGAGAACGTTGTTCATAGATGGAGGAGATGTTGGCTGAGAAAGAGGAGCAGATGCCGTAGAAAACAACGAGGAGGACGGCGGCAGCGGCGAAGACGATGAGGACGCGAGAGATGCAGGAGGAGGAGGAGGACTTGGAGGGGCGGCGAGCCATAGGAAAGGAAGCGGTAGCAGAACCACCCATGGCGGATCGAGCATTACACTGAAAAGGCTTTATGGCGTTCGTGGTGGCATGCACACCAGTGCAGGCACGATTAAGGAAGGTGTTTTCTACTTGCTCATCGACGCTTGCCTAAATTCCATTACTTGCTATGTTTTGATAATTAAATTGATTACAATTTCAATTTCTCCCAGTCGAGAATAAGGATGATGCTCTCATCGCTTCCTATGTGTCGGTATTGCTTGTCCAAACTGGGAATGCATTTCCTGAATTGGGCGAATTGCCGTCGAGATGACGAATTTGGCGCTAGAGACGACGAAGGCAGCGGAGTTCTGCAGGAAGCGGACAGCGACGTGGGCGAGTAGTGTCACGTTCAAGTAAACATCAAAAACAGTATCGATTGAGAAGTTGAATACGAGGAATGGTTTGTATTACAGTTGGATTTCTTTTTATGAATTCATATATGTAAACATGAATTTATGAGTATTTTACCATTTTTACGAGTAGAAATGTTTAGCAATATGAAATGAATTTATTACTTGCTATTGTTGGGCATGGCAGTAGTTTGATAATATGGAAAGGACTAAGAGTGAGTTAATGATTTTTCTTTTTATTTAAATATCCATAGGGATACTATCATGCCCTAGAGGTATACTTATTCGATAAAATGGATGATACCCCTAGTGACAATATTTGCTAGAATATCAAAACGTAATATAGCCCACACAATTAAAAATAAACACAACAGAAGATAATAAAACAAAGCTCACACGGCTGGTAAAAGGAATACAATCATACAACCATAAACTGAATATACTATGAGCAAGCCCGACTTAACACAACAAACCATGTAACCCAAAACAAATATCTAAGAAATAAAATTTAGATACAAGTGAATTATTATAGGAAACAAGTCCAAACATATGAAGTCCAAACGAAATGTAAAATAATCGTGAAAGACTCTTGATGAGATATGGGACTGACGGACAGGATCTCCTAGCAACTCCATATAATCTCTATCTACTATCTGGAAAGTAAAGTATAAATGGGATGGTGAATTCAATGACTCAACGGGTAATATAAGATGAACAATGCATAAATAAAATATATCTACAATCTCATAGGAGAAACAATAAGAACAACAATAATACCATAATAAATATCCATATCTAAAACAATATGTTAAGAACGTAATCAAAGCAAGTGCAAGAGTGGATTTACTATAGTTCTACTCGTATCTACAAGAGCATAATATATAACCTATATAGCTACTAATACGCAGACCAATATCGAGCGCATGCAATAGATATATCTCAATCATATGTACACATGTCACAGACATGGATACAATAAATCACTAGAATATATAAACACATATCATATGCATATGCACAAACATGGTCACTCTCGCCCACCCCTTAGTTATCATGACCCCGGTGTGGTCGAGAGGTCGAAACAATGACAACTGTACAATATTCTAGCTACCATTACTCTTGAGGGGCCAAGTGGACAGTTTGTAAAGTAGCAATCTAATTACATAACAACATCATCCCTGCTTGCTCGCAACTCCATCTACCACTACCCGAGTAGGCACAACAGGACATGCTGCACTCACTTTTGACACCACTACCCCGAGTGGTCAAGTGAGCAGCAATGACCGACAACTCTCTCAACCATAAAAGAGACATAATCGCGGGTATGCATGCAATGTTATGATAAACAAGATGCAAATAATCATATCCACAAATATAGAAATCAACTATATATATATATAAAGTTTAAAGATCAAATAAAATAAGTATTAAACTCAAAGAGTAATGTGAATAGAGTCCAAATAGATACAATTGACTATCTAATCATAGCTCATGCACTAAAGACAAGATACTAAAGAAAGAACACAAGTACCCGACTTGAATGTAAATCGAGCTAAACAATCTATATATCGAAGTGCTGGTCTTGAATCAGAGTTCTTTAACAAATTGTAAAATTTAGCTAATTCCATCGTGCATCAATAACCCAAATCTCAAATCTAATTAGGAAAACCCTAGTTGGATCAATCTATAAAATAAATCAAATATTAGATTTATCCTTAACTCAATTCTCCATGTATCCTCAAGTTTATCATGTACAACCATACACAGAAGAACCGTGGCGAGAACTATTCTTCCAATTTACCATTGTTCATCTTTTAATAAATTTGTATTCAATTTTATTTCATCAGCCCAAAACTAATAAGTCTGTAATTCAATTACATACCTATGCATTGCTAAAATAATAATAATAATAATAATAATAAATTAAAAAAAAAAATCCAAATTCCAGTAACCCGAGATGTTTAGACGTCGTCACCCTCAAACTTCACCTCTGTTTCCGATGGTGGGCTCTCGGCTGCAGTTCACGGCGACGACAGGGGTGGTTGGATTCGGCTACTCACACAGACAGCGGCGGTTGGCTCTTGGCCACCGTTGAAGACAGCTGCGACGGTGATGCGCGAATGCGCCGATAGCCACAGAAAGGCTGTTTCGTCGCGGAAAACAGAGTAGGCGACAGCCTAGGGCCGCTAGGAAAGGCGCACAATTGTCACAACGACGATGTGCATGCAACGGCGTTGCAGCGAAACGCGGCGACGCGACAGTGGCTGCCGGGGAGTCCTCGCGGCGGCTTCTGTGTTGGCAAGCCGGGGCAAAGGAGGGACAGCGACGACTGGCTGACTTGGCACCGACGAATGGCGACGGTGTCGGTGCTCGCGGCGATCCGAAGATGCGGCGGCGGCGATGACGCGATGGAGAAATCGCGAGAGGGAGAGGAGTAGCCTTGGTCCCCTTGCGTTGACTCCTCCCTTCCGTCAATCGGCGACGGCGACTCCGGCCGAGGATGATGCGATGGCGCTTGGGGCGATCGGGCTATTGGCGGTGGAGATGCAAGGGAGAAGGTCAAAATTAGGTTTTTATCCTATACAATTTTCTTATACTCTTAGGTTTATTTAATTAATAATTAATTAATTTAATCTTTAATTGATAGTATTCTTTCCCTTACGACTATCATGACGAGGTTGACGATTTAATAAATTAGTATCCATAATTTGTAAGGCCGTTCTAGCTATTTAAGAAATCTTTCATTATGATTTATGGGGGATTTTTGGGTCGGTTTGACCCGAAAAATTCAAAAAAAAATTATTTTTTAAAAAAATAATATTTATTATTTAATTATCCTATCTCATATTATTTTTTTATTTTTTTTAAATAAAGAAATTAACAACAATCGTATATGTCATGCCGCCCAGATCACAGTCTAGATTCGAGCAAATCAAAGTCCACATGTCTAGCATATAACATAAGTGATAAGTCTATGTCGTGCCTAATCTAAGTATCGGCCAAATTGGTCTAGACGGAAATATAACGTACTGCTACCTCAAGACTAGTTCAACTATCCGCTCAACTAACTCTGGGACAACGGAGCCATTGACACTGCAACTAGTTAGCAGTGTCCATTTCTAGTTCACAATTGTATCACAATGGTTGCCATTTAACAGTTATTTTGTGATACGGTGCGTGTCCGGAGGCCAGGGAGAGGGCTGGAAAGTTAGAGGTCAAGGATACGTGGCAGTCAAAGGTTAAAAATACGTGGCAGTCAAAAGTCAAGAGGACGGACGGTCAAAAGTTCGGATCATATGGAGGTCAAAAGTCAGGGTGACGTGGCGGTCAAAGATCAAGGGGTCGTAGTGATCAGAGGTCAAGCGAGGGCAGGAATAACAGGACCAAAGGGCTTCGGGTCTAGACAGGACAAACCCAAGTTGAAACAAGACCCAGTGAAAGGCATGGGTCGGGATATCTAGCTCTACAGGCCCACGATAGAAGGTCAGGATTTATAGGTCAAGAAATACAAGTCGGGAACATTAAAGCTGTACGGATACAGCTCTAGCTCTACAGGCCCACGATCGAATGTCAGGATTTACAGGTCAAAAAATACAGGTCGGGAACGTCAAAGCTGTATGGATACAACTCCGATCGAAGGTCAGGATTTACAGGTCAAGAAATACAGGTCGGGAACATTAGAGCTGTATGGATACAGCTCTAGCTCTACAAGCCCACGATCGAAGGCCAGGATTTACAGTTCAAGAAATACAGGTCGGGAACATTAGAGTTGTACGGATACAACTCTAACTCTACAAGCCCACGATCGAAGGTCAAGATTTGTAGGTCAAAAAATACAGGTCGGGAACATTAGAGCTGTACGGATACAGCTCTAGCTCTGTAGGCCTACGATCGAAGGCTAGGATTTGTAGGTCAAAAAATATAGGTCGGGAATGTCAGAGTTGTACAGATACAACTCTAGCTCTACAAGCCCCCGATCGAAGGCCAGGATTTGCAGGTCAAGAAATACAGGTCGAGAACGTCAGAGCTGTACGGATACAACTCTAGCTCTACATGCCCACGATCGAAGGCCATGATTTACAGGTCAAGAGATACAGGTCGGAAACGTCAGAGCTATACGGATACAGCTCTAGCTCTACAGGCCCACGATCGAAGGATAGGATTTACAGGTCAAGAAATACAGGTCGGGAACGTCAGAGCTGTACGGATACAACTCTAGCTCTACGGGTCCACAATCGAAGGCTAGGATTTACAGGTCGAGAAATACAAGTCAGGAACGTCAGAGCTGTACGGATACTGCTCAAGTTCTACAGGCCCACGATCGAAGGCCAGAATGCGCAGGTTAGGAAATACAGGTCGGGAACGTCAAAGCTGTACGGATATAGCTCAGGTTCTACAGGTCCACGAGCGAAGGCTGATAGACAAGGTAGGGCTCACAGGCCGGGAGGCAAGGCTCACAGGTCGAATACAGGTTAAGGCAAGACAAGGTAAGACGCACAGGTCGGGAACGACAGGGGTAGATCAAATGCAGGTTAAGGAAAGACAAGGCAGGGTCATGCAGGTCGGAATTGGCAAAGCAGATGAAAGCAGGTCGAGGCAAATGCAAGACAAGGTTTGCAGGTCAGGAAAGGTAGTGCAGGTGGGATACAGGATAAGGCAAGAACGGCAGGACAGGGAAAGAAGTGCAGGTCGGGAGCAGCGGGTCAGGAGAGGCATCACGGGTCAACTACAGGTCAAAGAGGATCAAGGAAACTGTGCATGTCATTAACAAGGCAAAGCAGGTAACGCTAGGCGACAACCAAGCCAAGAAATCGTAACTGCTTGTCAAAGAATAATCATCATCCGTCAGGGAATATGCCAACTGTTCAGCACCCACCGCCCTTTTATTCCTTAGTCAAGCTATAGGAAGAGGCCACGTGTCGACCACCGCCAGACAAAGCCTGACACCCGACATTCCCTGACACTCGCCAGACTCCAGAAAACACGCACAACGGTATAAAAAGGGAGGGTTCAGCCCTACGCAGGTACGCTCACTCGTCATTTCTTACTCGTCTTTCACTTTTTGTACTTTCTCTTACATTCCAGGGAAAAAGTACCTGACTTGAGTGTCAGAGAGCCTGACTCGGGGACTTTTTCCCTGATTTCCGGCCTCTAACGTTAGGTGGACTCGTCTGAGTGTGCGCAGGGCCTGCAGCTTCGTCAGCCGCCCGTGGGGGGTCTTTTCCGTGCATCCAGGCAACTTTCGGTCAACAATCGGTACAGTGCGACTGCCTCCGTCCGACTCAGCTTCCGGACGGGATCATTTTGCTTTTGCATTATCGCATTTGTTGTTAATTTCATTAAATATATTGTTTCGGTTATATTTTCCTTTGGCTATTAATTAGAAGACGTGCGTAAGTACTCATGCTAATGTAGTATTGTATTTCTTAATCTTTGAACTATTGAGTGATCAATTACTAGGTTAAAAATATTGATTAACATGAAAATATTATATTTTACACCCCAGCCAACGTTTAAGCATTTTCTGAGGCAAAATTTAATAACGACGTTGATGAAGTAGATTTAATCTTAGTTAGATTACACTCGTGTAAGAGACTAACAAAATCCTTAGGCTTCATTTACACAATATCGAGTAGGTGACTTAAAGAGAACGACAAGAGGAAGAACAAAATTATTGCATCAAAAAATGTTGGGAAAGTCCAGTAAATTGCATTTCAAAAATCATTCCCATGAGTAATTAAGAGTGCAGTCCGTGTATAGATTTGCATTGATCGAACTCATAAGTTCGTGGTAGTCTCTTTCTATATTTGAAAAAGAGGAGAAATTAAGGAAGACTGCAAATTTAAGTTAATGCATACTGTACTGTGTCTGATGACTCCTATGTACTGAAGTGTGAAATGGCAGCAAGCAGAAACATCTAGCAATCTCAAAAGAATCATTTGGTGAAACTAAATGAATATATATATAATTATCACACTGGCATTTTGTTAGCTAATTGCGTCTTCATCTGTCTTGGACACTTCTGGTGATTTAACATTTCCAGTATAACTTGATCAACCTGCAAGTTTCAATCCTGCTTTTCTCATGGTTAGTAACATATATAAAACGAGGTGTAGGAGTAGGAAAGATCGCCTAAACCCACAACTTATTGTCTGCTACGGTCAGGAATTAATTAATCAGGAGTCTAATACGTATATGACAAATACAATTATTATTTGTTTAATTGCCCTGCAGAGACAGCGTGAAAATATTTACAAATTGCTAGTTTAGTAGCCGTACATTAATGCCTTTACTTGGAGCGGGGAAAAAGACGGAAAGAATGAAAAGCTGTCTATTTTTTCGAACTCACAAGTCCAACTGACTTAACTTGTTGGATCAATAGCAGTACTACTAATCACTAATCAGTTGAATCACATCAATGAAGTGGGTAGCTATAATCAGTTGTGTCAAGTTAACTTGATCGATCTACTTGTGGCTTTAGTTATCGAGTTGATCAAACCATATATATATATATATATATATTTCAATTTTAAAAATTATTTCATATTTGTTATGCACATATTGGTATATGATGGCTTGACTCATCTTTGTTGTCCTGGAGGGCATATTCAATTGCGGGCTGAAGCACGTTAACTTGCAATTGAATCAAAATATATATGTGGATTGTAAGTTGCACTGTGAAGCATCCCGTCACGAATAAATGCTTCCTTGTCCTTGCAGACTCTAAGTGTCACCTGGTCGTAGATTCGCAAAAGACTGAAATTCCTTCTTTCCTCCGGCCATGGGGAATTGCCAAGCGGCGGACGTCGCAGCCACGGTGGTGATCCAACACCGCGATGGGAGACTGGAAAAATCCTGCTGGTCCCTCCCCGCCACCCAAGTCATGGCCGCCAACCCAGGTCACTACGTCGCAGCTATGATCACCTCCAACGCTTGCCGTCCGTCTCCCTCCACCTCCCATCACCAGCGAAGGAAGCCAGTGACGTACCTTAAACTGCTCCGCCCCGACGACACCCTCCTCGTCGGCCACGTCTACCGCCTCGTCAGCTTCGAAGGTCTGACGATGCGTTCTGCCGACCGCTCCTGATCGACCTTCCTTTCTAACTTGTTTAGAAATTTTCTGGCAGAGGTGCTGAGGGAGTTCGCGTCGAAGAGACACGTCAGGCTGAGCCGGCTGCTCGCCAAACAGGAGGAGAAAGCTAGCTCCAGCACTGTGAAAGGCGAAGACGGATACAGAGCCTGCACGACCGACCCAGACAGTACTGTCAGTGCGGTGCGTCATGCGTGGTTAATTATCAGATCCCAAAATTAAATACCATTTCAATACAGAGATTCAAAATGCGTGATGTTCTTAAATGATCTTTGCTAATGAATTGAATTTTGCAGATGCATTCTCAGCAACCGGAAGAGCATCAAGTGGAGGCAGAAGTGGACAAGGAGCTGGAGGAATTGGTTCGAGACATGATGACGAGAAGCAACATGTCAAGTAGTGGAGCCGCACGCCATGGCCAGTGGAAGCCAGCTCTGGAGAGCATCGCGGAGGTCGGAGAACTGACAAGTTAACGCCAATGCGCGAAACTGATCAGCCACAGTACTGAAGATAGTACCCATTAGATTTAATTTCTCCTTGGTTCATTTCATGTACGTAAATCTTATGGTGGTGAGAAATAAGTGTGACCGCGAGTAGGAAGGCGACTGTTCAGGGCTGCAACTTAATTTTCTGCCGTTTGCTTAAGTTTGTTGGGGCAGTGGTCCTTTGGTTTGGAGTTAAAGGTAGCAAGCTTTAATTTATTTGCTGCACATGGTTGGTGGAACCCGATCGATATGCACACCTGATCAACTCCTTTCCAAGTGTAGAATCAGGGGTCCTGGTTATAGTTGCCTACTAGGTATGCAAATTATGTTTGGGATTATCATTTATTATTAAGGACTACTCTAGCTAGCTGGCTGCAAGATATTAATGTATACAGTACTGATTCTCTACACCAAGTCTTGCACAAGTAATCTAAGCAAAAAGTGTTCAAGAATCGTTTAGGACTTCCTTTTGGTTCTCGACTTCTGTTAGCAGTTCCTCATGTGTTATAATTTTCTTATCTGCAAATTAAATGTTGGAAGTACACAATAAATATGTCAAAGGAAGTACACAGTAAAATCGTGAGGATGATGCTAATACCAAAGGAAGTACGCAGTCTAATTATGCCAATCAATTTGGAAAAAAAAAATTGTGCCAATGAATTTAAGTGACTAGGAACATATAAGGATGCACATTAATAAAACATAAGTGAACTAAAAATCTGCACTTCCTAGTACGGCTGACAGTGCAGTTCCATAGTCTGGCAAACATTAGCAAGTGCAAGCCTGCTGTCCAACATACTGACAATCATTGCCATTTCACCTCCCAGTTCAGTCACAACTTATGATCGAATGTCAGCTGGTATCTTATAGGTCAACAAAAATAAATCGATTGAAAGTGCTAAAATTCACCATTAAGACCTCCCTAAGAAATACAAGCAAACACCGGCAGGGAGAAGACAATTCGATAAAGTAATTTTATGTTTTATTTAAATTTTTATTAAGGTATTTATGATAATATTTTTGATAATTTTTATATTTTATACTTTTAGATTTTCATTTCATATACGATTGATATGGGATATTACACGCGGACCCCGAGGTGAAATGGTGGTCAAGATTAAGGTGATGTGATGGTTAAAGTTATGGAGAGATGGCAGTTAGCATGTAACGCCCCAAATTTTTTTTATTACATAACTGCGGACGTCACTCGCTCATACTTCCATAGCGATTTCTTAATTCAATGAAATTTCATAAACGGTTCAGGAAAATATAGCTAAATGCGGAAACTAAACTGGAAGGTTTTCGTGTTGTACTACCAGTGTTCTAAACTGGCTCACTGGTCAACGCCTCCTGTCCCATTTGACCCATTGTCTGAAAATGAAAAGTTAAAATATGTGAGTCGAGAGGCTTAACATATTTAAAAATGTGTTATGCACTAGTTAGAGTCTATATCCTAGTGTACTAAGAGAAACATATGCTAGGTAACTTATAACTTGATCACTGGCATATCTTAGACAGGAACACAAGCATTGGCATTGACATAAGCATAAGAACATATAACAAACGTAGACATGAGTAGGTACATAAGTATAGGCACAAGTATACTTGCATGGTATAAACATATACATAAGAATAAATTCAATCATGAGTATATACATAGACATACATGAGCATGGGCATAACATATCATGAACCTAACATATTCATTACATATCATGAACCTGGACATAACTTGAACATATTATTTGGGTGTCTTAATTGCACTTACCGGTACCATAATATAAGTTGTTGATCAAATAACTACTCTAATGTTAGGTTGGTAGAGGTCTGAACTTTGGACTGGAGTCCCCATTATTCTGGCATGCTCACAGGATGTAAGTTCCCGAATCATACCACCATCCGAGAACATAACTTGATTGATTCTGGTGCACTCACCGAGCTTAAGTCCCCGGATCATACCACCATCCTATAACATAATTTAATAAGCTCTCCATGCTTAGGTCCTTGATTCATAACTTAACACATACATAACATAAACTTACAACCAACATCCACTTGTATTAAATTTTCTATTTAATTCTTGTACATACACATATGCTAAAATATTCCAAAACATTACTTACATAATATTAATAAATTCTAAATTTATCAGTGAAGGTTGTTGAGCTCCTAGCACACATGGCATATATTGTAAACAGTAAATAGCATGCACATAACTTCTATAAAAACCCTCTTCAACCCCATGAGGCCGAACCTACACATGCATATATTTTTATAGAGCACTATTAACACATTTAAGCATGAAACACATATGCATATATTTCCATAAAACATTATAAACAAAATAGAGCCTAGAAACATAAACCACACATGCACTTACTTACCCTTAACATATTACAACATAAAAACACACATGCATATTATCATTAATTCTATAACATACATGTCCCTAAATAGCGAACTAATATAACATACTAAGTTGTCAAAGCATGATTGAATGCATAATATACTAAACCCCAAAACTCTGAAACTAATCTATACTACATGGTTATCAACGTAAACACTTTCTTTGCATGTTAACCCTAAACAAAATTTAACTTCTAACATACAACGTCATCATGATACAGAGCATGAAGAAACATAAGCAATAATATAAACCCGTGCCTAAATTACACCTATGTCTTATAATGATACCATGATGCGAAGTAAGAAGATACATACACATAAACCTAACTTAATTTGAAAATCACACGTATCTCTTGTAATGTTATCACTTTTAGAAGTAAGGCGAAACATAGGCATAACTAGAACAAATACGAATTACATAAAGATTAACATGTAACTCATTATGTTATCGTGATACAAAAAAAATCAGAAGAAACATAGGCATAAAAATTAACATGTGATTCACTAAGTTTTCTTGATAGGTAGCAAGAAGAAACATAGACATAACTAGAATAAAAATACAAAAGACATATAATTGACAAGTGACTCAGTAAGTTAGTAAGATGAGGAGCAAGAAGCAACATGAACTTACCTAATATAGGGGTCCAAAACCTATATATATATATATATATTCATCATGATACATAGAACATAATTCACAACCAAAAACTCATTTAAAGTTCCTAAACATAAATAAACTTGAGGAACTAAAATAAAACATAATATGAGAGAAACATGAAGAAAACGTAGAGCAACATTGTGATGAATATGACCCCTAAAACAGATTTTTTTTTTTTTTTAATAAAAACTATTCTTATCATGTCCAAAACTTGAGAGGTCTATAACATAATTTGAGCACTCATAGTTCTCTAGTTTCTAGGGTAAACAAGTAGTAAAACATGAAGCCACTTGTAGTACAACATCATGATAATTAATCCTCTAAACATAATTTAAACAAAACCATAAAGAATCCGAAACTTGAAAGTTCTATTCTATAAATTGAACATGCAAAGTTCTCTAACTTTTAAGGGTAAACAAATAGTAAAATATGAAGCTGTTGGTGCAAGTTGCACCAGAATCAAACCTGAGTTTTGATGTTGTCAAAGATTCCAAGTTAAGTCTTGTTATGATCTAACAAGTTGACTGAGTGTGCAGGATGTTTACTCAACCAGAAAAGTCCTAGC
>JBBMJZ010413105.1:988862-999887 GCA_037833815.1 Zingiber zerumbet | reverse complement strand
AATACACAGAATAACTAAGCAAATAAGAAAATAAATTTTATTTATTTGAGAAAGCTCCGGTTAACTAACACACTAGCCTAGTCGATTGGGTAACTAGATTCTAAGTCCTCTATCCTTATTAGAACTAATCTAATTAGCATGTTTGGTTGTTATTGTTTAATCTAAGCACATTTAAGTCTAAACCAGACTTATTGACAATCAATGTTTATTTGATCAATCCTAGCTCATTGAATAATTTGACCTAATTTTGATCAAATCTGGCCTATTAGAATAAATCTAGTCCACTTGATCAAATCTGGAAAGGTCCAGTCCAATTAGATTCAATGCGGTCTGATTGAATCAAACTGATCTGGTTAAACTAACTAATGGTTTAAATCAAATCGGGGTTTAAAAGGACTAACCTTATCTAGTTAAACTAACCAATAATTTAAACTAGACCTCGATCTAACTAGACCAAACTGGTCTGATTAAATCAATTAATGGTTTAAACCAGACGAGGGTCTCAATGACCTAATTATTCAAGTCCATGCCCAATTAATTGAAATATTATAAAATAAAATTCAATTTTTAATTTAATTGAACCATGAATTAATTAAACTATTTTCTAATTAATTGCAACATGCATTAATGTTAACAACATTGACATTAATTTTAACATGCATGAGCTTCAAAAGTTTTTTTTCATGAATTAATAAACCTTAGTTTAATGCATTAATAATAAACTTAATGGTTGCAAAAAAAAAACTTTACCGAAACATATGCATGAAACTTAATGCTTGGTACGAAACCTAATGCTTCGGTTTTTTATCGCTATCACCCACGTCGTTTTTCTCTTCTCCATCCTAGCACCCATGCCGCCATCACTCCGACCCCCTTCACTTGTCGATCATAATCAGAGGATTGGCCTTCTAATCGTCCATCGGCCAAAACAAAGACAAACTCTATGGTTATCATCTGCTGTGCTCGGGTTCGGCGATGGTTGCAGATCGCGATTGTGCCCAGCGACTATCCCGGTGACGGCAGACTCCGATAGAGCAAACTTTGTCGATGATTCCTCCGATGATGAACAGGTGCATACCATTCGAATAAATCTATTGGCATATCTTGCATAGATCCTTTTATAGTAACATAATCTACAAGCATGAAAGATCTTATGCTTTCACAGCAACATAATCATATAGCAAGCAGAAATATAATGATATATCATGCATTCAACATTTACTCTGATACCATTGTTGATCTAAATGCATGAAATATAGAAATATGAAATTTATAAAACTCATAGTGATCTCCCATAGTAGATCTTGATCTTCACTTGTCATCAGGAGAACGATCACAAATAAATTAAAAAGCTCTTCAAGATTCTACAAACCAAATCCCAAGTCTTCTCTTGTGGTCTTCCTTCACTCTTATGATGAATTCTTCTTTCTATGAATTCTTTGGACGGACTTTTTACCTTCCTCCCTAATATAAGCTCTAATTGCATATAATAGATGGAAGAGGAATAGACAATCAATCGATACTCATTTTTCCACCAACATGTGCAGCCAATGCACACGTCCAACACTATGCTCAAAGTATAGTAATAAAACTGAATACGATCCAAAAATACCGTCAAGTAAATAAATTGTTTCCTCGAGTACGATTCACTCTTATCTATTTTTCAAAGATTAATCTAAAGTAAACCATGACCCAATCTTCGCACTGTGAGTACCATGGTAAGAATTAACGCTACCATCATTGCTCGGAACACTGCTAAATCTAATAAATCTCCGCAGTCGACCATTGACAATAATTTTCATTGTTTAATCTTCGCAACTATTTAAACTTATATATATATATATATATATATATAATTGAAGAATTATTCTTGTGCAATCGATGACTAGCAGTCATATTTCTGGCAAGGACGTTACACTGTTCTGAATTCTGATCCTGCACACACGCCTTTCTTTTATTTTAAATGGAGGCCACAGGCCTCGGCAAGCATCTAGGTCTGCGAGCATCAATGCATTTAAGTATTCACTTTGCTGCTTTTTTGGCACTCACACCACACAATCCTCGAGCCAGCGGTTGCGGATTGGCCAATCCAAACTTAAGGCACCAAATCTTGTGTTCTGTACACTACAGAAGAAACAAGAAGAAAAAAAAAATCTTTTCTAGTTTTTTTTTAACTCTCAAAGATTCTATGGGCCTCACTATCAAAGATGCTTGATCTAAATCGAATTCTAAGGTTGGTCCATCAACATGGCGAACCAAAAAAGGAAAAAAAATGCAAAGATATTGAACTTTTGGAGGGCCCTTTTGATTGGAAATTATTCTCTTGTCCCTTGATCTGTCCCTTTAATCCTACTATTGTTAATAAAATAGATGTGATTATGCCAAGCTTGACTTTTAACAAGAGAAAATAACCGGTTTTAGGGGATTAGCCTGATTTAAGGCAGCATTATAAAGGCAGGTAGTGAACAAAGACTAAAATGTAATTGAACTCTTTTGTATCCTAATCTAAGAAAAGGTACAGCATACTCTTACAAAGCTTGGCGACAAGGACTTTAGAGGCACTTAAAGTTTCCCTGTGTTCTTTATGGCAATTCTGTCTAGTAGATGAATTCTGTATTATCTAGACTAGGTGATAACTAAGGTAGATAGGCAACTGGAAATGTTCGTCAAAAAGGCAAAGGAATCGCACTGAATTGGCTTCTACTGCTAGACACGGAACGTGTTCTTGTCCGCCCTTCATGCATCGTCAATTCAAGCCAAGAAAAGATCTGCTATCTCTAATAAAACCCGCAATGCGCGTTTATAAAATATACTTCCATTTCTTGAAATGAGCAAGTAAATCGCCTCAAGTTCGTGGTATAGTCAAGTTTCTTGAAGTACGACGAGAGCAGGCCCATTGGGACACGAGCATGATGATGCATTGCTACTTGTATTCTAATCAAATTACACCTTTTGTTTCTCTTCTCTGAGACAGTGCATCTGAAAAGTAGAGTAAGCAATCTTCTTCTTCGTTGACTGGTTCGACCGAGCTTAATCGATTCCTCAAATGCAATGGGCCACATGGTGCCATCATTTTCATTGTGAAGGAGTATCCAAGGAAAGATAAAAAAAACATGATTTTCCACGCGAACAAAAAATTTCAGGGACTTTTTGATAAATTGGTAAAAGATATGTTAGAGAATCTATAAGAGAAATATTTGCAGATACTTGGTGGAAATAACCAAATTTAATTCCGGTAAGCAAGAATACAATGGAGAATATTCACATACCAAAGGGGCTGAAACGTGAAAGCAGTGTCATGAAGAGGAGAGAGAAGGAGAAAGGAAGATGAAGATATAAAAGAAGTCATTAAATTGCAATAAAAAGCAGAGAAAGGAGAAGCCGAAGCAGTGCAATTGATGATAATCACTCGTCTATTCTAATGATAGAGCAGCTGAAACGGCAAGAGGGATTCAGAGCGACCTCTTTGGTTCGTCCTGTTCATCTGAGTTGAAAGATACCTGTGTTCTGAGTTCTCTGCATGAGGGTCGTGGTATGGTGGGTGGGGAAAGCGAGAGCCTGACAAGAATGCAGAGGGTGTGGGCATGGAAGGGAGCATGGTGGGCCTCCAGATGCTGAGGGAGAGCCACCCTTTGAGTTTGAAGCCGAATTTCATTTCGCAAGGTGGATTCCTCTTTCCCGTCACTTTTCCTCTTCCTTCCATACCTGTGATTGTCTATATGCTGCTGCTTCTCTTGTTCTTGGCTTTAATCTTTGCTTTGCTTGCTCTGGTCGGCTCTGTTCTCTTGTTCTCTGTGGTGAGATGTTTCCTTCACTTCCTAGCAATGCTTGTCCTTCTTGTCAATGGTGGTTATGTTTTCGCACATTTGTAGTTCCTTTTTCGTGTTTGTTTCACTACTTTCGACTAGTGCTCATGACTAAAGCTTCGTTCATCTTTCTTCAGTATTCCTCAACAAGCTCTTGCCCTCTTGTTTTTTTTTTCTCCTTTCTCTCTAGTCTTGTTCTTTCCAGTTTGTGATTTTGTACTTCTTCATGGCTCTTGCGATTATAAAGGCTGGCTTTAGTTATTTTTTTGAGCCGTCAGTGCCTCGCTCTAACTTTAAAAACTTCAAATGCATGCAAAATCACATGCAACCTTGTCTCTCTTGCGACTGCTCCATATGATTTTTCATGTGGGATTTTTGCCAACTTGACGGGATTCCCTTTCCTCAGCAGTTGCTATGCTGTCCCTTCACTCTTCCACGCCTTTAAAAAACATCAAAAGATGCTCACTGTCTGCGGCTCCATCCTACTAACATTGAGGTCTATTTTTTCTGTTTCAGGTGCTTTGAGGAATTTGTTGTCGATCGCCAGATCTCAATGACCTTGTGAATAAAGTCTAGAGCAGATTTGTGCTTGATGGTGTCTCCCTTCTCCGTTACTATAAGCCAGCTTTGAGAGTAAGTTTCTGTCTCTGCTCGACCAAGTTGCTCCAGGTTGTGGGAACGCTGTGTTTGAGGAGCTGGGACGCTAAATTGACGAAAAAGCTCACACCTTCATTGTGGAACCAAGAATAGAAGGTGCAATCCTTCTAGCTCAACAATGAAGTTTATGAAGCTTGGATCCAAGCCTGATTTTTTCCAGAGTGAAGGAAAGGATGTCAGGTGACTAACTACTTTACTGCATGACTTTTTGCTTTCACTATATTTTTCCTCTTGCATTCTTCGCAGCCATTAAGGGTGTTTTAGTCATGAATGATTGTTCTGAGACCTAATGGATTTGCTTGTCAATGAGATATAGCCACTGCAAATGTAGCTATGTAGATGTCACCTGTTTCTTCAAAAAAATCTAAGTTTTTGATATATAAATCTTTGCTGAAGTATCTTAGAATTGTACATTTTGCGCTGTTCAATCTGTCATTTGGCTCTTTTTTCTAACACCCAGATTCTCAATTGAATTTCTCATGTTTCTTCTTTCAACACCTTATGTCAATCTGTTCCTACATTGAAATCGTATTCTTATCTTTGCAGGTCTGTGGCAACTGACTTACCAGCTGACATTATTATTCATGTTGGAAATATCAAGTTTCATTTACACAAGGTAAGGAATTGTATAGAATTCTTTTATGGCTCACTTTTTGGGGTGTAAGTCAACAGAAACTAACTATTAAATTTCACTTAATTTACATTATAAGTCAGAGCAATTTTATGGTAGTTCCAAATGTAGATGTAGCTTGGGATAATCTAGTTGCTTGTCATTCATCTCAACTAGATTTTTTGCTTTCGTGTAAAATGATAATGATAAAAAAAATGAAGCTCCTAATCTTGATATATTCGACAATTATAAAGAACTGTGATTTTAGTTTGAAAATGAACTTTGGTAGAAGAACTAAGGATTGGTTGACAATAAACCCTTGGTACTCATCCTTAGGCCTAAGCCACTTTTCTGCACTATACTGCTTATGCAATTCCTTTGTTTTTTTGCACTAGTTTCCGCTGCTGTCCAAGAGCCAACTCATGCAGAGACTGATCACGACGGCAAATGATGAAAAAAATGATGAGGTTTCCATTTCTGATATCCCCGGAGGTGCTGCAGCTTTTGAAATTTGTGCAAAGTTCTGCTATGGTATCACAGTGACACTCAATGCTCACAATGTGGCTGTCGCGCTGTGTGCTGCTGAGTACCTAGAAATGCATGAAACAGCCGAAAAAGGGAACCTTATTTACAAGATCAGTGTGTTCCTAAGAACAAGTATCTTACGAAGCTGGAAAGACTCCATCATGGTTCTTCAGACTACAAGGTTTCTTCTTCCATGGTCAGAGGACTTGAACTTGATTAGCAATTGCATAGAATCTATAGCATCCAAGGCCTCAATTGATCCTTCCGAAGTAGAATGGTCATATACATACAATAGGGGAAAGCTTCCATTTGAAAATGGCCTCCACCCACATTTGAATGGAGTTAAAAAAGAACATTCAGTGCCCAAGGATTGGTGGGTTGAGGACTTGTGCGAGCTTAAGATTGACTTCTTTAAAAAGGTTATAGTCGCCATTAAAACTAAGGCGAAAGCTAGTCCTGAAGTGATTGGACAAGCATTGAAATCATATACATACAAAAAGCTCTCGAGTTTGGGAAAAGGATCTGCAAAAAATGGTAATGGAGGTGATGCCGCAAAGAATAAATCACTTCTGGAGACTATCATTTCATTGTTGCCCCCAGATAAGGGCTGTGTCTCCTGCAGTTTTTTACTGAAGTTACTGAGAGCTTGTAGATTACTAAATTGTAGTGAGACTGGCATGAAGGAACTTGTGAAGCGAATTGGCAGACAGTTAGAAGATGCTACAATGTCTGATTTACTGATTCCTACTTCCTCAGGAGAGGACACCGTATATGACATCGACGTGGTTCTCAATATAGTGAAAGAATTCACAATGCAGGAAAATCATGCTGCTCAGTCGAATCTAGCCGGCGCAAAGATCACGGTAGCCAAGCTAGTTGATGGATATCTTGCTGAGGTTGTCCAAGATCACAACCTACCACTCTCTAAGTTTATTGATCTTGTTGAAATAGTACCGACTGATTCAAGACCCTCACACGATGAGCTTTATTTTGCAATTGACACTTACCTCAAGGTAATTTTGACATCACTCTATGAATGATAATAACACAAAGTTCTCTTAAATAAATTATAAGAATGATAAGGATTCTGTAGAAGGCTCCATGTTTGATACATCATACATCAAATTGATGTTCTTAATGTCATAAATATGATGTTCTTAATGTCATAAACAGGAATATCCAGACCTTAGCAAGAATGAGAAGAAAAGGCTATGTGCACTGATAGACTGCAGGAAGCTTTCAGCGAATTCCTCTTCACATGCTGTGCAGAATGAGCGACTGCCATTGCGATTGGTTGTGCAGGTCTTGTACTTTGAGCAGATGAGGGCATTGGCTGCTACCACCTGCCAAGCCGAAAGTGGCGCATCATATGGAAGCTCAAGGTCAGCCATCACAACCAACACAGAGGATGAATGCGTTGGCGGTTTAGTCGTTGATAACCTGAAAGCAATGAAGCTCGATGTCGGAGGGAAGGTCAATGGACATGAATGGGGCAGCAGTAACAACAGAATCGGAGACATCTGTGCCAAGAACACCAATGGGAAGGTGAAAGACGTAGTGATGCCAAAGAAGATGCTCGGGAAACTATTGTCAGGCAAAGGACAGAGTAGTGAGAATAGTAGCCTGTCCGACACATCTGGCAGTCCAAACTCCAACAGGGAGGAGCCTAAGTTGACCCCTTCAAGGACTATAAGATACGTAGCATAGTAACTTGCAACAAGTGATCATGATATTGTCTTTGATCTAGTGAAGACCCAGTTTTGCATGCAGCTAAAATCGTGTGCCAGTAGCTAAGTTGAAATAGTTAGTTAATGCACTAAACATGTATGGAATTTACTAATGAAAGAAGTTATGAGCTGCATTTGGTTCCCTTTTCAGTGACAGGATTTCTTTGCCTGGATCAAGAGATGGATAGGAAACAAAATTTGCAATGGCAATTAAAGGGCCACCAATATCAAGCTCAAAGTTTAAACATCAACGCTGAACTACGACACATACATCCGATTGCACCACGTAGCTGGAATCCCAATCACAGATGACAACTCTTCTCAAGTGCCTACTTGCCGATGAGAATAATAAATCGTTGTCCGAGTGCAGCTAAAATAGTTATGCCACACTTCTTGCAGAGATCCAAAAGTAACTCTTTCTTGCAAAAACTAATGGATCCAAAAGTAAATAAAAAAAAAAAAAGAAAAGTTCAAGGTGACGTGATTCCACGAACTAAATGGCTACAAAAGTTAACAAAGGACAAGTTTGAATAATTTTGCCTGACAAGTGTGATTGGAGTAGCGATGTCGTCTAAGCATATAGAACTCTAGTAACTCATGCTGAGATATTCCCCAGCTTTCGTTCATTCTCCCCTTATTCGTTACGCCTATTAGTTCCACACACCAATTATCTTCGTATTGAATGCAAATAGGAATTCAGAATGCAAATTCCACGAAGAATTCATATAAAGATTTTATGATTGGTTCGATTAAAGAAGGATTATGTAATTTATTTTAAAATTTAGAGATATTATAGAAAAAATCAATGTGAATTATTTTACTGGGTAACCAAAGCCTTAAACTAATATTTCGTCTATGCTAGAGTAATGGAGCACAAATAAAGCTAGTGTAGAGATGATTGGCTAGGCTACAAGTCGAAGTGGCTTATGACACGGGACACCTCCTCACAGAAAAAGATCGCATTTACCCATCAATCAATAAAGTTAGGAACCGAGAACAAAAGAATAACAATAATAATCGAGTGACCACCACCCAATTTCTCAATTTCAAATCGAACAAAGGCGGTGCGCATCAGTCGCCACGCCCATCAGGAAAGCGATCCGATGGCGGTGGGAAACGGGGGACCAGCCGCGGAGACACGGAGCCGCCCGCCCCTCGAAACCCCAGGACTTTGGAACACACCTAACGCCACCGCTTTAATATCTAGACTTAACCCCACTACTCCACCCAAAGCGGTAACCGCACTACCCCCCAACCCATCCCTCATTCCCTCTTCTCCGGCCTTTATCAACTTAACTCTAGGCTCGAGTTAGCCAACCCCCGGTGAGCAATATATAATTCCCCCACTGCCCTCTTCGCCTCTCGCCACTTGCCCCACTCTTCCGACTTCGTTACCACCATTTCTTGTTGCCCAAGTTTCCAACAGCAGATTATTATTTTAAAAAAAAAAAATTGAAACAATTTGGAAATCAGAAGGAAGGGAACAGGACTGCCCTGGAAACGAGTGGTAGTTGATGAGCGATCGAAGGAGATGAGCTGCAACGGATGCAGAGTTCTCCGCAAGGGCTGCAGCGACTCCTGCCTGCTGCGGCCTTGCCTCCAGTGGATCGACTCCGCCGAGGCCCAAGCGCACGCCACTGTGTTCGTCGCCAAGTTCTTCGGTCGCGCCGGCCTCATGTCATTCATCTCCTCCGTCCCCCCTTCACAACGCCCAGGTTCGTGCCCTCGAGTCCATGGTTTTTGATTCGCCTTTTTTTTTTTTGCTTCCCCAAGCAACCGGCCTATTTCTCGGGTTTGGTTGCAGCTCTGTTCCAATCCTTGCTGTTCGAGGCATGCGGGCGGACCATCAACCCGGTGAACGGCGCCGTGGGCCTACTGGGGACAGGCAACTGGCATCTCTGCCAGGCAGCCGTGGAGACGGTCCTCCTCGGCGGCGCGCTCCGTCCTCTGTCGCAATTCGCGACTGAGGGTCACTGCGACGAGGCATCGCCAGAGGCAGACGGCCTCAGCCCCCCTCCGAAAATAGGGTTCTCTTCCTTCTCAACGCTCAAGCGACGGAAAGCGCCGGTTCCATCCTACGAAGACGGAGCGCCGTCGTGCGATCTGGACTTGTGTCTGGTTCCTCCATCCCCGAGCGGGGGAGCGAGGGACGAGAAGCGGAGTTGGCGGCCAGGGACACCGTCGATGAACTCCGAGGGTTCAGTGACGACGAGCGGCGGCGAAAGCCCCGGAAGCAACCGACCCACCGCCGAGCCGAAGCTTCTCAATCTCTTCGTATGACGACGGTCGGAAGCGTCCTTACCCGCTTTGATCCCGGCGAAAGTTTTGCTGTTGCCCGTAGCCGGCGAGACTCGCAAATTAATATTTTAATTCTGTTTTTTATGGTAACAAGCCGGCTGGATGCTACCATTTGGTACATAATTAGTGCCCTTAACCTGATCCATTAAATAATAATATCTCATAATTAGCTTCCTATCTACATGGGAATAATTATTTCTTGTACCTACCTAAGCTTGTAGTTGCTGGATTTTAATCGAACACTCAAGTTGCAATTTCTAACTACCCTATGCGGAAAATTATGGATCGTCTCCAGATAAATCATATAAGTTAACGGGACGATTTCTTTCTGCTTAATTCGCCTTCTAAAAAGATGCAGTGCCTTCCGATGTGTCATGCTTATCCAAACCTCTTGCGTCTTTCTCTAGTCCTTCTGACGGCAACAAAGAGGATAGGGAGAGGTGAAGTCCGTCGGGTAGTGGAGAGAGAAAGTGAACGGCCTTTGGCGAAGCGGAGGAGCCGCGACTGCAGCGGAAGGGAAGGCATACCGTCTTCCGCGCGGTGGGCGCTGAGGCGGTGCGATTGTTTGTTTGTAAATAAATCTTCGCTAGCTTTACCATGGCGAATACATGCAGTGAGTGCAGTTGATTCCAACACACCGCCTTCACTTGCGCCTCGCACCGCCGCGTTCGGTGGCGGGACCCTCTCTCCACTCTCCCTGTTACTGCTACTTGCGCACCGAACCTTCTTCCTTCCTTCGGTTCCTTCCTTTTCTTTCTCTTTTTATCACGAAGACGGGGCGAATCGACGGTCTTGGGGAATCAGGAAGAAATCCGTCGATGGGCATGGGATGATGGAGGAAGATGCTGCGGAAGAAGAAGAAGAAGAAGAAGAAGATAGGAAAGGAGAGGAACCAGTGGCGTCGCAACTTGGAGATTTGATTGTTTTGGATCGAAAAGAAGTAGCGCGCGGCCGTGGTGCATGGGTAATTAATGTCCAGCCGGTGCGCAGCGTCAGGCAAAGCAAAAGCAGCGTTATTCGATTGGGCTTCTGATGTGATGCCACCGTCCTGACCTGACCTGTATGCGATGCCTTGGATCTATGGGTAATTTTACATGCAGTCCCTATTGATAAATAAATCTTTATATGTCTTTCTTATTTATGAAAATCTTTATTTTCACTCTCAGTTAAATATATTTACCTAATTACCCTGATATTTTTAGCTATAAAAAGTCTAAAAATCAGTATAAATCCTCTTAAATTCAATATATTAAATTAAAATCTAATATATTTTCTATTAAATTGAGTACGATTCTTTTTTCACCTCAAAATATACTCGATTTTAATTTAATGTGCTGAATTTAATAGGAATTATACTCATTTTTAGACTATTTGTACCGAAAAATATGAGGGTTAATTTCGA
>JBBMJZ010413105.1:918648-937491 GCA_037833815.1 Zingiber zerumbet | reverse complement strand
GGACTAGGGCTATACTCCTTCCAGGATGCATATATTCCATTGCTGGACAACTTCTAACATCCAACATTCTCTGTCATCTCATAATTGCGGAGGTTATAGAGGTGATACATAAATGAGGGGTCCTCTCCAATGGCAAGGTATGCACACTTGATACATTTTACTGCCCACTCATCAGGCCACTCATTTATTGTTCTACTTCCTGCTCGGGCAATACATTGACTTGAGCGGTAGCCGCTAGGAACACCCTTCCCTAGTTTTTTGCACTAACGGTTGGTTAGCTCGTTTAGGTGTGTGTGGGGAACTTAGCGCGGTAGCCCCTAGTCCTCGATCCAAATCGAAGGTCTTCACCCAATCAACGTTATAGCTACCTACCCAGCTCGTCATCTCCAACTTTCAGACAAGATCATATTTAACATTGTCTGTGGGGATCTTTGCTTGAATCTGAAACTCAGAGATGTAGGAAGCAGGATGACTCACCACAGTTGCCTTGACACAAGAGGAACTAGAAATATTAATCAACACGTAAGTGCAAAAACTAATACAGCAACAACAACAAGCAGCGACCAGTGGTACTTCGCCGAACGAGCCCGCTGCATCGACGACAGGCCCACATGCTGAGCAAGGGGCCTGGGTGGGAGGTCCGATGGAACGCCAGGTAGTCCCTCCGGTGGCAGGCTTGGTGCCTCCATATGTTCCACCAATCCACTTACCGTTAATGCCCCAATCGCCTGCAAATCATCGGGCATTATTTTGCACATCGCCCGAGTATATGGGACGAGAGGAGAAGTCCCAAGAATTGTCTTCCAGTGGCGCGCCTGCTTGAGATCTATGTAAAGGAAAAGCATTGATGTCGATCAATTCTCCTGAACGGATTAATATGTCGTTCTGCCAGGGAGTACTGGATGGCAAACTGCCCAAACACTACCATCCCCTGGCGATCGGGAAATATGTCGAGTCTACAGACCTAGAAGACTACCTCCTAAAGTTTGAAAATGCTGCCTCCTTCACCAATTTATAGACAGTGAAAAGTGTCGAGTGTTTCTCACAACACTCTCTGGCTCCGTGTAAAGATGGTTCAAATGACTGCCAGCCGAATCCATCAACAGTTTTAAGAATTTTCACAAGGCTTTCCTTTATCACCTTGCTAGCAATAACCGCTATTACAAGACCCCTTTGAGCCTCTTTTTGCTCAAGCAGAAGCCCAAGGAAATGCTCCGGGCCTATATCAAGAAGTTCAATCAGGTAGCTATGGATATTCCCTCGGCCACCCCCGGAGATTTTGGTGAGTGCCTTTTTCTAAGGGCTCACTGACAATTATTTATTTCGCTCTCTCATCAAGAGGTCGTCGAGGGACTTCAACCATTTACTCAACCGAGCGACTGAGTATATTAATGTAGAAGAAGCATAGTCTACACAGAAGAAGGAAGTATCTATGCTTGCTCAAGCACCTGCTTCCGAGCGCCACCCCCGCCTCCTTAGCATAAAGGACCTCGAGTGGGTCCAGGACCTCGAGTGGGTCCTCAACCTCGTCCTCCATAGCCCCGACCTCAAATCATGCAACATGTAGAGGCCAAGCAAGTGGAGTGCCCCAAACCTATCAGATGTGTTCCACCTAGATTCTGCATATACCACCGCTCAGCGACCCACGACATCCAGGATTGTTATCATTTCAATCGAGGGAATCGCCAGACCGCCAACAAGGGTTACTGCAAGCATTCTCCGTCTCCCCATCGCCGACATTATCAGCGGCCTAACGAGTCTGCCCAAGCGAGATTATCAGGGTGCCGACCGGCGTTAAAGAACACTTGAGCGGCAAGAAGACCGGGCTCAAGCCCCTGCCCGAGCCCAACAGGAGCAACCTCCGACGCAACAAGAAGAAAACGGCAACAATGCTACCCGAGGAGATATTGGCATGATTGCTGGTGGTCCGACCGATGAGGATTCCATCTGAGTAAGGAAATTGCATACCCACCAATTAAAGATACACGTGGTCAGCTGCAATCAAGAGTAGGCACAAGGGCCCGAAATTAGCTTCGGCCCCAAAGATTTAGAAGGGGTTGAAGTGTCACATGATGATGCATTAATAATTAAGGTTGTTATAATCAATTATAATATTTACCGTACTTGACACATACAGCTTTGTAAACATTATCTTTAAACAAGAGTTTGTGTTGGTGTAGTTTAAACAGGAGTTTTTCCTGATAGTTTGTGGGAAGTCCAGATAGGTATGCGGGGCTCGATATCTAGCGGGAAGTCCGGTTGGGTCCGCAAGACCTAACAACCGGCCGAAATCTAGTTGGGTATGTGGACCTGACAACCGGCAGGAAGACCTGGTGGGTCAGGTTGGTGATGTGAAAATTCTCTTCTAACAACTATATAAGCACCACATATGGTAGCTTCTAGGTACAATGATCTTTTGTTTCTAATTAGCGGAGACAACTCTTTCTTATTCTTCTTTTGCTCTCTCTCTCCACTGATTACTTATTTAAGCATCGAAGGGGCTACACCGGAGAAGTCGACCCCATGTTATTTTCTCAAATCCGAAAGCCACATGAGAGAAGAGGACTCGTCTAGAAGTAGGAGCCTGAGCGAGTAGAAAAAGGAGCCGTTATATGGTATTTATGTATTTTTCTTATTTTTAGCATATATGGGCTAGGATTTGTCTATGTTAACATCTAGTTTTATTAATTATAATTTCTATTAAAAAATTTCCTTTTTTTAGTAAGATTTATTTTCTTTATGTAAAAGATAGAATTTGAGGTTCATATACAAGTATTTCTTTTCTTTTTTCAAGTCTTAAGGCATGAGGTCTATATATGCATTATGTTTCATGTTTTGAGTATAATTTTGATTAATATTATTTTTAGCTATCGTTTCCTCTTTAGAACGTGGTGTTTCCATATTTTCTTGTATTCCCCTTTAAATCAACCGATTGTAAGTCGCTTCCAGTGTTCATGCGCGAATTAACAAATTAGATAATCATTTCTAATATTCATGCACGAATGAATAGATAGTTATTCGCTACGTCAAGGCCCAATTATGACGGCCCATTAAATGAGCTTAATTTTGATTGAGTATTAATATTATCTGATTAAATCAATTTATAAAGTTTCAATTCGACCAAAAATAACTATAAACATGGTCTGATATTTAAAAGAAGAGGCCATCATGTGAATATATAGGAGTTAGCAAACACTTTATTTAGTGATTGGATTTGCTAACCATTGGTCTAAAGCAATCACTATATTATTAATTCATTTATTCGCACCTGCTTCTTGTCTAGTTCTAGATAAATGCGGATTGGAATGTGGGAAAGCACTTAGTGTTCTTATTTGTTATAATTTATGCTCTTCCCAAATGATCATAATATTACACAATCCATTCGCATTTCTTACATAAACAATCCGTCCGATTGCAAAATAGGTGATTCCAATCATACACATATGCAGCTATCTACTATCACACATCTTGAACTAAATGAAGAAAACATCGAACCCAACCACATGACAAATCCTCTCACTTCCGTAGCAGATGTCCTAACTCAACAATAAATGCAAAGTTAAACAAAACAATAAATTCAAATTGATGTTGTTCATAAACCAACGCCACCATGAAGTTTACTGTCCACCAGTTAAGTCATGGATTAGACAAGTGCACATCTGGTAGGGAACAAACTGTTTGGTAGATTAAACTCTTTAGGCGTCACTCCATGAGCGTTGTTGGAAGGCGTCCTTTCCGTCTAAATACGAACACTTAAAGCCAACCTCTGTTAATAGTCCTTGAACTTTAATCATTCATTCTAATAAATTGTGTTTCTGGAATGATTAAGTAAATTAAAACATTAGACGTAAACGAATTGAAAGGATGACGATGATTAAGGGCCATTTTTAGATGAAAAGGATGCTGCTGCACCAAGCAGCGCGGAACTCGCAGTGAACAAAGCTCCAAATAATATCACATCAATGTTCGACACTGAACAGCCGAGTCGAGTCACTTCATGTATGTCCTTCCTTCTTTGTCATGGGATCCAGCGAATCGTGAACAAGGAACTATTATTCATTTCGGTGGACCATCGACAGGGACGAGTTAACTGATGAGGAGAAGAGGCCGCGGCAGAGCGATAGGTGGTGGATCGGCTAAAAATGACAATAAATTGAGGGAGCACGCAGGCGTGCCGGTCCCATGTCCACCTGCTGAGACATTGAAGTACTAGTAGTTGAGCTACAAGACAAGGAGAGCCGACGGAAGGCCACTGAATGCATGGAAGCAGTCATAGGCCATGTACGAAGGAAGAAGAAGAAGAATAAAAGCAATCTATCTGCTCTGTTTTGCTCTGCTATGCTCATGTATTTATCTTGCAAACTACTTGAGTTCGGGACAGTAATTCTGCTCTTTCCATTAGGATCTCTTGACCATGAATGTGTTTTGGAACTAACAGCGATGAGACGAATGAATGGCCGAGGCCATCTAATAAATGATGAATTGACACTGACAAGATCAGTCATGGAGCCACGATATCAAGGAGGAAAGGAAGACGAAGATACGGAGACCGATCTTAAGATCGTTAACGTTTAAATATTTCGTGAAGCTCGTGGATTGGATTCTCTTATTTAGAATTGTTTTTTTTTATTGCATGAGGTTTTCCGATTTTCCATACATACCCAAAACAAAGTTCAAAATTAAACGTAGTAATCTAAAATTGACACTTCAGGTTCCAAAACATCATTTATTGAAATTTTATCAATTAATCCCCGAAAGAAATTAAAGAGATTCTGAACATCATTATTAGTTACACTTGATTGAAGATAAAACTTGATGTGAAGATCCCTTTATCAAAGATATGTAAGGAACCTCGTACAATGGCAAAGCGCTTTGGCTACGTAAATTAATTTCCTCAGAAAACAATCCTAGAACATTGATTATGCTTTTTAATTTAGTAATACATGCATACTTACCAAGTGCATTTTGGCTAGCTAGATTCTGGCCAAATAGATTTACCGTTTAATTTATACTGATTATTGATAAATTTTTTTTATAAAATCACTTCCATTAAAAAAATATACCATAATTTAGTTTTATATGGTGTAATAGGTGTTGAAATTAAACTTGTTCTACAGCTTTGCTGACGGTCTTAAATTGCCGCACGTACTAAATAAGCAACTTTGTAGATATTATAATTCGTTTTAGGTACCATTTTTTTGTACTTGTTTTTAGATTTCAAAAATAGATACGTGTCACAGTTAAGTGCCACAAATAAAAGGCCTCTCATAAACATTTTGTCCCATTGAGGATTTGTTTCATGCAAATTTAGATGCCTCTATTATTTTGAGAAAAAGTGTTTGGGGGAAGAAATTCTTAGATGCCTCTATTATTTTGAGAAAAGGTGTTTGGGAGGAAATTCTTAGTATTTTATTCCTTTTTTTTTGGATTCAGTGTTACATGTTCTTATATTAGTGCTTCAATTTTCCAGATGAAATACCGTGCAATCCCGCATGGACTTTACCGGGAACAATGCCTTTTTCTGAGAGTAGACAGGCAGGTAGATGCACCAACCAAGAAGACAGTCAGCCTTGTTCTTTCTTGGCCTTGGCCTTTCCATATCTACTCCTCCACGTGAGGAGAGCGACTGCCTTCCGACTTCGACGATTCTCAGTCTCGATCAATCATCAGGGAGTGCGCACTGCCAGTCTCATCTTGGTTATACCAACTATAAGTACGCAAGGCACGCTACGACCATCTTCTCTCTTTTTTGTATTGAGAAAGGAGAGATATTTTCTGGTAAAATATTTACTCTAGTATTTGTTTCTTTGAGCGTTCTTGTTCGTCTTTCTCTCATCTAATGGTGGTGATAAAAGGCTCTACAATCTAAACTAGTAGGTCTTCGTTTCCCCTCCCTCTCTACACTACTCATTGAGCTACCAGGATGCATTGTCCCTGTTTAAATAGCAGTTTATTTCTTATTACTCGAGCGTTTTTTTATTTCTATTCGATTATTGTGAAGATACAACCGTGAACTTTCGAAGATAAAGATCGTTAAAATTCTTTTTTTTTTAAGGGGCAAAAGATACCTAGCCAATGCATGCTCTTCGTCGGTTGGTCTTCTTATTAATAACGTTTTGCTCTCTGTCTGTTGAGTCTCATTCTGCAGTCTATCAGATTAAATGCATCTATCCCTTTTTTTTTTTTTTTTTGCTGGAGATTTCCCTTTCCTGTCTGTTTTTTCATAATTTTTTACACTCTTCTTTTCCACAAATATCTGGTTTTGTGTGTTAATGAAGCTATTGAGTCGATTAGACTAGTTAGTGCATCTGAGTAAATATTTTTTTTTCCCTAATGGAAGAAGATATTGTAATCTTCTTCTTCTTTCCTTTTCTTGCTTAGGCTTCTTTTGTAGATTGGTCGAGCTATTGAAATATCTCCTGCTAAAGATATTAATACCATCGGCATTAATGTTTGAGTAGATCTAGTTTCATGTCTTACCATGACCTGCTACTTCTGTTGCCATTTACAATCTTATAGTGTTTTTAGCCATCTTTTAAGAGTGAAAGTTTTAAACATTTTTATGGAATATTTATCCTTTCCTGTGTTCATTTGTTTGAGGCATAATTAAGGATACAAACTTATTGTCAAAAAGTTGGATAAATGTCTCTAATGCTCCATTTCTAGTGCTCAATTGATTTTGATGAATGAAGCAGCTAAATCATGGAATTTGACAGTAAATAAATGCTAGCAAAAGTAGAATGTTTCAGCTAAAACATGCCTTATTTTGGATGTGAGACTGGAGTAGCAAAATTATATTTATAATTTGTCTCAACACTGCTGCACTAGATTTCTACTTGATTCACAATAAATCGATCTGTTGAAACAATCTTTGTAGGATCCTACTTGGTATCACTTCCTCTATGCTTGGGTGATATCATGGGGGCGTGTGTATCAAAATCAAATTGTAGGTCCAGAAGGAGGTCGGGCAGCCACTGGTTCAGAAGATCCCGAAGAATGATTTTGGCTTCGATTCCTGATGCCAAGAAAGCTCAGATTTGGGATGATGAAAATCACTCTGTTCAAGTTGAAACCTCTTCAAAAAACAGAAAATCTGAGGTCTCTAATATGATAGTCCATCTCACTCAGTTGCAGTGGCATCACACTCAGATGGATGCTAATGGTATCTTCTTCTTCTTTTTGTTTTCCCCCCTTTTTCTATCGACATTCAGAGAGGTAAAGACACAGCATTTTTATTTCTTGATTTCGCTTCTTTACAGTGATCTGCCAGGAAGATGCATGGTTTGATTCTGTCAGTATCTTGGAATCTGATTCTGATGATGATTTCTCAAGTGTTCATGGAGGTAGCATTAGTTTACTCTTAACAGATGCATCATGATCACACAACAGGCCTTCGAGGTAGTGATGATTTATATTTTAATGCTTGCAGATTGTATTCCGTCAGCAAATGCAACAGTGGCTCAGCCATTGCAGTATGAAAATGCTTCATGTTGTATGGAGGATGTTTGTCTTAGCACTCCATTGACAGTGGTTCCTACAATCAACTGTTTTCCAGCTGATAGATTGGTGAATTCTTGCGGAAGCTTTCACGAGCTTCCTAGTAAGGTTGAGGAAGCTAGAGATAGAGCTCAAGGAGCAGACATTTACACCAAAAAGAAAAAGGGTTTAAATGAATCATATGGTGGTTTGAAAGGCTCCAAAGAGGTACATGAGACGGATGGCAAATCTCATGTCAACAAGGCTTCATTGCACATCTGCAACTTGGTCCCTTCTGTTTGTTTTAATAATAAAGTTCAACAGATGCCAAATGCTAGTCCACCATGTCAAAGGAAAAGATCAGCAGTTATCAGGCTTTCTTATAAGAGAAAGTCTTATGATGGAGAAGAGATAACTGAGTTCTGTGAGTAACAACACATTTCTATTTTAAAGTTTTTTGGGGTGTCCTTAGTGATGTTGCAAACTGATATCTGCCTACTTAGGTGCATCAAATAAATTCCTTTGTCGACCAAAAGGAGGGATAGTCGTTCCACGTTCCCCAGGGGAGAAATCAATGCCTGGATGCTGGTCCTTCCTCGAACCATCTACCTTTAAACTTCGCGGCCAGAATTACTTCAGGCATGATTTGCTCTGCTCTATTTCATTCACACAACTTTTGTAGCTATTTGTTGCTAACAACAATTTTCTACTTCACTAATTTGAGCTGCACCTTGAAATGTGCAGAGATAAGAGGAAGCTTCCTGCACCAAACTATGCACCATATTATCCGGTTGGTGTCGACTTGTTCTTATGCCCAGGAAAGATGCATCACATTGCTCAGCATATTGAACTTCCATCAGTTAAGCCTCATGAAAAAGTCCCATCACTCCTTATTGTCAATATTCAGGTAAGACTTTTTTTCATTAGTTCATCATGAAGCTGCATGCTTGTTTGCTGAAAGTATATGTGCTTTATCTCCTCTACATGCTATGAAAATTTGCACTTTCCTGCAGATGCCAACTTATCCGGCTGCAATGTTTCTTGGTGATAGCGATGGGGAAGGAATGAGCCTTGTATTGTATTTTAAGATTTCTGAATGTTTTGACAAAGAAATTTCTTCTAGTTTTCAGGATTTGTTAAAGGTATAATACTGTCCACAATGCTGAACTATTGCTGTCCATATCTTAAAATAAATCTACCTGGATGTAGTGATTCAGCTTGTAATTCTCACCTTCTGCAGAGGTTTATTGATGATGAAACTGAAAAGGTTAAAGGAATTGCGATCGATTCAAGCATTCCTTTCCGGGAGAGATTGAAAATAGTGGCTGGGGTGGTTAATCCTGAGGATCTTCTTCTGAGTGCAACAGAAAGGAAGCTGGTACAAGCGTACAACGAAAAACCAGTGCTCTCGCGCCCTCAACACAGTTTTTACTCGGTAAATAAAAGCTTCCTCTTTCATAGTTTTCGAGAAAATGTTGAACATTTGCTTGTGGTTCAGAGCTTCAACTTGATACAAAATCTCACTTCAACACTTTGTTACACTACCATCTAGGAGAACTTCTTTAACCTATAACCATTAACTCCAAAGCTCATCAACCTTCATGTTGGCCTTGATTGCCTCACTTCAATTTCGCAAATTTACTATTGGACATTTCTCTAAAGCACTAGTTTGATATGCTAAAAGGTACTGAAAACTAGCATGCATTTTTGTATGTACCTAATAGTATTGCCTATGTTTTGCAGGGTACAAATTACTTTGAGATTGATCTTGATATACATCGCTTTAGCTACATATCACGAAAGGGTCTTGAAGCGTTTCGGGAACGTTTAAAACATGGAATCCTTGATCTAGGACTGACCATCCAGGTTGGAGCTAAGTCTTTCTCTGGTTTGGCTTGCTTCATTTTTTGGTTGTTTTAAGTGTTCTGTTAAGCAATCCTGAACGAGCTTATCTCCTCATCTGAAAAAGAATGAAAGAAAAAAAAGAAATCCCTGTTTGTTTCCATGTTGAACAAAGTTCTTATCTCACTAAACAGTCTGTGTTACATTGTCAACTATCCGAGTCCAACAATTACCATTACAAGACAACAATGTAACTCGAGTCTCTAATAGTTTTTAAGTACTATCTTTCAAAATGCAGGCCCAAAAACAGGATGAGCTGCCGGAACATGTCCTCTGCTGCTTGAGACTGAACAAGATCGATTTCGTTAATCATGGCCAGATTCCAATTATTATCACGCGCGAAGATGATTGATTGTTCAATCCTTTGAAGGGGCACAATGCTTTAGAGCAAATAACTGTTTGTATCAGAGCAGGGCAAATTCCATGTCTTCATTGTGAAGGCTACCTGCAACGTTCACAAATTGTCAATTTGACACGCATGAGAAAAAGGTTGTAAAACAT
This sequence comes from Zingiber zerumbet, assembly GCA_037833815.1. Taxonomy (NCBI): domain Eukaryota; kingdom Viridiplantae; phylum Streptophyta; class Magnoliopsida; order Zingiberales; family Zingiberaceae; genus Zingiber; species Zingiber zerumbet. The sequence continues at coordinate 927,612 of JBBMJZ010413105.1, read as the reverse complement.
CTAGGAAGTCATTCCAAAATTCGTTTTTTTGTTCATCGTATTCATAGTTATTTTAAAATTGCACTGTTTCTATTTTCTCCAGTAACAGGTTACGCAAAAAAAAAAAAATCCTTCTAATTGTTAATATTTATTAAAAAATAGTTAATATTTCAAATAATATTTACTAATATGGAGTTTCAAGTTTTTTTTGTTCTTAAAATTAATCTTACATTGACTAAAAAATAATTAAGAACTGAGTGAGTTTTTATACATCTCATTGACACACCTACAAATGTTACTCGAAGATTTTTCCTCTCAAAAGGAAAACAAATATTATATCTAGTATATGATATGATCAACTGGGAGAGATTGGACTTCTCGTTTTTTTTTTTTCTTTTATAAATTGTTTATGTTCCTTTAATTGTCTGCTAGTCAATTTAATGTGTATGTATATAAATAAAATTTCTATCAAAGAAATACATTTGTTTATTAGTCACTCTTATATGTCTGGTAAGTAACGATGTGCACACATTTTATAACTCTTTTATCGCATGGCCAACGACAAGCACAAACAATGCAACTGAAAGTGTCCTAGCATTCAGTGTATATCATCTTATTCATTAAGATCCAGGCTCATTTGAGTCGAGAGAAAAAATGTTTGCCGGACCAACAAAGCAGTGTTCTTGATCATCATGTTTTCCTTTCATTTCTCTTCACATTGATAATCATGGAAGGATTAGACTTCCAATGAAACCTCAGCACAACATAGTTCTTGCTTGCAGTTAAAAAGAATGTTCATTTAACCATCGGGTTTCAGCATACATATCTTTCACGTTTGAAAATGCATGCAACTTAGCATTTACAAGGTATTCATGACTCTATACACTTATCTTTATCATGAAATAGCTCCAATTCAAAGCTTTAGCAGCATCAAAATTAAGTTGCAAGGAATTTTTATTTGAGATGTCACCTCTGAACTTCTTGAACGAAGAGCTTTGATCGGCACCAGAAAAAGATGAATGAATTAGATACCTCTATAAACGCATCTTCTCTTAACAATGTAATTTATATACAGGAGGTAGTAGGCTTGTAGAAACAATTATAAACATCTATAGCAGCTAATCAATTAATTCACATGTCATTGTTGAATTAGTTTCTTTCACCTCGGGAAATTCTGTTTGTTAAATACTATTTGTCCACCCAACTTGTATGGTACTTCTGTATGCTTCTTTTAATTCTGACAGAAACAAACTTTTACTTCCTCGGTCTTCTCCCTGCCACTGAATATCAAGAGACCCTCAGTAAAACTAATTATTTTTTTTTAAACGAAATGTTTGATGCCTTACACCAGACCACCCTATCAAATTTAACTTGAACCATCTAAAAGAAAATTATATTGAAGATTTCAGTTCTCATGCTGAAATAGGACTTCTAATTGCGTGTATTGAATTCATGAGTAGACAGAAGCTGCTAAAATGTACACAGTTCTGTAAAATAAATGCTCGACAAGGCACATAACAAAGATTTCCATTAAGAAGTAAGTAAACTTTGGCTAATTTGCTTTAGGCTTAGTGCTAAAATGTTTTCTATCATAAAGATTATATAGACCTGGACAACATGTTTTGTAAAAGGTCTTGGCATACCTCTTCGGAACCATGATCTCCTAACTGCTTGCCGAATCTGGCGTTCATGCTTCTGCAGTAGTTCATCAACCTTGCGAGTCTGAGACAGTAAAGGTCCTGAAAACTCAACTCTGTCTTGGTTATGGAAGCCCTGAGATTTATCAGTAACGTTAGATAGTTTCAGGACAGTGATAAACATCAAGGGAAATCAGATCATGTCAGACTAGCTTGCATACCATATAGTTATGCCGCATTGAAGATGGATCTCCGTTGTACAAGGCTTCAGAGAAGTCTTGAGAAGGGAATGATTCTGAAGTGTCAAATGATCCCGGATGTTCTAGTTGTGCCCATCTTTTCAGCATTGCAATTTTTGCCAACTCTTGTGACTCATGGTGTTTGGAACCAGCATGAAGATCACCATTTTGTGGACCCTTGGGTCCCAACTTGCTTTTGACATTTTCAATAGCAGACGGATCTCTTGCAGCAGATAGATCTCTTCTTGAGTTGCGCCTACTGTGAGATCTGTTATATACATGGTCTTCTCTCTGCCTCCTAGCCCATGAAAAACCACTGGAAGTAGAAACACGTAATGGTCCTGAAAAGACAATATCCTGTTCAGAGTTGTGCTTCATGTGATGACCTTCATCTGGATTTTTAATTGATGGCATTGGCTGGAGATCTACAAACAATCTGGTTTCACCATCTACTCTTTTGAGATCTTTTTGTTCATTGTGTTCAGTGGCTTCAACATTTAACTGTGTATCCTGATATTAGATGGTATTATTATTATTCATCAATACAAGACAATATAACTTGTCCTCCACTTACAAAAAGCCTTTACACCAAAAAAAGGTGAATTACCTTTTTGCTATCTGCTAATTTGCTGAGCCCACCTGATTGTCCTGAAGTTCTATCTGCTTTGAATGGTCTTCTCATGGCTTCTTGTCTTCCAGCAATTCTTCTCCTAAGAAACAAACAAGTATACAAGCTGTTAAATACTTTCAACAAGTGAGTTGCATTTACAATGTCAGAAGGTCCTACATTGACTATATGCATAGAAATAGCTTCATCTAAAATTTAAAAATTAAGTAAAAAATAAAAAATCTATGGCCAACTGAGCAGATGCTACCATGAGACATCCAGAACGTAGAAGCCTAAATGCTCCTACAATAAACTGTTAGTAAGAATTCAATTATATGTATTTATACAAATATTGTATAGAGAGTCAATCTTTGCAATGCATATGCTTGGGAGTTTGAAGCAGTAAATGACCTTGATCTAAGAAGTTCAGAAACATAAGCTTACAGAAACTAACATAGAATAATAAAATATTTTTGCAGGTATCCTTTTTAATGAAACTGACTTATTGACCTCCATTATGAATAAAATTTACCTCTGTGATGCTTCTCGATTCTTTATGTCCATCTCTTTAGTAGGTGAGTACTTTGGTAAACTTGAGGGTTCACAAGCATAAGGCATTGTTCTAAAATACTGAAAAAAAAACATATTGAAGAAAAATGTAAAAGGTAAGGAAAAGTCAATAACAGAATGCATTTTCCAGATTCTAACCAAGAAAAACTGAAAATGTAGAAGGAATATCTTAAATTTGTGTGAGTTAAAGGAAGGGAATGAGAAGGAAGAAAGCTTCTCCCCTTACAGTCCCACATTGCAAAGTGAGACCTCTCGCGCATACTAAGTCTCAAAGGGATCCTCACTTAATGGCATTAGCATTTTTGGTTGTCACATGACATCAGGGCTTAGTCCTTCACCTGGTGATGCTGAGCCTGAGGCATGCTTAAGGTGTAAAAAAGAAGTGCCGAAAGGAAGAAACTCCTCCCTTTGGTCCCATATAAGTGAGGCTCTCTTGAGAAATGCTTGGATTCTCAATTGTCTTTGGCATTTTGGGTTGAATGCGTAGTTTTCACACAATTGCCATGCCTTTTTTACTCTGATAGCGCAACAACATTCAGTAAAGTGCCAACTTAGGTATCTCCAAAAAGCTGTATGCAAGATTTTTGGAACTGCCAAACGATTTGATTGCTCTAGAATAGAAATTATGAGTTAATGTTTATTTGTGATGATTAATTTAAAATCAACAACCACATCTTGTCCACCTAGTAGCTGACAGTTTATGCAGGTCCGCAGGTGGTTTCCCACTATTCTCACTGTAGGCCTTTTCTATTCTATAGTGCAATAGACAATTCTAATAAAGAATTTAAGTTCCAAACTTCTGCATGATATTTTGGCTTCTGCTTTTGGTTTTTGTCAAACCTAAATAATGGCGCAAATAAGGAAAAAAATTGTTTATGAAGATCAGCAATGACAATATTCTTTTTCTTTAGTGGCACTACTGTTAAGGTTTATAATGAAAAAGCAAGAATGGTAAAATAATAGCATGTTTAGTAAGGTACCCCTTCAAGAAGAAAAACAAAGCAATCATTCTGAGGAGCTAAAAGAAAGTGATGGGAGGAAAAATGTCTCAGTATCATAAGACAAATAAAAGTACCAGAAGTATGCTCACCTCTGATGCAAGGGCACTTGTGGCACTACCACGCTTATAAGGTTCAACAGAGAGAAAAGTCTCTAACAAGCTAATGGCTGCTCTTGGTAAATCTTGAAATGTTCCATAGAGGCTATTTACATAGGGACGATGGGGTTTGAAAATTGTAGCATGAGGCAACTTTGACTTCTTCCAAAATTCTTCTGGAGGTGAACCACATAGCCGGAATATTTTATGTAATTGTTCAACCTGGTAAACAATAGAAAAAAAGAAATATAAAAAATTAGAAAAAGGAAACATTTTCTAGTCCAGCGCCATTAATGAAAAAGTACTTCTAACAAAGAAAAATCAATTGGGATGATAAAAATCACACCATTAACGGTTACCAAGTATGCAAGTACTAAGAGAAGATATAGAGGGAGGCCTAAACTAAAACAGTGAAAAATTGTTTGACTATTAGTGTTTCTCTAAAGGTCAATGACTAGAAAATATCATAAATCCAACCCAAATAGTTAGGCCATTATGGACTTTAGTAATTGTTCTCTCGGTTTAGGTGATCCATTTTTTGTTTGCTTGTTTTGGAGACCCAACAAGAATTAGCTACAAAGTTATAGAGACACTAATAACACACAAGATTTGAATGAAAAGCTTGAGTTTTAGAGGTTATTACCTCAGTTCTGCCTTGCAAAATAGGTCTTCCCACAAACATTTCTGCAAACACACAACCAACACTCCACAAATCTACAGTAGCTTCATAGTTAGTTGAACCCAACAGTAGTTCAGGAGGTCTATACCAGAGAGTTACAACACGACTAGTTAGCGGATACTTATGTCCAGGACGACAAAAATTTGCAAGACCAAAATCAGCCATTTTCAGAATTCCATCATTATTAACCAAAAGATTTGCTCCTTTTATGTCCCGGTGTATAACACCCTGCGAGTGACAATGTTCAAGTGCAGATAGCAACTGATACATGTAACACTTGACCTGCAGATCATGGACAGAAAGACAGCCAAAAAAAAATTCATTATCACAAAGTTATGTATTTAAGCATGCTACCACTAGAAAGTTTATGGAGACACTTCCAATTGAGTATTCAAAGAATATAATCATACCTGTGATTCAGAGAGTACAATATCAGGAGAGCTAGCAAGTCCAGCTAGATCGTGCTGCATGTATTCAAATACAAGATAAAGGCTGCATGATAATCGAGAAGCAATCAGACCTTCCAACTTAATAATATTTGGGTGGTCAAGCGTGCGCAGTATCTTTATCTCCCTGGCCATAAACCTAACACTCTCTGGCTCAAAATTGTCAAAGCGCACCTTCTTCAAGGCAACCATCTTTCCAGTGTCAAGATCACGGGCTCTGAACACACTGCTGTAAGTTCCTTGTCCAATCTATTCATGCAAAAGATCAGTTCGAATGAGATAAAATTATAATTAGTTCAGAAGCAACAAACTTGAGTCCTAACCAATAACTTTGAAATTAAATCATTAAGTTGATCCAATTTAGGTGAAATACTTATCTAGCAAAATTAAGGAAACAGCTTAGTCCTACCGATCAAAGCAACAAAAATAGAAAAAGATTGTAAAGAGTTGCAAACACGCATCTGTTGAGGATAACAGAAAATTATTGCATGGTCAAGTCTAGTGTGTTTTGTTCTTAATGGAATTGTGTACGTCATACAAGCTGACTACGCGAGCCAAAGATGGGGTTATCTTGAATTCCAGATTGAGTTTGTGACAAATGATATGTAGAAGGATAACTCGTCATAATCACTGCATTACCTTCTCCAATTTCTCAAAGGAATCAGCTTTAAGAGGCACCCAGCCTTGAATAGCTTCCCCTGCTACGGCACTGAGCCAAGAGGGCCATCCTGCAGCGACCTGCTCCCCTTCGATGTATTTGTGAAGATTCCGCAACCGTAGGCTCTGCAAGCTAGTATTATCCTCGTTCACCTTCCCTTTTCCCCCGGATTCAAGGCGACCATTTTCCTCCTCCCTCTCCGGCTGGCCGTTTTTTGTTCCCTCTCCAGTTCGTTGCCGCCCAGAGGGCGCTGAGATCAGCCCCAGCCGCTTTTGGTTGCTCCTTAGAATGCCGGAGGAATCAGCTACCGGCGTAGCCGAGACTGCATTCTTGGACACGGCACAGCCCATGGCCGCTCGATCCTACAGCATTAGCAAGGTCGCCGGAGATTAAAAAAAAAATTGCCCGGAATCGAGGAAAACTGGGGAAGGTGAAGGAGCCCACGGACGTGAAAATTAAGGGTAGGAAGAGGCAACCCAAGCTAGTAAATGAGGCAAAATCGGGTGGCCTGTCGATCCGGCAGCGATGAAAGCACCCCTGAAATAGAAAGAAAAAAAGAAAGAAAAAAAAAAAAAGACCTTTTGGCTGGAATCTTTAGGGTTCCCCCTTTCTAGCGAGATTAGCGGTGGATGGGGTGATCTGTAGGACCTCGTAGCGGAAGACCAAGAGACACCTCCCGAAATCGACCCAGGAACGAGTGAAGAGGATGGAAACGCAGCATAAAGTGTGCATTGAGCCTCAACCCGCCCCCGTCTCGCCTCAGTCAAATCTCTTGGCTTCTTGTGGCCTAAAAATGTTCCCTTTGTTGTTGTTGTATGTATCCGATTGGCGGCATGCGAATCCCTTCCCCTGTTTTCAAACCCACGTTGACGAATTAGTGTGAACAGGAAGGAATGTAGGCAGAGCATGAGTCAAAGTAGGGAGGAAACGCTGCATGGATCTTGGAATTATTGAATGGTTGAGAGGAAGAAGAAGAAGAAGACGAAAACGAAGACGAGAGGAAGAAGAAGGCACCATCGCAGTGTCATCTGGGTGCGGGAGATAAATTGGATGGGTGGAGTGCCCCAACCACTATGCAACTATCTCTACTAATTTGATTTGGTTAGATTGACTTTAGAGTCACGTTTACGTGACTGCTTTAAATGATCTGATATAACTATCAAAACAAGACTTTAGCTGGTGGTGACGATGATGATGTTGCTTTTCAGTATTTTTGACAGTTTTTTCTTTTGTTGCTTTTTGTTGCATTTAATTATGAAACGAATTCAAATCTACCTGGTCGTTCCTTTGCCATTAATCATACCAAGACTAGTGCTGGAACTGTTATCTCATAATACATATTATTCATCAGTTAATGGTAATTACACTGATGTTTTAATAGCTGACTGTAAACTCAATTCATTTTCTTAATAGCTTGCATCTACTAGTTCAACCATTGCTTAATGGCCCTTGCTTAGCAAACGCCAATTGGGGAGAAGAAAGAACTGAAGACTTCTCGCATGTAGCAACTTTAGTCCTTTGCAGAAAGTTAGCCATCGAGTGAATCCACAGTTGTATCCAAGCGAACTCAACAAATACACAAACAGCAAAGCAGAGACCAGAAAAACAATAACTATAATCCTCTCTGAAGCTCAGCTTTGCCTGCTCACGAGCAGCCATCATTGAAGAAACCAGTTCGCATTTCCATTTTTGTTTTCTATTAATGCGGACACTTAATTCGAGGAAGACAACAACATTTTTTCACGTGAAACGCATCTCACTCTTCAGCTTTTTGTCGGCGTAATTTCTCAGCACAGTCTCACATTCACCTGCATGATTAAGAAACAAGGAGAAATACCAATTGATAGGGTTCAACCCCTTTCATCACATGTAATACTATCATTTATATTTTAACTGAAGCACAATTATCAGCACTTTGTCTTCTCAAACCGACATCTTCACAAGTTAGTTCCATTTTTTATGTAGGTGGAAGTATGAGGGTCCATCTGATTCATTCAAAGCTCTTGTGGACATGGCAACTGTACATTCCTCTTGTCTCCTTTGCATACATCTAGCAACAAAGATCCGCGAAAAAAGAGGAAACAAGTTCCTCGTTTCAGAATCGTCCCTGCCATTGCACCAGCAGAGTAGGAATAGTCTACCACTTGTTTGTCAGAGAACGAGGCCGATTCAAAATGGAGAGCATCTACATGAGCTACATATCTATTGTCGAATATAAACCTTCATTCTTATCGCATTACACCTATTGCATGATTTTTTAATAGCTACATGATCCATGTCAGATCTGGAAGGTTAACGTTAGAAGCACTCAAATCTGTAGTTCTTGCCAAGTTCCGATCGCTGAATCATGTGCCCATTTGGAAGAATGAAAGGCCAGAAGTAAATCACTTTGCATTCTACTAATGTGATGGATTCCAAAGAAGCAAGAAGTTGGTTCTTGCTAAAGATAATGAACTTACATAAACTTTAGCTAAAACAAGGTAATGAACTTACATAAACTTGAACGCACCTACTCATAAATATGATCTTGTAAACATTCTGCCAACTCCGATCGCACCTCATCAATTTCTTCTTGAGAACACTCTGCTTGTGTGGATTGTGAACATTAATGAAAAAAAATCAACATTGACATTACAAATTATAAATAGTTTATTTCAAATAATTTAAGACATAAGCAAGAAAACATTACTATAGATCGTAGTGAATCTCTCTCGATAATTTCAACTTCTTCAACAATTTGTCTCATAAATCGCATCACATAATAACCACATTGTTTGGCATCTTGTTGTCGAGGAGCCTATGTTAATTAGAGACAAATTAATAATGATAAACATACACATTAAAATATATGTTATATATAATTACACATACCTTTACTACTTCTCACTTGTATCTAATGTGTACTAGAAGTCTCATTATGAAGCACCAATTGCTTTGAAGCATTATCTACGGGTAGATCATCCTCCAAATCATTTGTGTTGGGGTCTTCCAAAGAACTGTGGAGTTTGGTAGTTAACTTCTGCGATGATCTAGCTTGTTTCTTTTTAAATTTC